>CM060676.1:88556059-89121059 GCA_030686995.1 Artemisia argyi
ATTGCTTCGCGTAATAATAGTAAATACTTGGTGTAATGACAGAAAATCAATTTATAGGATGGTAATAAAATAGCTTACTTCAGAAATTTTTCTGTAAAACAGTTTCCCCATATGATAGTAAAATAGCTTGAATGGTGTATTGGATACGTGGGTGAATCTTGTCGAATGGTAATAGTCTACTAATTCGTCAAAAACGAAATCAACCTAATTCCTGATGAGACAATGCTAAAATGTTGCGAAACGATTGAAGTCTGAGCAAATGGGAATGAAAAAGGAAATGACAATGATGGTACTAGTGTATGGAATACTACCCTCTTTCGCGCTACCTCGCGACATCCAAAAGGTAAAACTAAAGTACACACTGTGGGAAGGCCAATAATGTAATAAGTAACTGATGGTGGTGATAGTACCTGAGTAGTAAGTGCCCTACTAGTGATGGAAAGAAAACACACTATCTTCCTTGCAATAAGCATCCTAATAAGTCCATTAAGATTAATTCTGAATACACTACCAAAAGGCATTCTATGTACGGGCTGAATGATAGGAAAACCCTGTTCCTATGGCAAATCAATAGTACTAATGGTGGTGTAAATGCAACTGGTGGTATAATGGTAGTGGAAGATGACAAGGCATCTTCAATGTTGGAATCCGATAAAAGGATGTCAGGGTGAGTATCTGAAGACATGTCACTTGTGAACCAGGTCAATAAAATGATATACATATACGGATATGAGTATAAATAACTCGCACAGGGTATGTATAAAACAACATGTATCATGATTATACACTTATGATGAAATGATGAGATGCTATGCTGATGTGGTTATAGTCTAGGGTCCAAGATACATCCTAGTTCGCTATAACCTTAGCTCTGATGCCAATCTGTCACACCCCCAATTTACCTGACTTGCAGCGGAATGGAATACCTGGGGGTGTCTGTCATAGCACCACAGTTACAGTTACATTGAACGACCTAAAGTGTCGTTTGGAAAATACTGCATTTGATCATTGGAATAATTCAGAGTTTACAAAATGAGGTCCCCAAAATGTGTTGCAAGTTTATGAAAACCAGTCATACTAGATCAAACGTTTACATAAGTGCATGAAATAATGATGAGACGCATCGACTCCGCGACTCCATGAAGGTCCAAATGCATGTCAAATGAGCTACCTTAATAACCTGAAATACATTGCTAAAACGTCAACACGAATGTTGGTGAATTCCATAGGTTTGTAAAATGTAATGATGTACGGCCACCACAAGTAAAAGTGCAAGATAAAAATCTCATGAAAATTGTACAATAGCCTTAAGCTCATGACACCGAAGCTATGACTGATGAAATTCTATGCCCCTCCCGAATGTTCTGCCGAAACATTCAAATGTAAAAGACATGACATGCATCCGCTTACTGTTGGTAATCACTACCACGGATGGAGGCGTCACCCTCGATAGATCTATCCACTCACTCTCGCTTAACGGTAAATTAACGGTTCATGATGTTACAGGGGACTTATCACATGGCAAGGTAACTTAAGCAATGTACATGTTTGAATACTTGGGCTCGTACTAAAATGATTGATGCAATGTATTCCCCCCGTGGGATTTGAAAACAGTCAAAAATGTTGAATTGAAAACGGGGCTATGAAAACTCACCTTAACTGATGAAACCGTGATGAAATGAAATGAACACCAATGAACAATTAGCTGTCGCAACCCAATATGATGGTACCATGAACATGTAATGAGCTGAAAAACAAGGCGCGCACACTAGCCGCAACCTAATATGAATGATGAACGATCTACTTTAGATCATGAAATGATGTTATGAATGTCCATGCACATGTTTCCTATACCACTCTTCTCTTTGAAAAACACTTGTGTTATCAAAAATATATAATCCAAGAATTTGGAAAAATATTGCTATTAGAAAATATAATAAGCTAGTTGCAATATATATATATACTTATATATATATCGTATGTTTCCATGTTAGTGTTGAAATCCTCGGGTTGTAATCCTTGTAATATCGCCTTGAAATGATGAAAATATACTTGTAATAACTAATACTTCATTAGTTATAAAATTTGGTACTTGATATTATTTCTAGCTTATAAAAGTACTTCGTAGTTTTTGTGCCAATTTTTATTAAAAGCTGTCAAATAAAAATGGTTTTAGCCGATATTCAAACGTGAATATCTTTGTCGTTACTTGTCCGTTTTACTTGTTCTTTATGTCCACGGTTACGTCTTAGTATGTAGTAATATATTTTGGAAAGCTCGGCTCCTCCGGGTTACGTCTAAAGTCTCTTTTTGTCCAATGAAAAACGTCCAACAGCAAACAAATTTCCAGAAAATACATTTCGTCAACAATCTTGCAAAAATCATAACTTCTTCGTTATAAGCTCTTTTTAATCCGTTCTTTCGCCTACGGATTCGTTTTTGAAAGTATTTTCTAAAAATTTTGCCAAAGTTTCCTTGGTGTTTACTGATTTTCCAGATTTTTACAAAACGGGACAGCATGTCTAAAATAGGTTCCAAATCAAGTTTTCAAGGTTTAAAACTAATTTCTAACATCACCAAACCTCTTGTAATCACCACATAGCTAATCTAATCCTACCATACACCTTCTTAGGGTGCCATGGACTCCTAACCAAGTTATTAAAGCAAGGGGATTCATAAATAAAAAGTTAGGGTTTGTATGTTTCATTTCTAACAAAATAAATGGTGGTATAGCTAGTTGTACATGGTTTTTAGCATGGAAATCATGTAATACAAGTAAATATAAGATGATTCATGAAAAAATAATGTTGATAACTTACTTGAAAAAATGAGATGATTAGATGATGATTATGCTTGATGTTCTTGTGTTTTTGTTGCTTGATTCTTGATTAGGCTAGTATAAGGAACAAGTTTGATGTTATAGCTTTTGAAAAATGATCACTTGATCTTGGTATTATTGTTGGGTCGTGGGTTTGAAGAGAGGAAGAAGGATGAGATGAAAATCTATCTTATCTAAAAAGTTGGATTATGATTTGTGATTTTTGGTAAAGTTATGTTTTTAAGGTTTATTAGTATAAAAGGTATACATTAATGCATAGGGTTAAAAGGGGTGGTCATGGGCCGGTTTTCAAAGGGTGAAGGGGGGGGGGGGGGGGGTAGGGGTACTTGGTAGTTATTTAGAAATCTTGTATGAAATATGTGCTATTTTGTGTTTTTAGTTACGATCGGGTACCGGGTTTAATAGTAATAAACGTTCACGAAGTTAACCGGGACAAAATAAAGTTATAATAATGATAAAAACATATTAAAAATATGTTGGGTACATTTACTGAGTGATCGGGTGATTATTGTTTAGTTTTAACGAAAACCGTCGTTATATTCATACGCGTACGTTATAAATAAAATAAATTTCCAAAATACTGGGTAACTGAATGTTATAACTTTTATGATGTTAAAATGGATATAAAAATATGTCGGGACCATCGTGGGAATATTTAGATATATTCGTCGTGTATAAACCGGGTGTTAACGTTTACTATAAATACTTATACGTAAAAACGTTAAATGTACTGAATATAGAAATTTGAAAATCCTAAGAGTGGTATAACATGAAAATGCTGTTAGGATGATATGCAGACTATCTCCAGTCCGTATGCAGTGTTAAGAACACTAATGAAATGAATTCGCACCTAAACCAATCCGGTTACGCGAATTTGAATACCCGTAAACTAAATTTACGATGAAATGAGTAATGCACGTGAATGATGAAATCTTTTCCTGCAATGAATAGTGTTCCGTGAATAGTAAAATTTCTGAATGCTTCTCGGAATGTCAAACTGACACAAAAAATGATGAATAGTAAACTAATGAATAGTGTTTTGATGAATAGTATTTGATGAATAGTGTTTTTCCAAAGTTCGGGAAATGACCTGAAATGACCTGAAATGGTGAGTTGTGACATTAGGGAAAGTTTGTGAGTTAAGGGATTATTAGTTATCAAGATCATATTTGGCGAGTTAGCCATTATACCTTATCGTATATCGAGTAAGGACTTCAGTTGGGACTTACCTAAACGAAACTCTGCCGAAATTGACTTAGGATATCGAGTAAGGATATGGGATTTTGAGTAAGGAAATAACCAAAGTGTATCACATAAACAAAACCCTAAACCTCAGCGTGTAACTTAAGCATTGATCTATTACCCTAAACCCTAATTTCCACTTCACCTAAAACACTTGATATAATTGGTAAACATCTTATAGAACATGATTCAATTTCTTGTTTCATTATCCTAATACCAATATATCACACACCAAAAACACACCACGGATTGCTTAAAAGATCCTGATCAAGAATCACAATCAAATGACAGCGGCTAGTATCGGATTTTTGTGATTATGGGGATAATTCTTTATCACTTTTCTGGGTTTAAAGTTCATTTCAAGGGCATGTGTGCTTATTTATCTCAAAGTCTAGGGGTGGATGGATGCATGACTTTCGAAGATACTTGTTTGGGCAAACATTGGTAGAGATAGTGATTAAGACTTGGATTATCTAGTTATACCCGCTGTAAGGAGTTACATTGTAGTGCCCACGGGTTATATCTATCACTTTAAGGAGTTACATTGTAGTACTCAGTGTCGCACGAAGTTGTGGATAGTTCAAAAGGCAGAGATTTCATATACTATTTGTGGGTTTGAGTATATGGATCTACCTATGCTTAAAGGAGTTACGTTGTAGTGCTCAGTATAGGTTCTTGGTCACACCATCGTACAAGATTAAGTCACATATCTAAGGGATGTTTACTTCATTTTCAGATTAGTTATATTGGGTTGTTTCTCTAGTCATTGGTCATTTGCTAGCTGGTTGGAATTTGAAGAGGTCGCTTATAGGTTGAAGAGAAGAGATGAGATTGTAGAAAAAGAGAGTCATATCTTAGCGACATATACTCACAGAATGTGCTTCAAAAGGCTGTTATGGCTTCTAAATTGCATCAGAAGTGTAAAGTACAGGTAA
This sequence comes from Artemisia argyi, assembly GCA_030686995.1. NCBI lineage: Eukaryota > Viridiplantae > Streptophyta > Magnoliopsida > Asterales > Asteraceae > Artemisia > Artemisia argyi. Next base: position 88,561,076 of record CM060676.1, read on the forward strand.
TTGTATGGCATGTACACAAGATTATGATGATTCTGATAACTCGCAACCATCAGGAGGGAGAAGAACATGCCAAAAGAAGTAGTGTTTCGTCTTCAGTACGTTGGTTAATCGAGGGAACTGTGCTTAATACTAGAGAAGTACCATGAGGTACCAAGTATGTGTTCATCAGAGCTTATTACCAACCTTCTATGCAATGTTATGTGAGTTATGTTGTTGTGTTGTTCCCCGAATGACAACCATGTTCCTACACTTTTGAATCTACTTTATCCGTTGCGAGATGAAAGAAGAGTTGTCGGTTCAGGAGGGAGCAGGAAAAAGAACAAAGGCTCACTAGTTAGGAGTGAGTAATAACCTAACTAGACCATTACAGTTGAAGTTCATAGCTACAAAGACCTTTGCCGTCAGTGTCAAAGATCATACGCCGAGATCGTCGGAAGAGAGAACTTCAAGTCTGCCTCATATCTAGACTACAGAGACTCTGCGCTTCAACAACGTCAACATAGTTTACTATTGTTGTAATTTACATTGTTTATGTATTTATAGGTCTCATTGTAACCATTCACGTGTGACGATATCTTGGAGGGAGATTGTTAGCCTCACTTTTTTATAAAGATAACATCACACAAGTGAATTGGACTAGATTAGAAACTACAAGGACTACTATTGTCAAGTAGGCAAACATGTAGTGTTAGGAGCCTATAAATACCCCTCATGACTCTCCATGAGGGGTGTGGGAAAGTGTGTGTGTAAACTTCATATTGTCATTTTAATATAAACCCTTTTCTCCACCTTTCTCTCTCTAGAACCATGATGTATTTCCATCAACCTCGACCTCCGGAACGTTTTTCTAGGTCATAACAAAAAGAATAATCCCTCACCTCTAGACCTAGTTTATTAGGCTTTCTATTCCTAGTAACACTATTCCTGAGTTGAACGATCAATCCCTAGGTACTTGTCACTATACTATACTACAACAATTAGGTACATTGCCTGGTGGAGGTTGTAAGCTTCTCAAGATCCCTTGAGAGGTAAAACCTGTTGCGAGGGCACAATTCCCACGTATCAGCAATCTTAACTGAGGATACATAAGAAGATTTAAAAAATGACACAACACAATCATCATGATTACTAGAAATTAAACATCCATTACAAGTCTTACAAGTAGCATTAGAATTCGAATTAATTACAGTACGCTTAAAGCAAATACTAGAATCAACACGGTTCTTTTCACTCAAATCAATCTTATTGTTCCTAAGGTGGTCTTCTACTTTCTCCCCTTGAGCACTCTTAGCTGGCGAAGTCCTATCATTCCATGTATTGCTTTTAGGCTTTGACCCGCTAGCTTTTGTGTCATTGCTTACTCTTGTAGAATTAATGATGGGAACATTAGATTGTTGAACACTAGGCCAAAAACGACCTATGGTCACACATGCTCGATTTGGAACAGCCACACATTGAAATATTTGTGTGGCTGAAGGTAGGAAAATTGACAGCATTTACGAATTAGTCACACATGAGAATTTCGAATGTGTGACCATAAGACCTCTATTGCCACACAATCGACCCTTATGTGACTAAACGTAACTGGTGATTTTGTTCCAGATCATTTAGTCACATATGCTTTTGGAACGTGTGACAAATACAAGTAACCTTGATGCCATATATGGTCACACTAAACTTATAGTCACATTTACTTCAAATAGTATGACCAAATGCCATATACGGTCACACAAAACAGTTTGTCACACATTATTTAAGTGTAGCCAAAATCCAGTACATATAGTCACACTAAACAGTTTGTCACACATTATTTAAGTGTAGTCAAAACATGATTTGTGTGACTAAATGTTAACAAAGGCCACACAAAAACCAAATTCATGTGGCAAGTGGATGATCAATAGTCACACAAAATACACATTCCTTCACTTTAAAGAGCATATGGTCACACTTATTAACACTTTTGGTCACTTGATGGTTAGTTGTATGTGACTAAATACACTCCCAAAAACATACTTTGTGTGATTAAATGTTAGTAAAGGCCACACAAAAACCAAATTTATGTGGCAATTGGATGATCTATAGTCACACAAACCATACATTCCTTCATTTTCAACACCATATGGTCACACTTATTAACACTTTTGGTCACTTGACGGTTAGTTGTATGTGACTAAATACACTCCTAAAATCATGCTTTGTGTGACTAAATGTTACCAAAGGCCACACAAAAACCAAATTCGCGTGGCAAGTGGATGATCAATAGTCACACAAAATACACATTCCTTCACTTTAAAGAGCATATGGTCACACTTATTAACACTTTTGGTCACTTGATGGTTAGTTGTATGTGACTAAATTCACTCCCAAGAACATGGTTTGTGTGACTAAATGTTAGTAAAGGTCACACAAAAACCAAATTCATGTGGCAAGTGGATGATCAATAGTCACACAAAATACACATTCCTTCACTTTAAAGAGCATATGGTCACACTTATTAACACTTTTGGTCACTTGATGGTTAGTTGTATGTGACTAAATACACTCCCAAAATCATGCTTTGTGTGACTAAATGTTACCAAAGGCCACACAAAAACCAAATTCATGTGGCAAGTGGATGATCAATAGTCACACAAAATACACATTCCTTCACTTTCAAGGGCATATGGTCACACTTATTAACACTTTTGGTCACTTGATGGTTAGTTGTATGTGACTAAATTCACTCCCAAGAACATGGTTTATGTGACTAAATGTTAGTAAAGGCTACACAAAAACCAAATTCATGTGGCAAGTGGATGATCAATAGTCACACAAAATACACGTTCCTTCACTTTAAACAGCATATGGTCACACTTATTAACACTTTTGGTCACTTGATAGTTAGTTGTATGTGACTAAATACACTCCCAAAAACATGCTTTGTGTGACTAAATGTTAGTAAAGGCCACACAAAAACCAAATTTATGTGGCAATTGGATGATCTATAGTCACACAAACCATACATTCCTTCACTTTCAACACCATATGGTCACACTTATTAACACTTTTGGTCACTTGATGGTTAGTTGTATGTGACTAAATACACTCCCAAAAACATGCTTTGTGTGACTAAATGTTAGTAAAGGCCACACAAAAACCAAATTTATGTGGCAATTGGATGATCTATAGTCACATAAACCATACATTCCTTCATTTTCAACACCATATGGTCACACTTATTAACACTTTTGGTCACTTGATGGTTAGTTGTATGTAACTAAATAAACTCCCAAAACCATGCTTTGTGTGACTAAATGCTAAGAAAGGCAACACAAAAACGAAATTCATGTGGCCATTGGATGATCAATAGCCACACAAGATACACATTCCTTCACTTTAAACATCATATGGTCACACTTATTCACACCTTTGGTCACTTTATGTGTACTTGTATGTGACTAAATACACCCCCAAAAGCATGCTTTGTGTGACTAAATACTACCAAAGGCCACACAAAAACAAAATTCATGTGGCCATTGGATGATCAATAGTCACACAAAATACACATTACTACTTTGTAAACATCATATGGTCACACTTATTCACAGTTTTGGTCTCTTTATGGTTAGTTGTATGTGACTAAAGACACCCCAAAAGCATGTTTTGTGTGACTAAATGTTACCAAAGGCCACACAAAATACACATAAATAACAGGTAAAACAATTTTGGTTATCTTTAAGGTAAATTTATTAAGAAAGTGAGCCATAAAGGCAATATTACATACATCCCTAACATAACACAACAATTCCCAAGCTCTTATTACATACAATGGTTCACTTGGATTTTCGTATAACAACACCTCCACAGTCAGTTCGATAGTAGTCATTTCGTGATTCATGACCCAAGTCACGTCGATCCACATGTGGCAATATGTTATCATTGTCCTGGTGAATGACGGTACTAAATTCCTCATCGACTTCGTCATACTTATCTTTGTAATTCTTGGGAGGTGTCTTAAACACAATAGACAATTTTTTATCTACCTGGTCTTGAACATAAAACACTTGTCGTGCTTGTGAGGCTAATATGAACAAATCAACCTTGTGGCCTAAATTATTCAGGTCAACCAACGTATACCCAAGAATAGTATCGCATTTCACACCACCTCTGTGATTAACCCAATCACATTTGAAAAGAGGAATTTGCCTGTAACGGTAATCTAGTTCCCATATCTCTTGCAAAACCCCATAATAAAAGGCTTGCCTTGTGGTTGCAACGTCTTTAGATATGTGCAGATCTAATGCCTCAACACTAACCCCACTGTTCTGGTAAATTTTGCCTTCATGAGATTTCGTACGAAATGTATACCCATTGATGTCATATGCATCGTATTTCACTAAGCTAGCACGTGGTCCATATGATATCCACCTTACAACATCGGATACACTTTCTTTGTCGATTTGCAACTCTCTCTCAACCTGAATTTCATTACAAGTAATTTTGTTATGATGTATATTTTGGGAAGACTAATAAAATATTCATATTTGCACAAAAATATAAAAATAAAAAAAATAAAAAATAAAAACTCAATTATAAATAACATAAGATTAATTACGTACCTCTTTGTGTAACCACTTAGCAAAAGATTTATTGTGCTCATTCTCAAGTAATGCTATTCGCATACCCGGGTTTTCTCTTTTCAAAACTTGCTTATGTCGCCTGAAACAATGTGTTTGATTATCATATTTCGTAGATCATTTTAAGTAAAGAAATAGACATGTGTTAAGTAACACTTACTCGATATACGGTACAATTTTATCTGTATTCTGTAATACATACAAATGTGCTTTCTGAAAGAGTTCCACAAAAAATTCACTTGATTTGCCAGCCGACAATGGGTTTCCTTCCTCATTTTCATCAGTTTCATGTTTATCATGTGGGATACCAATAGTTTTCATGGATTTATGATATTCGCTAAAAAACTCTATTGTTTCTTCCGCAATAGTCTCCTCAGCAATGCATCCCTCTGGTCTATTCCTGTTTCTCACATGTCCTTTAATAACCTTCATACATCTTTCGAATGGATACATCCACCGAAAGCATATTGGACCACATAATTTTACCTCCCTAGTTAGGTGCACAGTCAAGTGTATCATAATATCAAAAAACGACGGGGGAAAGAACTTCTAGAGTAGGCAAAGTGTCACTACCAGTTCTGTTTGCATCTTATCTAGTTCTTGCGATATTATTTCTTTCTTCCATATCAATTTAAAGAAAAAGCAAAACCTGATAATGGCATATCGTGTGGGTGGGTGCATGATTGAACGTATTGCAATGGGCAGGAAATCTTGCATTAGCATGTGATAGTCATGCGATTTTAGGTCAATGAGCTTCCTATCCTTTAGGCTGACCAAACTAGAGAAATTTGAACAATAGCCTTGTGGTACCCTGATGTTCTGTAATGTTTCACAAAAAATGTCTTTTTTAGCATTAGTTAATGTGTAACCTGCTGGAGGTAGTGTTGTACTGTCTTTTCCTTGCATAGCAAACAACTCTTGTTTTACCCCGAACGCAGCCAGATCCAATCGAGCATTAAGTCCATCTTTCGTCTTTCCTGGAACATGTAGCAAAGTTCCCACAAGGCTCTCAGCAACATTCTTTTCTACATGCATAAAATCAATACAATGTGAAACAGAATGATGCCTCCAATACCGAAGTTTTCGGTACCAAATGTTGAATTTCTTCCAATACACATCGTTTTGTCCGTTTACTTTGCTTGAACTCCCCTCTTATTATGTTGTGTTTCTATTCTTCTTTTTAATCTTCCCACCTCCGCCTCTCGTATCTTCTTGGTCTCCTAATGCATTATTGTTTGGTCCTTTTCCTTTTCCCCACTTATTTTCAATATGTTGTACCTCGTTGTATATTTGTTCCCCGGTCATTGGATTTGGAGTTGGGAGAAATTCTGGTTGTCCATTAAATGCCTTCCTTTGCCTTCTGAAAGGATGGTCATATGGTAGATATCGTCTGTGACCAACATAGCTTTGTTTGGATGAAGCAGGAAGTCGAACACAGTTTGTATCTTTCCCACATACCACACAACCTTTGAATCCACTGTACGGGCAGCCACATAGTGTACCAAGTGCAGAGTAATCATTTATTGTCCATAACACAACGGCACGTAGCTTAAAGGTTTCTTTTGTGGATGCATCATATGTATCAACCCCTTTATCGAATAAAGTTTGCAGATCATCAACCAACGGTTCTAAAAAAACATCGATATCATTTCACGGGTATCCCGATATTAATACTGAAAGATTGATAAACTTTCTTTTCATACAAAACCATGGAGGAAGGTTGTATATGACAGTTAAAACCGGCCATACACTGTGATGCCTATTTCCTGTGTGGACGTCAACACCATCAGCCGATATTCCTAGCCGTAAATTTCTTGGATCTTCAGCAATTTCGGGGAATTTTTCATCTATAGTACGCCATGCTTGTGAATCTACGGGGTGACGTAACACACCATCGGTTATCCTTCGTGTCGCGTGCCATCTTAACTTTTTTGAAATTCTTTCTATCTTAAATAGTCGTTTCAGTCTAGGTATAATTGGAAAGTACCACATTACCTTTGCTGGAATGTTTTCGTACACTTTATGTGTCTTATTATCCACCTTCCATCTTGATGTCCCACAAGTTCGACACGCAGTCAAATCCTTGTCACTGTCATTCCAGTAAATAATGCAGTTGTTGATACATACATGTATCTTTTTGTATCCTGAACCCATCAACTTCATCATTTTTTTTTGCTTGATAAGTTTTTTCCACCATTTCGTTACCAGAAGGTAGCATCTTTTTTTAACAATCCTAGTAATTCAGTAAAGAACTTATCAGAACATCCGTACTTACCCTTCAAGTTTAGTAGTTTAACTATTGCGGACATCTTTGTGAAGTTGGGACATCCTTCGTAAAGAGGCTTCTCTGCATCTAATAATAGTTCTTGAAATTTGACAAGGTCATCCTCAGATTCAAAATTATCTTTTGTAGCATTAACCATTTCTACTATTGATGGGCCATCTGTTGGAATATCTGAAACAAAATCCGTGTCGTCAACAAACTCTATTGTATCGTTAACAGGTTTTGGGTCACTTATTGATGGGTCAGCCTTCTCTCCATGTTTAGTCCAGTTTATGTAGGTTAGATCAATCCCATTACTGAATAAATGGAACTGCACTTCATCCACTTTACGCTCTATGTGGTTTAAACAATTTGTACACGGACATGGCAGTAAAAGATTTCGTTTATTAACTCGTGGGTCGATGTTCCCGATCATTAGCAAGTTGTCTACTGCATAATCAAGAAAGGCTGCTACTCCATCAACATAAGCTTTGCCGGTCCTATTACTTCCCATCCAAGACTTGTCCATGTTTATAAATGTAGTCCCTGTAGCCAAGTTAAAAAGAAAGTCCAAGTTATTGATTATAGAAGACAACATCAAACTGCAATTGATGAAGTCTAATGAAACAGTTCCTAAAGGTGTGTTTGGGTCAATGAGGAATTACCAATTCAGTATCTAAATTCTTGTTCCATGAATAAGCAGTTGATGAGCTTAAAATTTAAATAGACATTCCAAATAATGATTAGGACTTCTAAAAGATGGAATTTGGTGTTGAATTATGCTAATATGTCCATGAAGTCTAATGAAACAGTTGTTAAAGGGGTGTTTGGGTCCAGGAGGAATAATGAATTACCTAGCACGATTAACATGGTTACTTATATATTTTGTTATAACGATGTATACAAAAGGAACATAACAATACTTACCAGTGGTGACGAGAGTTGTGGTGGTTACCGGATGTGTGGTGATATGAGAGGGATTTGTGGATGTGATAGGAGGAGTTCTTATTGTTTTTTATTAGTTTGGAATGGGATTGATGCAAACTTTGGCGGGGAATACATTCAATTTTTTTAAGAAATTTTACAAAATTTCACGAAAATATTGGAGGGAAAATATCTTTAGCCACGATTAACAAGTAGTAGCAAAGGTTAAAAACAAGTTTAAATAAAAAAGGAAAAAAAATTGCAAAAAGGGGTGAACTAGGACTCGAACCCCTGACCTAAACTACACATCAAACTCAACCACAAACCACAACACCATCTCTACCCTTGGGACTTTTTCGTTATACCCTTCTTCTTTAATTCTTTTAACCACCTTATTAACCTTTTAGCTTGTTTCTCATTACTTAAATAAGCTTATTACAGCTTATTTAAATAAGCTGTTTTTCTCACTTTTATTTATCCTTCAAACTTCAATACTTTATGTATTTATTGCAAATTTTTTCTTGTGTATTCTTCATAAGTCTAATATTCTTAATTATTTAATCACTTCAAATTAGTGTTTAATTCATAAAAAATAAAATAAAAGTCAAAAAAATGAAATTATTTGTAGTCGTTTATGACTTAAGAAAAATAATTTTACATTTTGTCAACGTTCGATTTTTAATTCAAAATTTATAACAAGATATGAGCTGGGTAAATTCAAATTTGAAAACCTCATTTAAAACATGTCTATAAATGTTTAAATTTCAAACGTTTAAATTTCAAATTTCTAACAAGAGATAGGTAAATTCAGATTTCAAATCCAAACAATGCCCTTATAAATAACCATCACTAGGTTATCACAATGCAGCCACAATTCACATACAAAAACGTAATTCACAAATTATTAAGTTCAAAACAATGTCTCACAACGATTCACCAGATAATGAGTCAGTTTACAACACCCCGACACGAAGATCTTTTCCCTGTATTCCCATGCGACAATCTACCACAAAACAATCCACCACAAGATCTATTTCCCGTATTCCAATATGACAATTCACCACATAACACTCCACCGGAATTTCTTTTTCCACCGGCAATCAATCCACCGGCAAACAATCCACCCCACTACAATCCACCGGCAAACTTTCCAGCACAAAACCAAACCAATGCACGTGCGTTGACTGATGAAGAACTGTATGACCAAGATATGCAAGAAGTGTTACGTGTTGAAGCAGAGGAAGAACGTGAGAGAAGAGCTCATGAGGAGTACTTAAGAGCTAAACAGGCTCGGAGAAACCGTCGTTGTGCATGGCGAATACAAAATGGATTGCCCCGTGTGCCATCGAGTGACAACGATTCGAGTGCTTCAAGTCACGATGGCTATGTGTCGGATGATTCGTTTTCTTGATTCGTAATTTAATTTAGATGTTTTATGTTGACGTATCGTAGTTTAATTATCAAGTAGTAATGTTTAATTCACATGTTTTATATTTAATCATTGTAGTTTGTGAACGTCCGATTTTGAATAAAAAAATATTTATTAATATTTTTTTATATATATATTTTTTTAATGTTTATTCTTATTATTATCTTTTAACAAAATACATCTACCAGTTAGACCAAAAAAATTTTGAGTGTATAGTATATGAAGCCATGATGCCATTGTATCTCCCAATATATGTCACTTAAAAATAAAATCCGGCCATTTGGTTACCACAACAGTTATTATTCATATAAACATACAAGTACGTCGGCAAACTAACCGTCATCCCAAACTCATCTCAACTACCACAGGTTAGGTTTTTTCGATTTCTGATCATGATCAAAGTCAATTTTTTAATTTCCCTTCTTTTGCATCTTGCTTGAAGTAATTTATATATACATAGTTGTTAATAATGTGTCCATGAGTTTACATTATACTTATTGGTCTCATTGACTACTTTATTCATGTTAATGAAGTTTAAACTCATTTTTGTGAAATGGTTTTAATCAATATTTGAATGATAAGAACCTGCATGTAGGGTTAGTTGCCTATAAAAAAAACAGTTTAAAGCCTAGAAAATTACAATCTAAGAGTATGTTAGTTATATTTGACAAGTATTGAAGTATAGTAACTGTGTTGATTAGTTATGAGATAACTTATGAGAGATTGTTGATTCTGTAGGGGTTAATTGTACATATTGAATGGGTTGAAGTTGTGGTATAAAATTGGTTATTTGACTCACAAATAATTCAGTAGGAATGGTATAAATTTGGTATAAAATTGATAATCATTTGAGTTATATTTGCCAAGTATAAACAATGTATTACCTTTAGGAATGAGTTGGTTTCAGTCGGGTTCGGTTGTAATTGCATGTAGGAATGAGTGGGCTTTGGTCGGGTTTGGTTTGTATATATAGAATTACTTTAATGTTAAACTATTTGCGTGTTAATCCATTTGAGTTTCATTAGCAAATGTTGATTAGCAACTCATGATGGAAATGTATAGGTTGCCTTAACATATGCTCTGTTGATTAGCAAGTCAGGATGGAAATGTATAGGTTGCCTTAACATATGCTCTGTTTTTGTGTAGAAACATGGCTGAATTTGTTGTCAGGTTAAACCCAAACACATATCCAGAGTCGCAGGTAATCGCACAGATATGCCTTAATGAATTTATATACCATAAATGTTCATTTAGTAAATGTCAAATACGTTATTGAAATATATTCAGGAACTACCAGCCGTGTACTTTACCTCATGTTTCCATGGAAGGAGTACAATCTACATCACAAGTGCACAGAGGGTTCGTTTCAGAGTTGCATTGCAGACTCAAACTGACAGCCCCATACAGTTAACCGGTGAAAGATGGAGAGCATTTTCTTTGGCAAACCTTAATCGGGATGTTAGCACATTGCATTTTGTAGAGGAAGGCGACGATTGCTTCTATGTCACAGGATACAATCAGGACGGAACAGAATATGGTGGGTACAACATGAATGCCGGTCGGTTATCAAGGTTCAAGTCTCGTGTTTTTGACTTCTATGATGAGATCCAGGTATTAGATATTGATAATTAATTAAGCTTATGTCAAATGTGTGATTTCATAACTCAATAAATGTTTAATTTTTATGTACTAATAAGGTTAGTATTAAAAATTATTTGTAGACACTACCTGCTGCATTCCTTAATGGAGTAGGTAATGCACACCAAATCAGAATCCACGGAAATGGGATCAACTTTGCCGTGGATGTCAATATTGTTCAAGCAGGAGGAGCCGTTGTGTATGAGTTGGACATGGATGGATGGAACCACATTGAAGAAGTGTTGGGTTTAGAAGCTGGAATGACAATCATCTTCACAAGGAAACGCGCTACAGAGTTATTGCTTACCGGCTTCAAAAGTGACGGTAGTCTAAGTACAGACACGCATTTCCTTGGTGCCACCAATTTGCTAATGGTTCAGCCTGGTTTGTTAGAGACCGAAAGAGGTAAAAAGTTATGATATACTTTCATACTCCAAATTATTATACTCAGTCATTTATATAAATAAAAATTAAAAACAATTCTTTGTAGATGACAATCGAATGAAACATATTTGCCAATGGCCTTCACATCGAGACCACTTTGGTGAAGGGCATTCATTCTACAAAAGATTTTCAGCAATTCTACTACCAGGGAAACTTGTACGTATATATCCATTCATAAATATTGTTTACATTTGTTCAAGTCGTTAAAACAAAATATTTACTTACTAGAAACTACTGCAGGAAATCCCGGAAGAATTCCTGCTCTACTATCCTATCCACCCATACCGTAAGGTGCTCATGAAACATCGTGATGTTCAGTTTTTCATGACAATGGAGTGCGAGAATGAGGAGCCGGAGATGCCTGGAACTGTTAGTGTGTTTGGAACGTGGAGGATGTTTGCCAAGGAATGCTCTTTCGAGTTTGAAAAAATGATCAGATTCAAGTTTATACATTTGAAGGTTGATGTGAATGGAAATGATTTTCAAGACAATGTCTATCCCGTTTTTCATCTTTGCTAACTCAATTCTGGATTTTATTGTTCATGTTCTGGAAGTACATTTGATACTTTTTTTGCATATCCCATCTTTAGTATATAACTTCTTTTGGATGTGTGTTGTGAATCACACATTGATGGGGGTACTTTACCAGGAACATGTAATTAAGTAGAAACATGTAAGTATTAGTAATGGTAGTTATGACATCTATGTTACGTTGGTCACTTATGCAAATTATGCAATGTAATCTAACAATACTAGTATTATGCAATGATTGTACATGTTTTATGAATTTGAATTTGTTGTAATTTCTTATGTTTTATGCAATGTTGTTAAACAAATGCTCAATCTGAAACTGAGTATTTCTAATGTCATATTGGTTTTGAAACTGAGCTATTTCTTAATTAATTTACTAATTATTACTTCAAAGCTAGATAAACTAATTTAAATCTAAAAATTAGAAATTAAAAGTCAAAATTGCAAAAGTAATTTTTACATAAGCTTGAAAACTTATAAAAGGTAAAAAAATTATAAAAAGTTATCTGGCATAAAAATTAAACAGTAAAACTAATATATTTTTTGCTTTTTTATTTAAAGTAATTTAATTAAAATTAACTCTAAGAATTACCTAGTGAAGAGTAAAAATTATGGGAAAATTACTAGGAATGCTACAAGTTACAAGGAACCTAGGAAAAATATGAGGAGGGGGAAAATGGTACGGATAAGCATTTAAATAAGCTAAATTGCAAAAATAAGCTAAAAGGAACAAGGACTATATTAAGTATATAGATTATGTAATAACAAACGGAACTGGTGCCCCAGAGCAATTGGAAGGGGGTTGTGGTATTGTGCATGTATGCTTGAGGTCCCAGGTTCGAACCCTACTTTTTGCAATTTTTCCATTTATTTAATTTTTTTGATTTTCTTTTTACAAAACTTTTTTATTACTAATTATAAGTAACTTTTGTTAAAACACTTTTTTCAAAAGTCAAAAATAAGCTCTCTATGAGCTTTTTAGCTTTACAGATGATTTTTTTAAGCCAAAATGGATTTATAAAAGGAATTAAGCTACAAATAAGCTACAATAAGCTAAATAAGCTGTAACTACATGAGTTCTACCTACCTTAAGCTAAAACAACTTGAAACAAGGCAAAGGACACAAATAAGCACTGGGTGGTGCTTGGAACCTGTGGGCAAACTCTGAGTCACTCAGTGTATGTTTTGAGACAGGTCACAAGTATGAGTCGAATAAGCTAAGGGCAAAAGGGCTAGAGTCCAAAATAAGCACTAATCCAATAACCTGAACTTGTAAGCTCCCCAAAAAGCCCAAGGTTATGTACTGGGGTCCACAGATAAGCCAGATAAGAGCTTATGAACTTTGGCTAAAAACCAAGTACACACTGACCACCCAGTGTACACAGTCAAATGGGACAAACTAAAAGCTACTTGCATCCCTATTAGATAAGCTAGAAATTGCAAAATAAGCTATGAACTAGAAAGATCAGCTGATTGGCTTTCCAAAAAGCCAATAATAACACTATGGGGCCCACTATTGAACAATCTATGGTCTATTGAAAATGGTCAATTTCCTGTGCACAGGCCAAGTACTTGCCCTGCAAGCTTAAAGAAGCACTTGCACATGCTACAATAAAAATCCTAAAAATAAGCTGGACACAGATTTTTAAAGATGAGCTTAGGGACTATGATTTGTGAAAAGCTCATGTTCCCAATCCAAATACAAAAATCAAAATAAATCTCCCTATTTTTGGATTTCTGAAACAACTATGTTTTTGACTTTTTTAAATTATGAACTTACGTTGACTTTTGTGAGATTTGATCCTAATTTACTGATTGATTAATGTGACTTAAGCTATATTAAGACTAATTTATGCTAGAACAACTACTTGTGAGATAATTTGAAGCTTATGCCACACTAATTTCCACACAGACAGATTTTAGGCCAATTTATGTTACATGTTATGAGCTCAAGTATATGTTTGGCCACTATGTTATCTGCAGGGGAGTATGGATGCATCCTATATCTGTTATCTACAGTTAGTGGATTATCTGTTATATGATATGATATGTTATGTTTTTGGGCTCGTGGTGGATTACTGTCCTATCTCTGACTTCATGCGAAGCAATACATTCAATCATAATAGTCGGCACTTTATACCCTATCACCGATTCATCCCGCCCAGACCGATTACAAGCTACAAGGTGGTCGACCGCCCGACTACTGATTCGCGATTTTTGCAACATTGGATATGAACCTATTGGATATGAACCTTTTGATATGACACTCTGATTATGATATGATATCTGACTCCCAGTTTTTCCCTTTTGCCGTTTATACACATTTTCCCCCTTCTCATAGGCTTTTCTCCTATTTCATATGTTTTGATACGTTTACATCCGTTTTCTTACGTCTTTGTCCTTTTTACTCAGTTTTTATACGTTTTCTTACGGGTTTACATGTTTTCTTCAGTGTTTACACGTTTTCGCCCATTATTTCATGCATTTACTATGTTTATACACGTTTTTCCCCTTCTCATAGGGGTTTGTCCTTTTTCATATGTTTTCATACGTTTTCATTCGTTTTCTTACGTCTTTGTCCTTTTTAGTCAATTTTTATATGTTTTCTTACGGATTTACATGTCTTCGTCAGTGTTAACACGTTTTCGCCCGTTATTTCATGATTTAGTCCGTTTATACACGTTTTCCCCATTCTCATAGGGTTTTATCCCTTTTCATATTTTTTTCCTTTTTTACACGTTCTCGCCCCGTTATTTCATGTTTGAATCCGTTTCAACACATTTTTTTTTCCTGTTTTTGTCCGTTTATAGCCGTTTTCATCTATTTTAGACGTTTTCCTCCGTTTCATACGTTTTCTTACTTTCTTCTGGTTTGGTCATTTTTTTTTTTTTTTGCGTTTTCATTTATTTATTATGGTTTTAAACGTTTTTGTGTTTAATGACCCGAATCAAACTATAGCCGATTTGACAAAACCAAACTAAACGAACAAACCCGAGAACCGAACCGAACCGATCAACAACCCTAACTTATAGTGATAGTTAAAATAAGGAGGAATTAGTTTGACTTTTTTTAAACATTATGGCTTCTCATACACAGGATTTATGAGTTCTCATGATCACAAGAAGTCTCTCCCTCCGTTTTTCTGAAATAACCGCCGCCAGCAACTTAATCGTCAAATCATCATGATGGTTCCAACGTGTATTAACCACACCACTTTCACACCGCTAATCTCCACCACAAAAATCCCCTATATAAACCCTAATTCCCACATCACCATCCCTACCACTCTTCTTCATCAATTTTTAATATCATTTCAATCAATCCTTATTTTACCCAAATTCATTATCAATGGCAGCACCATCAGGACCAAACCAAGTGGCTAGGCATGTGATTGATGACCTTGTTGACTTTAGCAGGGAGACCTCTGTTGATGGTTACATGAGTTTCTTCAAGGGTCAGCAAATCTCCAGTATCCGTGGCTTCATAAACAAGATGCGTGAAGAGGTCACCACATTGGAGAATGAGATTGGGCAGCTTAATGCTTTAATAGCTGAGTTGGAAGCTCTTGGAGAGGAAGACCTCTTTGACACTCTGCTTGATCTTAGGCATGACAGGGAGAATGCCAATGCTAAGCTGCAAAGCCTGAATGATCTCATTGCTGATGCTGAGGAGGATGTCCAGACCAAGGAAGAACAGATTGAGACCATGACTGGTTGAAGAGTTGTCTCCATGGGATGTGAAGTTTCTTTTGTTTGGTTTTATATGTTTATGTCTTATGTCATTTGTTAAATTTCCATGTTTTGTATGTATGAACACTTCAAATGGAAAATTAATGGAATCAATGGCTTAATTTACATGTTTTATGTCTTTTGATCAGTTGTTAATGCTATCAATATTATTAGATTAAAAAGAAATGCCTTTGATAGTTTGTTTCAGTTTATTTTAGATGTTGTTTTGCATTTTGAAAAATGTTGTGGTGTTTGAATATGTTAGCAAGGTTGAAAATATAAGAATGCAACTGTATTTTGTTTGAGCATTTCGATTCCTGTGTAAGTTTTAAGCGCTAATATACATGTGACTAGGGCTGCAAACAAAGCGATATTTATTGGGTAATTCAAGCTAAATGAGTCTTAGAGTCAAGCTTAATCTTATTCGGCTAATTTGTAGCCCTGATTTAAACATAATTCTAGTGTTGTATGATTCTTGAAGAAAAAAAAAAACATCCGATAGTTAACCATGGCTGAAAAAGCAGATGCAAAAGACTCACACACTGAATATGCACCTATTGGCTGAAAAAGCTTTTAGAGTACTATGTGGTTGCAGGTAATTACTTGTTCTTATGTTTTTGTAATCGATCCCGAACACCTACTTTAAGTTGATACTTACTTGTTCTTATGGTTTTGTTATATGTGCTTGCAGGTATAGGGTTCCATTTTGAACATATAAGCTGCTTCATAATATAACAGGGTATGTTGTTGTTTACTGGTATGGTTCCCGAACAACTTTATTGTTAGTGCTTATTTTTAGTTAAAATATACTTTTCAGTGATTAATATAGTTACTAGAACATTTAACTTTCAAAATCTCAGCTTGTATAACCATTATTTAGTTTTAAAATCACAACGGCCCTTTTAAGGGAGTGTTTGGCTGGTTGTTGTATCAGCAGTCCTTAGTTGGATTTGCTTTTTTTTTTGTGCTTAATTGTTTATCTGGGACTGCTTGTGAGTTATAGTTACTTAATTAGTTGCTTTAAGTCAATTTTTTGCTTTTGTTTGTTCATTTTTATGCGACGTGTGGTGATTTTAGTGTGTCTGCAGTGTGTTTGGGACACCGGGTTTGAAATAAATATTTAGGTTTAAATATTAAAATTGTAGCCAAAATTAAAATTTTAAACTCTTAATTATAACTTTGGAGCCAAAATTTTTAATTCTCAAATGTGGAGCCAAAATTTCAGCCAAAAATTTAAAAAAAAAAAAAAAAAATAGGAAATTATGGTTTCCTTATTTCAAAAACTGCCCCATCATGAGGCCTATTTTCACTCAAAAAAATTAGGGTTCGATCATACCATCAAAACCTTCAATTTTTACACCATTCTTTACCAACTAAGTTTACTAATTCTCTTTTATACATTACTTCTGACGAATCATGGAAACTATAGATAATATGTTTCATTCTGATCATGAAAATGATCAAGAAAATGATCAAGAAAATGAAGATTTAAATGCTAAACAGTTAGGATATGAATCAGAGGTTTATTCTGTAGATGGTGAGGATGATGAAAACAACCATTCAAATATGAATATAGTTAAGAGGGGGATAACTAGGTTAGCTAAGTTTCGCCGGGAATATGGAAAACCCGATGGAGTAAAGGTCAGTGTAACCTTTGATGCTCTGAATAGGTTAACAGGAAAAAACAGAGCATTGTTTTCGAGTTTTTTGGGTGACTTGGTTCGTGAGCATATAGGTGTCAAGATTCTATCGTGGAAGAAAGTTCATTCAGAAGCAAGGGATAAAATGTGGGAAGAAATCACGGTACACATATACTTTTTTTCAACCCATTAATATAGAATTAAATCTATACGTACCATGAAATCAAGAATCCATAATACATATACGTCACTTATTTCAGTGTTGGAATCATTTGATATGTTGTGGTATACGGTTGTGAATCTGGTCATTTGAACATGTATGTGGTATCTAGAATACGAATAATAACCTGGATAAACTATAGAATAAAAGAAGGATCGATACTTGTTTAGTATACAAGTTGTTTTTGTGTGAGTGTCTGTTATGTCGATATGTTTGTTCTTGTTTGAGTGTATGTCGTGTGTGTGATAGTAGTGGGTTGCTTGTTGTAGGTACAAGGTGTTAATAAGTTTATCTCTGCATTTAAATTATGTGCAACTAATTAACAACATTGTGTTACTCTTTGCAGCGATTTTTTGTTGTTGAATTGACAGTGAGAAAGCTGATAATGAATCGTCTTGGTCAACTTCTAAGGAATTTCAGAAGGAAATTGGCACAAAACTACATATTGCCAAACCAAAATACACCTTCAAAACTAAATGAAGTACCGGCGAAGTACAGTGCAATTATAAAAGCCGAAGATTGGATCAATTTTGTAAAGTACACGGCTACGGAGGAATACAATGTGTTAATTAGTCATTTTTATTCAAGTTTCACTATCTTTCACATATATATTAGTTCTATAATGTCAACATTAATACATATTCACTCCTTATGATTTTGTGTTACAAGGTGAAATCAGCTGCAGCTAAACTGGCGCGTTCTAAGTGTGTTTATTAGCATACAATGGGACGAGGTGGATACGCCAATGTGATAGATAAAATGGTAACATTAAACATTTGCACATTTGCATTTAATAGCATATTAGTATCGTTTATATTGGTTTATCTTACATGTGTATGTATTTGATGGTTATAAGATCGAGAAAAAAGAAATTGAACCAGATGAAGAACCACCGCGTGATACGCTGTGGTTGAAAGGAAGGGAGAAGAAAGATGGAGAATATCACGATGATGAGATTAGGACTGTGGGAGAAAAAATAGTAAGTTTTACTGCAAAGTTTGTATTATGTTCATTGTTGAAAGTGGGATCAACATATAATAACCTATTTCCCATATGGTGTGTGCAGAAAGAAATGGAGGACAAGATCAAAAAAGGAACCTTGAAGATTGATCATGGCACTGATGCCATGACAGTTGTATTAGGTAAGGAAAAGGGAGGATATGCGAGAGGAGTTGGAGGTGGAGTAACCTACAAGAGGTATTTTGATCTGCCTTGAATCAGACAAGCATCTGATGAAAGAGTGGTGTTACTACAAAGTGAACTTGAAAATGAGAGACGCCAACGTCAAGAAAAAGATAAGGTAATCCAGGATTTGATGAATCAATTGGCTGCCCAAAAGGGGCAGACGTTGCAGTCAACGTCAACTCCATCGACACCAACAGAAGTAAGACATTTTTTATGTTGCTTTTTTTTGTTACAAATGTGAAATTATATTACCAAATAACATATTATAATGCAGGTAACTCTGATGAACATTAATATTATAAATAGCAGTGCTGATGAGGATGCCGAAACACGTGTTTCTAGATGTGAGAAAGTTGCAACCATTCAGAAGTCTAATGGACTTGCAAATTTGGAAAAGGAAATGGTAATAAGTGTAAGTAATAAAACATCCCCTTGTTATTTTAGAATTCCACATACATGTCTTATTTACTGTGTTTATATGTACAGGAACCTGTTAAATCTGTCTCATCGAAGAAACCGAATAGACTCAATCGAAAGGATTCTTCACGTCAAGATTCCCAATCACAAGAACATACTTCTCCAATACAAGTATGTATTCAAACATGTTCATATATTCTTTTGTTTAATTAATTTCTGATACATATGTACATGCAACAAATCATTATTTTAGGAAATTAAGTGCAAACTGTGGCATACAAAGAAAACAAGTATTATAGCGTTGGGTACTGTATACAAGAGTGAAGGAAAACAAATGCTTCATAACAAACCACTCCCAAAGGATTGCTACAGAGTGTCTGTTGATAAATCTTTAGTGGATGCAACATGCATCCCGGATGTAGGAAGTAACGGTTTCAAAACAGTTCAGGTTGCATGTGTTGGTTTTTGGGCATGGCCAAAGGATCAAGTGATTTTTGATGAACAGGTACATACATGCATGTGTTTAATTTATCAACTTACGTATATATAATTCTTCATATTTAATTCAGTGTTTGATACACCCGGCTTTTGTTTCCTACAGGCTACACCACCAAGTACCATACCAAAGATTACTAAGAACAAAACTACACCTAAATTAACAACGACGCGCAAAAACATTTACGTCTCTATTAATGGCATTCAAAAGGAAGCTGCTAAGAAGATCAAGACTCAGAAGTCATTAAATTATTGAAAATTTTATTATGTACGACATTACAATTTCATATAAATTCTAATTTTATTGTATTTGAATTCGTTTTGATATTTTATATATATTTGAATTTGTTTTCATATATATTGATTTCTTATATGTGACTAAAAGATGCATATAGTCACAATTATTACACTTTTAGTCACTGTTTGCTTCATGCTTTGTGTGACTAAATAATACAAATGGCTACACAAACAAAAAATGCATGTGACCATTGGATGAACAATAGTCACACAAAACACACATTTTTTCACTTGAAACAGCATATGGTCACACATAATCACACTTTTGGCCACTTTATACTTAATTGTATGTGACTAAATACCCAAAAGAAACATGCTTTGTGTGACTAAATGTTGCAAAAGGCCACACAAACATACAATTCATGTGGCCATTGGATGATCAATAGTCACACAAAACACACATTTGTTCACTTTAAACAGCATATGGTCACACATATTTACACTTTTGGCCACTTTATGCTTAATTGTATGTGACTAAATACCCAAAAGTAACATGCTTTGTGTGACTAAATGTTGCAAAAGGCCACACAAACATACAATTCATGTGGCCATTGGATGATCAATAGTCACACAAAACACACATTCGTTCACTTTAAACACCATATGGTCACACATATTCACACTTTTGGCCACTTTATGGTTAATTGTATGTGACTAAATACCCAAAAGAAACATGCTTTGTGTGACTAAATGTTGCAAATGGCCACAAAAACATACAATTCATGTGGCCATTGGATGATCAATAGTCACACAAAACACACATTTGTTCACTTTAAACACCATATGGTCACACATATTCACACTTTTGGCCACTTTATGCTTAATTGTATGTGACTAAATACCCAAAAAAAACATGCTTTGTGTGTCTAAATGTTGCAAAAGGCCACACAAACATACAATTCATGTGGCCATTGGATGATCAATAGTCACACAAAACACACATTTCTTCACTTTAAACACCATATGGTCACACATATTCACACTTTTGGCCACTTTATGCTTAATTTTATGTGACAAAATACCCAAAAGTAACATGCTTTGTGTGACTAAATGTTGCAAAAGGCCACACAAACATACAATTCATGTGGCCATTGGATGATCAATAGTCACACAAAACGCACATTTGTTCACTTTAAACACCATATAGTCACACATATTCACACTTTTGGCCACTTTATGCTTAATTGTATGTGACTAAATACCCAAAAGAAACATGCTTTGTGTGACTAAATGTTGCAAAAGGCCACACAAACATACAATTCATGTGGCCATTGGATAATCAATAGTCACACAAAACACACATTCCTTCACTTTAAACACCATATGGTCACACATATTCACACTTTTGGCCACTTTATGCTTAATTGTATGTGACTAAATACCCAAAAGTAACATGATTTGTGTGACTAAATGTAGCAAAAGGCCACACAAACATACAATTCATGTGGCTGTTGGATGATCAATAGTCACACAAAACACACATTTCTTCAATTTAAACACCATATAGTCACACATATTCACACTTTTGGCCACTTTATGCTTAATTGTATGTGACTATATATATAAAAATAAAATGTTATGTGTGACTATACAGTGTTTATGGCCACTAATACTGCTTAATCCAACAAAATTTTTACCCAATTAGTCACACATATTTAGGTTTTGGTTACTGTTTTGTAATCGAGACTAAAAATAACTCGAGCATGTGACCATAGGTACCCTATGGTCACGCGACCTTTAGTCATACACACTCAAAAAATCATGTGTGACTATATGTATTTCGTCACACATATTGGGTGTAGCCAAATCCAGTTTTTGTTCTAGTGGAATAGTTGTTTGGTTTCTAGGAGGTGATGTGCTATGTTCAGATCTTGACAAAGGTATGTCAGAGGTAACATGCTTATTCAAATTCTTAGATGAGGATGTAACTTTTCTATCTCGCATGTTGAGAACCTTAGGACACGTACCTATGGCATATTTTGTGACCGTTTGGTGAGAAAACTAATGTCTAATAATGTGTTATCAGAGGGTCACTCCATTATATCTTCTTCATTGGTCTCACGGGTCATGTCAAGGCAAGCCTTAAGATGTCTAAGGTAATCACTATGGACTAACTCATTGTTCCTAAGGGGAAGTGGAATGTACACAGCCTCACATGCATATTTTTTACATTCACACACCTTTGAAGTGACATTGTCACATGCAGTGACCGGCAGTTTCCCTTTCACCTTGGTCTTTAGATTCTCAATTTCATTTAGCGAAGAAGTTATCTTTTCATTGGTTTTATCACGAGTGATCTTACTTGAATCATATAACTCTTTGTAATGTTGTTTGACTTTAGAATTTTCAGCTTGAAAACAATTATTTTCATATTTGAGTTTGTTGATCATGTCTTGAAATTGAAAGTCCTGAGAATCTAAAGATTGTGGTTTATGGGTGCCGATCACATCATTATTGGAGGATTTCAATTGGGCAATTTAGGCCCTCAATTTCTGAATCGTGTTGGTGTGAGCTTGAATTTTTTCACCCCTTTTTGCTAATTCAAAATATGTATCAAATTCAAGAGCATCAGAAGATGTCTTTACATTTGATATTCTAATCCTTTCTTCTAAATGTTGATATTTTAATTGTAAGTTAAGATTATCAACTTCTAGTTTAGAAAAGTGTTTGACCATGTTATCATGATCATCATTTTGAATTTTTTCATGCAGTTTTAAATTCTCCCCCTCAAGGTCAACAACACGATTTTGGAGAACATTCAAAGCAATAGATATTTCATGAAATTGACAAGCAGTTAATGTAGAATCAGTAGCAGTGTATAACACATCTTGTGCAATACTCTTAGCAATCAAATTGTCATTCATGATAAGGACATTTTTCCTTGCTATTTTACTATGTTGAAGATCTATTGCAATTCGTTTTCCCTCCTTTTCCACATTTTTAAACACCTCTTCATTTCTTTCAGTTCAATTTCAAGGGATTGTTGTAAACCCTCAAAGTGTTCTTTGATTAGTTTAAAAAATGGGATAACTTCAGTTAAGTAACACTCTTTCGTAAGTTCAAAACCCCTTTCACCCTCAATAATTCCCGTTGGTGTGATTCTCTTTTTGCATGTTTTATCAAAATCAACGAACATTTGACAAAGGACATATATGCTAATAAGAGTTCTACATTGTGCGGGAAGTGATAACTGAACTAAGTGCATTGGTGTATTGGGGGGATACACCATTGGGGTAGCAAACTTATGAGGGATTTTGGCCTTAAGTTCATCAGCTTTCATTTTCTCAACAACTAATGGCCAAAATACCTGTTCTGGAGTTAACTTAGTTTGGGGTGCAAAAACAGTCACACAATTTTGCTCATAGTAATCATGAGGTTTGAAAATTACACAATTTTTAATGCACTTAGGATCCTTCATTTTATTATCAAATCTCTCTCTATTGGCAGATTCAATATCATCCATTTCTTCATCAGACCAACTATTTGGGGGGGGGGGGCATGATTAGGTGTAAGCATAACATTAGCATCATACAGGGTAGGTTGAGATGCACTAACGCTCTTAAGGAAGTTCGTTTTAGGCATACCTAAATCCTTATTACTCTGCTTATCCCGCAGTTTAATGTGCTTTTCAATCATTTGAGCTGTTTGTATGGTTTGGCCTTGGGTGTATAACTTGTTTTCAAGTTTGTTTTTCAACTCCTTAAGATTGGGAAATTCATTTAATAGTTTAGTTTCCTTTTCTTGAAATATACCTTTTAAAACACTTAAACTATCCTGAATCTCCTGTTTTTCCTTAACAGCTTGATCAAGTTGATTTTGAACAGATTTTATCTCTTGTTTTAGTGTTTCTTCCCTTAATTTATATTCAGTTATATATGCCCGCATTTGCCAATCCATCTTTTGTTCACGTTCGGTTCACTCAAATTTAGCACGTTGTTCATAACACATTACTTGATCCTTAAGAATATTAATCCTAGTGATCAGGGTGTCATCGGGTGAAACAGCAGTGTACTCTTCTAATTCACACACATTATCATCAACAGATGATGCATCACTTGATACAACAAAGTCGACGTCGTGCTTTACATATTGTTCATATGGGACAACATTGCTATTTTCCATATTAGCAATATCTAATCCTGCAACGTTTTTTTATTGTACTTCGTTATAAATCCTTTGTTCATGAATCACATTATTGTCACATACAACAGAAGACATTCCGCTAGATACGCCGGAATCTTTGTTGTGATTCGAATGTTGCTCAATTGAAATAACATTATTGTTCTCCAATTCAGCCTCATTTGGTTCACCAACATTAATTTGTCGTATGTCGTTGAGAGTCTTATGTTCACCATTAATCGTGCATGCATCATATAACTTCAGTACCTCATATATGATGGATGATTTGGAGGGACTAGAATGTTGCGGTGCTGAGACAGCTGATGATAAAATGGCCACGAAGATAGTCTGAGCAGTGGGTACATCATCAACGTCTAAATCAAAGGCATCACAATCATCAGCTTGGAATATGTTTGGATCATTAAGGGCTAGATATTGGACAGGTTGATCATCCACATCAGCATCAAATGTATTCCCTTCATCCCCAGCAAGAAATGCCAAGTCTTCCTCATTCAGCACAGCTCCATTTTCTTGAGCTTGCATGAGTAACATTTTGTCCTTGAAGTAGTCTGAGTTCTGAGGACGTTTTGGTTGTATGCAGTTTCTTGCGATGTGACCCAAACCCCCACAGTTGTAACATTTCGGTTGCCTTCCTTGCCCCTGATTAACATTCCCAATCTAGTTCTGCACATTACCTCGAGCAACATTCCTTTGATTTACATTTTGTCTACCCTGAACATTTTGTACCATCACTCTTCCATCTTCCACAACATCCTGATTCCGTGGATTAGAGGAAGCTCTAAGTTGGTTGTTGGTCTGAGGAAGTGTAGCTCTGAATTGTTGGACGAGTAAAGACACTTGGTTGGAAAGATTGTCAATCATCTTATCAGTATGGGAATACCCTGAGTCAAGATGAGTGTTCATGGCAGTTGGTGATTGCATAGATGAGTGATCCACGGATGACAAAGGTTGATTAATCGGCAACGTACTAGTCATGAATGCAAGTTAGTCATTAGTAGTAGTTGGATTGAGTTTCTCCCTTAATTGACGATCAAAAGCTGCATGCTTCTCATGTTGTTGTAAGTAGGCAAACAGCTATTCATAGTTTGTATTTCTCAGTCCTTTGTTGAGCTTCACAGCAGCGACAAAGCGATCCTACTCGGGTGACATGTTGTTGAAAAACTAAGAGTTGAGTTGGATGTTAGGCATTGTCATTCGGATCATTCTCACATAATTAACATGCTTGTGAAATCTGACATAGTAGTCGGTAATGTTTTCACGAGGATTCATCTTGAAATGCTCGAATTCATCATAAGACTGAGACTCACGATCTTCTTTGGTCAGCTCTGAGCCAGATAGAAGCATTTTGACATTGTCCTAAACGGCCTTTGCTTCAGTTTTGAAGTTGATTAGCTTGTAAACATCTTTAGGTAATCCTTGTATCACAATGTTGGAGGCTCGAATGTCTGCATCATAGCGCTTCTTTTCAGCATCACTAAGGTTACTGTAGGTACGTGGCCTGTCAATTCCAAAAGGTGACGGTTCGATCATCAGCAGTGGAGATAACATCCCTTGTTGTACCTATCTGCAGGGGACCTTCATCAGTTGATCGCAGAATGTTCTCACCATTTTCCTTACCCAGACAATAAAGTCTAATTCTTTGTGCCCATGATTCATAGTCAGTCCTATCGAGCATAGGAGGTCGGGTATCGGACCTGGTAGCTTGAATGTCATCAGAAATGGTTGCCATGACAGAATCTCAAACAGGATTTTACAACTCTTGTGACTTGAACTGAGAAATCGATTCTTTCCCGGGATTTACTAAAGTCAACAAAAGAAACCGAAAGACGTGATCTGCGAGTTAGACTTAGAGTGAGGTCTTGGATAAGTCACACTTTGCAAAGAGTGTCAATTCGCGACAAGTCGAGTTACAACATATCCGATCGAGATAAGTCAAGTCGTAAGAACAAACTCACAACGTCAAATCACAATCAGATTAATCGAAACGACTTAAGTTACAACAATTCACCAATTACAAATGATTAACAAATCACTAGAATCTCACAACTGAGTTAATCACTAAACACCACCAAATTACTGGAGCTAATCACTGAAAATAGGGGTAATCGCTAGGATGAGGTAATCGCTGAAGAGAGATAATCGCAATCAGGAGGTAATCGCTAGTAGGAGGTAATCGCTATCTGGAGGTAATCGCTAGTAGGAGGTAACCGCTATCTGGAAGTAATCGCTGGACTAGGTAATCGCTAGTAATAGGTAAACGCTATAAGTAGCTAATCGCTAACCGAGGTAAAAGCTAGAACCACTAAACGCCACTGAGTACTAATCGCTAACACTAGCAGCCAAACTAGTCGTTATCTAGCGATTTTGTCCGCTAGTCCAAACATAGCAAATTCTTACTAATCGCTAGACTTAATCGCTACTCCACACTGAGCTAATCGCTACCAAGAATGTCAAACAGAAGAGGTAATCGCTAGATAGAAAACAACCCAAAATCCTTCACAACTTCAAACCAATGAATGATATAGCTTATCCAACTGAAGAACTAAGTAATTCTAACACCACTAATCACAAAAGTACACCTATAACACTTGATATAACACCAACAAGATCAAACCAAGATGTTTTCCAAGAAAACTGTTCAAACCAATAAAAACCACAAAAACCACACCAAACCTTAATTTCCAAGGCCCTAAGATGAAACCATGGCTCTTGATACCAATTGTAGGATAAACATTAACACATGAACATGAATACCAAGGTGGTTTGGTTCGTTGGTTTTAGGGAGAGACTAGAGAGAATATGGGAGCCTTTAGAGAGAGAAAGAAAAGATGAAATGTTAGATTGCATGAAAGGTCCAACCCCTTCTTTGCTAGGGAAGGGGTATTTATAGTTACAACATAAACGCCCACTTCCAGGCTGTGGATTAGATGTACAGTGGGTAAAGACCCGTCCTTCCTCCACGGTGTTACTTAATCTAAACTAATATCTAACTAAATATTAAACTAACTACAAGCTATCTCAATGCTATTGCATCCTTTTGGTGACCGAGTCTTCCATAGGAATATTTGTATTCCTAATAATAAATGAGTGATTTTTGTGCACGCCAGGGTGGCTCGTTGGGTGTTAATCCCAATATGGCTTGTCTATAAATAACCACCTATGTCTTGTGTTTCCTCACCTCTTGTCATTCATCCTTTGCCTCTACTTTCTTCTCTCTAATCACTCAAAGTCTACTAATCTTCTTGTGTTCTAACATCTTCTAATCTCATCTACTGAAAGAACACTTCTTCCCCAAGAGAGACATTGAAGAACTTAATCTACTCTTGTGTGTTGTGTTGAGGGTCTTCTCTTATATACCTTTCTAAAAAGATTGAATCTCTAGGATAGGTTAGGTTATTTCAAACAATCCAACTCTCATAATGCAATAATGTCAATCATGAAGCTAAGCAAGCGGATGATATATTGATCGCTGAGCTTGAGAGGTATAAGGGACTTGAAAGACGTTTTGAAAAATATATTAATAGAAAAGCGAAACTTGAAATTGGTTATACATAAGTTTTTTTTTCAAGAAAATGTTTAATAAAAATCTCGATAAAGAAAGAACGGTTATTCGGAACAAAGCACAATTAGTGGCTATGGGTTATAGTCAAAATGTTGGGATCGATTTTGAGGAATCTTTTTTGCCTGTGGCAAGGATTTGAGGCTACCAAAATGTTTCTGCATATGTTGTACACAAGTCTTTTCACCATATACTAAATGGACGTGAAAATTGCTTTTCTAAACAGGGTTCTAAAGAAGAATTGTATGTTAGCCAACCCAATGTTTTGTTGATATGGATCATCCTAACTATGTCTATAAGCTCGACAAAAATTTCTATGAGTTGAAAAAAGCTCCTCACGTGTGGTACGAAGTGTTGTCGGCATTCCTAGTTTTATAGAAGTTCAAGAAAGGCGTAATCGATCCAACATTGTCACAAGTAAGAAAGGGAATGACATCATTATGGTACAAATTTATGTTGATGACATTATTTTTGGTTCAACAAACCCTAAATGTTCACTAATTTTGCAATCTTAATGACTTAACATTTTGAAATGTCAATGATGGGAGAAATATCTTTTTTCCTTGATTTACATGTAAGCCAACCTCCCAAAGGATTTTTTTAGTAATCAATCAAAATATATTTTTGAGATTCTTACTAAAGATGGAATGGAAAAATGTGATACCATTGGTTTTCTAATAGACACTCGTTCAAAACTTGATGAGGATTTAAGAGGGACAGCCGTGATCAAACGAAATACAGAAGTATGATCGGATCCCTTATGTATCTCACATCAATTAGACCAGACATTACTTATGTTGTATGCATGTGTGTTCGCTGTCAGGAAAAGCCTATTGAGAAGCACCTAACTGCAGTTAAACAGATCTTTCGGTATCTAAGAGGTTCCATCAACTAGACCTCTAGTACCCCGAATGATACCGGTTTTGAACTAACAGCTTTTTCAAATGCTGACTATGTAGGATGCGAAGATAGTAGAAAATGCTCCTATAGAAGTGTTCAATTCTTAGGAGAAAGGCAAGTGAGTTGGTGTTCGAAGAAGCAGGATTGCACAGCTCAGTCCACTACAGAAGCATAATATGTGTTTCTATCTGGATGTTTTGCCCAAGTTCTACATATGAGAACACAACTGAGGATTATGGTTTCTTCTTGGATAACATCCCAACTTATTGTGATTCAAACAGTGTTATAACCATATCCTGCAACCCCGTGCAACACTCCAGAACCAAGCATATAGATGTCCGGTACTATTTCATCAAAGAGTATGTCGAAAAGAGTATAGTTAAACTCTATCTTGTCAAGACTGATTACCAGCTGGCGGATTTATCTACCAAATCCCTTCATCAGGAAAGGTTTGATTACTTGGTAAAAAACGTCTTGGTATGCAAAGTTTATCCCTGAAATAACTTGAAAGTATTGTAAACTCTTCAAAGTAAATAAAAACTCTCATTTGTAAATATTGGTATTGTCTTATTTTTGTTCTATTTTGCATCTTTCAAGTAAACCAAAATATTTTTTTTATTATTATTATTTTATTATTTTTTTTATAAAATCAAAAACAAAATAAAAAATATAAAATAAAAACCTCCAAAAGAATTTCCATAGAAAGAAAATCAAAAATACAAAATATTATTCTTATCTTATACAAAAGGTTGACATTTTACAAAGACATGTCTCTCTTGTAACTTCTTTAAACTATCTTATACAAACGGTTGACATTTCTTTTGCACAGGTTGTTATCCAAGCTAATTGTGTTTCATTATATGTTTGTAATGAACCATTTCTGAGTTTGAGTGTGAGACAGTATGTGCAAATCAACAAAACAATGTATGGGACAATATAGTAAACAATGGATTATATTGATAAATTATGGATCATTTGTTTATACATGGATACCTATTTATACTAATCTAAACGACACATGACATGTATATTTAACCATTGTGTCGTTTGACACATAACTGACATTAACTATAATAACTATAACTAACATAACTGTTATATCGTAACTACCAGTAAAGGTTGTTTGGTTTAACTGTTTTGGACCCAAACTACTAAACCTTTGCAGCATAAATTCGACCATATACTTAATGCTTAAAATACATAATTGTAACTGGCATTTAATGAAATTAAATGGACAATATCTCCACCCCCCCCCCCCCTAATTCATTAATGACAAGTATCTTCTGAGTGATAGTTCTTCTATTCTTTAAACAATGACAACAAAGTCATTGCTCTCTATTGTGCTTTCTTCATCTGCTTCCTTGCCCATATTGCCTTCCAAACTAATTCCAAACTGGGTTGTTTTAATTTCCTTGTTCATATCTTCTTCTAGTGCTCTTCCTATTCAAACATCAACCTTATCACTATCTTGTGGATCTTTTACTCTAGCATTACCACTGCTACTCTTAACCACATTCTCTTTAGGCTTCATTTCATACCAAGGTTTCTCTACTGTCTCATAGTACACTTGCACCATCTCTATGAACCTTTTGTAGCATTTCGTCATTGCTTCTCCATCATCTTCTCTAAGACCATGTAAGTTGGCAAATTTCTTCCATTTGTCACCAAAAGTGACACACAGATAACCTCCTTGGCTATCTACAATGTTATGCAGACCAAGTAAATTGATTTTTATCACCCCTATAACTGGTGGTGTTTCTTCTAGCACATCTTCATTCAGGTACACCAAATAGAACACTTTAACATCTCCAAGTACCTTTTACTGAATATTTCCTAGTGTTTGTATACAATGCTATCTTTCTTTATCAGGTTTAAGAAAGATAAAAATCTTGAAAAAGAGTTCACCTTTATTGCATACAATGAACCATTCCAACTGATGTACTCCTCATCAACATAATCATGTACATCATCTCTGTCCCATTTCAAATCTTCTAGACCCTTTACCAAGGAACAATCTTCTCTTAGGTCTATTGAGTCAAAATATTCATCAAGGAATCTGTTGTGTTCAGTAACAACATTCTTTGATCCATCTTCTTCCTTTGTCTCTTCTTCTTGTGTTACTTCTGTCCCATGCTTCTTTTCATCAAACATGTAGTGCAAAGTACATCTATTGTTGTTGTACTTCACAACATATCCTTGTTCTTCCAATTGATCAATGCTAAGAATGTTTAGAGTAGTTTCTGGAGTATAATGAACATGTTGTATCACCAAGTTTCCTTATCTTGCTTCCACTATCACATCTCCAATACCATATGAGAAAATAAACTTTTTCTTTATTTCTTCTTTCCCAATCGTTCTGATTTTGTACTTCAACTTCTTGAATAGTGCTCTTGTTGGACACATATGATGTTTGTAATCACTGCTTAAATACCAAACTCTATCCCAACTTGCATAATCAGTGCCTTCTATCATGTAATCAGTGATTACATGAACCTTTTCAGGGTACTTGATCTTTTCTGCAACTTTCTTGGTTGTAGGTTTCACTATCTTCTTCTGTTTTCCAATCATGGCTTCATTTTTCTTGTTTGGGCATTTCCAGAAAACATGCCCACGAATCTTGCATTTATAGCATCTTGCTCTTTTCTCTTTGTGAGTAATGGTACTTCTTTCTCCATGATTGCTGGCTTTTGCAGACATTTTTGAAGCATTAAAGACTTCAATTTCTTTCATCTTCTTCCACAACATCTCCTTACTTTCTAGAGAAAAACTCTTCTTTCTACTATTCCATGGTAGTATTCTCTGTGGTGTTTCTCTCTGCAGATACTTTCTAGTAAGTCCTACTTGATCATGCTTGTGTATTGGCTTCTCCCAAGGTTCTGAGTCGTGGCTCTGATACCACTTTTGCACAGGTTGGTATCCAAACCAATTGTGTTTCATTATATGTTTGTAATGAACCATTTCTGAGTTTGAGTGTGAGACAGTATGTGCAAATCAACAAAACAATGTATGGGACAATATAGTAAACAATGGATTATATTGATAATTTATGGATCATTTGTTTACAAACACATGGACACCTATTTATACTCATATAAACGACATATGATAGTAACATTTAACCATTCTGTCGTTTGACACATAACTGACATTAACTATAATAACTATAACTAACATAACTGCTCTATCCTAACTGCTAATAAAGGTTGTTTGGTTTAACTGTTTTGGACCCAAACTACTAAACCTTTGCAGCATAAATTAAATGGACAACAATTTCTATCTTTTTGTTGGTTTGTGGATAAATATTAATATGTACATGTCTAGTATCGAACTCAAGACCTCGAGATTGCACACATTACAAAGGACTAAATGGTCGTTAGTTATTAATGTAAATACTAACTATCGTTAAGTGGAAAAGGAAAAGGACTAGAATGAAAATAGGAGCCAAGAAGGATCCAGACTCCCTCATGGACTCCTTAGGCCGGTCGAACAAGGGGAGGGGAAACCCAATCCCACTCCAACTTGTCTTCCAAGTTTCTACTAGTATATATACACGGCCTAGGTTCATTCTTTCACATCTTTTGTGCACACAAGTTAACCTAAAGCTTTTTTTCCCTCTCTTTGCTTCCAGCCAATTGAACCAAACAACTGTTAGGGTTTTGGGTCGATTTTTTCATAAAGAAAAAGTCTGGTGTTTTGATTTTGCAATCTCTTTTATTCATTACTAGTTTGTGTGTACAAGAACGAGGTAATAATTCACTATAGGCAACATACTAGTTTTGGGGGATAAGACAAAACCCTAGTCTTACTCTTCCTATAGGGGCGATTTTTTCAGCCTCCTCTACCCCTATCATTCCGGCCAATTTCAACCACAAATCCGCCTCTCTATCATTCTCCTGAGTGATATGCAATCGGTTTTCTTGGTTTTAAATCACTAGGAAGAGGAGGATTTCTGAAATCGTCCTTATTTGTTTTACTATCGAATTATTTAACCCTAATTCTCTTTATCATTCTGATTTGATTGTAAGGTTATAATTCGCTTTTTATTCTCTAATCGCACCTTTGATTTGACTATCATAAATTGGTTTTCAATCGAGTTTACCTATTATCAGGGTCGATTAGGTTTTGATGAGACCCTAACCAATTTTGCGATCTTTATTTTAGGGTTTCACTGGTGTTTCAAATCGTCCCTAATATCCTTTATACTATGTCGGTTTTTACTTATTTATATCTGTATGGGGTCGATTTGCTGGGTATTTATTGCTGCTCGTTATGATTATGAAACCTTTTTTAGGGTTTTGATTTTATGAACGGTAAGTGATGTTTGAATCTGGTTGTTGCGATGTATGCATGTTTGTTGTGGGTGGTTATATTCCTGGACGTGCCTTACATGGTGATGGGTTATTTGTACGTGGGTTATCTGTGGGAGAGATTTTTCTTGATCGATCTGTTTTGGAAGGATTATTTTCCTTATCTGATCGAGATTTGGTTATGATGCAAGTTAGGGTTCGTTTTAGCCCTATTGGTAGGCTTATTGCGATCAGTTAAAGTTAAGTTTTTGGGGACTCTTGTTTAAAACCCCATGTACACACTCACGGATCAGTTGCACTCTTATTTATCTTGGGGTCTCGTGATTATCTATGCTAGAAGTTAGGGTTTGTTAATCCTATTTTCATACGCTACTGGTCATCATGCTTGGTGTTTGTGATTTGTGTTCGGTTTTGCATCTATGGTTTTTCACCAATCTTTGTGTGAAATTTGTGAACTGAACCTCAAGATTGATGATCCATGAGTGGGCAAGTTGGAGGATTCTTCATGTAAGTTAAGGTGGACCGCCATAGTGATATAGAAGGCTCAAGTGCTTTTCTTGAGTAGTATTTTAAATTTTTATGTACTTTTGTCATTATTGGTAGCTTCATTTTATTGTAAGTTATGTGTCATTCTTATATTTGAGTCTGTAAGTGTCCTAAGGGACTGAGGTGAGGGATATCACCCTCATCCTATGTACCTCAACGTTTTTTGAAGTAATGAATTTTACCGGGGTGAATTAACCCTTTTACCCAAAAAAAATAATTCACTATAGTTATTATCAAGAGATCAAATAAAAAAAATGGTAAGGGTTATTCATTGATCTATACAAACCCTAATTAGGGTTCATCATCTTGTTCTAGTAATTAAAGTTTGATTCTTGTTCAGCTAGAATCCCACGGTACATTCCTATTTAATTTATTTTAATCTTTAATATGTTATAGATGTTCCTTCGCTTCCGCATATATGTTTACCTATTTATATGATTGTCATGATTCTTTAATTCTAACAGTAGTATCACGAGCTTGCTATAACATGTTAATGATTACTAAAACACATAAAAATTGAATCTTTAATGTTTTAGATACGTGTTAAGATGTTTTTTTTTTTTTTTTTTTTTTTTTTTTTTTTTTTTTTTTTTTTTTTGTAGATCAAGGGTTATTTAATTTGAAACCCTTATAAGTTTTTTTTTTTTTTTTTTGGGGGGGGGGGGGGGGTCGATTACCTCTTTATCCAAATTTTAGGTTTTATATTAAATATTAATTATGATTAGAAACCCTTGGTTTTAACAAGTTTATGTGTTACTGGACGTATCTTGTGACCTAATTGGTAATTGTTATGCATTGATCCGTGACGAAACATGCATGTTAGTCATGGATTATTATTTGATTTAATTGTTATGCTTTGTCACATGTTTTAGATAGATCTAAAATTAGGGAAGACCCCAATCTATTAAAATCAATTTATGTGCTATGTGGTATGTGATTAAAAATGGCCTACGCAATTGATTCATCAATGTATGTGGCTCACTTCCATCTTGAAGGGAAGGCCTTAGTTGATTATATGCATATTGGAAACCTAGAATTGATTTGATTAGGGTTTTATCTAATCAAGCTTGCATGTGGCTATTTGTTTCATCTTTATAATTGTTATGTGTATTAGTTTATTAATTTTGTTCAATTACTTGTTTTATTGTTTTTGTTGGACAAGTTGTATGCAATAAAAGGGTAATTTTTTGTAAAGAAAATTAATTGGACTAATAATGGTGAAATGTTAAGTGATAAATTATGATTCTTGCAAAGTCTTATGTGCCGACAGTGGTTCGCTTCGCACGGCAATTTGCTCCCAGGCGAGACTAGCAAGTTTTATACTTTATTACATGATTTTAAGATTAAAGTCCTAAACTTTTACTTGATTGATGTTTTTGTACAAATAATGTGTGAAAGGCAGACCGACGTTGACAAACTATAAAGTTTGTTCTAGTTTGGTTTCGCATTAAATTGTAACCTTAGAGAGACACCATTCTGTCTCTACGCTCGCCTGTACGTCAAATTAGACTTACCTATATCACTATTTTACGTACAATATCATCTTAAGGGTGATTTACCTCAATTCCACGCGCCACTTTGTGGTAATTGTCCGAATAACATGTAAGAGTAGGACATAGTGGGTGATAATTGTTGGTACTTCTTTAATTGGTGAACCTAATACCTCAAGTTAAAAGTTTTTGGTTTTATCTTAGCTTAAAAACAGTTTACTAAAAAGGTTTTGAAAACTAATGTCATAAAGATGATTGCATGCATCTTCATACATGTTTTGATTGTCACATCAAACAAAATACCCTATAAAATTTAAGTTACATGCCATCTAACTATAAGAAACACTTGAAATTATTATTTGGTAAACGTGAGACCCAGGCTAAATTTTAATGACAAGGTAAAATTCTGTTATTGTGTGAGACCAGATATAGATATTTTACATGTTTCTAAATTAGAAGACTTTATTAAGTTGTGTGTGAGACCTAGAACTTAAGGCATGAGATGGGATGAAAATGCTTACATTGCAAATTGATGAATCAATTTGATGTAATTCCTATAATGATCTAGGAATTGGAAATGGTTTGCCAATTATTGTTCAACAGATTACCATCTTTTATACTTTCATTACTAGCAGATCAACTGATGTAGTGAAATTTATGAAAAGTTGGATCCTAGGTTTTCAAGAAAATCATGTGGTTATATGAATATATCATTGGGTATTATATTTTCATGAAAATATGTATTATCAAAAATACTAATGTTTGAATTTTTTTTCTGTAGAAATGGCTCAACCCGATAACTCCACTGTTGTTTCTGCTTTCAAAAATCATCTTGAAAGGGAAAAATTGACTGGGAAAAATTTCAATGATTGTCACAGATCGCTTAGAATTGTCTTGAGGGCGACTGATAAGCTCGATTATTTGAATACTCCTTCCCTGACCGACCTGCTGAAACTGCACTTGAAGCAGAAAAAGCAGAGTGGTACATTGAGTACAAGAAGTATAATGTGGTTGCTTGTTTAATTCTCACCAGTATGGATGCTAAGTTACAAAAGCAGTTTGAGTACTATTATCCATACAATATGCTTCAAGAACTCAAGAAAACTTATGAGAAATCACCAGCAGTTGAATTGTATGACCTGCTCGATCAATTACACAGCTATAAACATGGTGATGGAAAACCTGTAAGTGATTATGTGTTGATGATAAAAGGCTTCTTTGATCAACTCCACAGACTCGACTTCGGTTACCCTGTGAATGTGCAAGTGAACCTAATCAATAGGTCCCTTAACAAGGACTTTAAATGTTTTGTTCAAAACATAAACATGCATTGCTCGGGGAAGACAATCTCAAAATTACTCGCAATGCTTGTAGATTATGAGAAAGGTTTTCCACCTCAAGGCAAGGCTCCTACTCCTTAAGTGTTGGAAATTCAAGGAGGTAGGATCCAGAAGAAATTGCAAGCAAAGAAGGGTAAGGGTAAGGTTGACAGGAAGGGAGAAGAAAGATGGAGAATATCACGATGATGAGATTAGGACTGTGGGAGAAAAAATAGTAAGTTTTACTGCAAAGTTTGTATTATGTTCATTGTTGAAAGTGGGATCAACATATAATAACCTATTTCCCATATGGTGTGTGCAGAAAGAAATGGAGGACAAGATCAAAAAAGGAACCTTGAAGATTGATCATGGCACTGATGCCATGACAGTTGTATTAGGTAAGGAAAAGGGAGGATATGCGAGAGGAGTTGGAGGTGGAGTAACCTACAAGAGGTATTTTGATCTGCCTTGAATCAGACAAGCATCTGATGAAAGAGTGGTGTTACTACAAAGTGAACTTGAAAATGAGAGACGCCAACGTCAAGAAAAAGATAAGGTAATCCAGGATTTGATGAATCAATTGGCTGCCCAAAAGGGGCAGACGTTGCAGTCAACGTCAACTCCATCGACACCAACAGAAGTAAGACATTTTTTATGTTGCTTTTTTTTGTTACAAATGTGAAATTATATTACCAAATAACATATTATAATGCAGGTAACTCTGATGAACATTAATATTATAAATAGCAGTGCTGATGAGGATGCCGAAACACGTGTTTCTAGATGTGAGAAAGTTGCAACCATTCAGAAGTCTAATGGACTTGCAAATTTGGAAAAGGAAATGGTAATAAGTGTAAGTAATAAAACATCCCCTTGTTATTTTAGAATTCCACATACATGTCTTATTTACTGTGTTTATATGTACAGGAACCTGTTAAATCTGTCTCATCGAAGAAACCGAATAGACTCAATCGAAAGGATTCTTCACGTCAAGATTCCCAATCACAAGAACATACTTCTCCAATACAAGTATGTATTCAAACATGTTCATATATTCTTTTGTTTAATTAATTTCTGATACATATGTACATGCAACAAATCATTATTTTAGGAAATTAAGTGCAAACTGTGGCATACAAAGAAAACAAGTATTATAGCGTTGGGTACTGTATACAAGAGTGAAGGAAAACAAATGCTTCATAACAAACCACTCCCAAAGGATTGCTACAGAGTGTCTGTTGATAAATCTTTAGTGGATGCAACATGCATCCCGGATGTAGGAAGTAACGGTTTCAAAACAGTTCAGGTTGCATGTGTTGGTTTTTGGGCATGGCCAAAGGATCAAGTGATTTTTGATGAACAGGTACATACATGCATGTGTTTAATTTATCAACTTACGTATATATAATTCTTCATATTTAATTCAGTGTTTGATACACCCGGCTT
Source organism: Artemisia argyi (assembly GCA_030686995.1). NCBI lineage: Eukaryota > Viridiplantae > Streptophyta > Magnoliopsida > Asterales > Asteraceae > Artemisia > Artemisia argyi. Next base: position 88,598,610 of record CM060676.1, read on the forward strand.
TTGTTTCCTACAGGCTACACCACCAAGTACCATACCAAAGATTACTAAGAACAAAACTACACCTAAATTAACAACGACGCGCAAAAACATTTACGTCTCTATTAATGGCATTCAAAAGGAAGCTGCTAAGAAGATCAAGACTCAGAAGTCATTAAATTATTGAAAATTTTATTATGTACGACATTACAATTTCATATAAATTCTAATTTTATTGTATTTGAATTCGTTTTGATATTTTATATATATTTGAATTTGTTTTCATATATATTGATTTCTTATATGTGACTAAAAGATGCATATAGTCACAATTATTACACTTTTAGTCACTGTTTGCTTCATGCTTTGTGTGACTAAATAATACAAATGGCTACACAAACAAAAAATGCATGTGACCATTGGATGAACAATAGTCACACAAAACACACATTTTTTCACTTGAAACAGCATATGGTCACACATAATCACACTTTTGGCCACTTTATACTTAATTGTATGTGACTAAATACCCAAAAGAAACATGCTTTGTGTGACTAAATGTTGCAAAAGGCCACACAAACATACAATTCATGTGGCCATTGGATGATCAATAGTCACACAAAACACACATTTGTTAACTTTAAACAGCATATGGTCACACATATTTACACTTTTGGCCACTTTATGCTTAATTGTATGTGACTAAATACCCAAAAGTAACATGCTTTGTGTGACTAAATGTTGCAAAAGGCCACACAAACATACAATTCATGTGGCCATTGGATGATCAATAGTCACACAAAACACACATTCGTTCACTTTAAACACCATATGGTCACACATATTCACACTTTTGGCCACTTTATGGTTAATTGTATGTGACTAAATACCCAAAAGAAACATGCTTTGTGTGACTAAATGTTGCAAATGGCCACAAAAACATACAATTCATGTGGCCATTGGATGATCAATAGTCACACAAAACACACATTTGTTCACTTTAAACACCATATGGTCACACATATTCACACTTTTGGCCACTTTATGCTTAATTGTATGTGACTAAATACCCAAAAAAAACATGCTTTGTGTGTCTAAATGTTGCAAAAGGCCACACAAACATACAATTCATGTGGCCATTGGATGATCAATAGTCACACAAAACACACATTTCTTCACTTTAAACACCATATGGTCACACATATTCACACTTTTGGCCACTTTATGCTTAATTTTATGTGACAAAATACCCAAAAGTAACATGCTTTGTGTGACTAAATGTTGCAAAAGGCCACACAAACATACAATTCATGTGGCCATTGGATGATCAATAGTCACACAAAACGCACATTTGTTCACTTTAAACACCATATAGTCACACATATTCACACTTTTGGCCACTTTATGCTTAATTGTATGTGACTAAATACCCAAAAGAAACATGCTTTGTGTGACTAAATGTTGCAAAAGGCCACACAAACATACAATTCATGTGGCCATTGGATAATCAATAGTCACACAAAACACACATTCCTTCACTTTAAACACCATATGGTCACACATATTCACACTTTTGGCCACTTTATGCTTAATTGTATGTGACTAAATACCCAAAAGTAACATGATTTGTGTGACTAAATGTAGCAAAAGGCCACACAAACATACAATTCATGTGGCTGTTGGATGATCAATAGTCACACAAAACACACATTTCTTCAATTTAAACACCATATAGTCACACATATTCACACTTTTGGCCACTTTATGCTTAATTGTATGTGACTATATATATAAAAATAAAATGTTATGTGTGACTATACAGTGTTTATGGCCACTAATACTGCTTAATCCAACAAAATTTTTACCCAATTAGTCACACATATTTAGGTTTTGGTTACTGTTTTGTAATCGAGACTAAAAATAACTCGAGCATGTGACCATAGGTACCCTATGGTCACGCGACCTTTAGTCATACACACTCAAAAAATCATGTGTGACTATATGTATTTCGTCACACATATTGGGTGTAGCCAAATCCAGTTTTTGTTCTAGTGGAATAGTTGTTTGGTTTCTAGGAGGTGATGTGCTATGTTCAGATCTTGACAAAGGTATGTCAGAGGTAACATGCTTATTCAAATTCTTAGATGAGGATGTAACTTTTCTATCTCGCATGTTGAGAACCTTAGGACACGTACCTATGGCATATTTTGTGACCGTTTGGTGAGAAAACTAATGTCTAATAATGTGTTATCAGAGGGTCACTCCATTATATCTTCTTCATTGGTCTCACGGGTCATGTCAAGGCAAGCCTTAAGATGTCTAAGGTAATCACTATGGACTAACTCATTGTTCCTAAGGGGAAGTGGAATGTACACAGCCTCACATGCATATTTTTTACATTCACACACCTTTGAAGTGACATTGTCACATGCAGTGACCGGCAGTTTCCCTTTCACCTTGGTCTTTAGATTCTCAATTTCATTTAGCGAAGAAGTTATCTTTTCATTGGTTTTATCACGAGTGATCTTACTTGAATCATATAACTCTTTGTAATGTTGTTTGACTTTAGAATTTTCAGCTTGAAAACAATTATTTTCATATTTGAGTTTGTTGATCATGTCTTGAAATTGAAAGTCCTGAGAATCTAAAGATTGTGGTTTATGGGTGCCGATCACATCATTATTGGAGGATTTCAATTGGGCAATTTAGGCCCTCAATTTCTGAATCGTGTTGGTGTGAGCTTGAATTTTTTCACCCCTTTTTGCTAATTCAAAATATGTATCAAATTCAAGAGCATCAGAAGATGTCTTTACATTTGATATTCTAATCCTTTCTTCTAAATGTTGATATTTTAATTGTAAGTTAAGATTATCAACTTCTAGTTTAGAAAAGTGTTTGACCATGTTATCATGATCATCATTTTGAATTTTTTCATGCAGTTTTAAATTCTCCCCCTCAAGGTCAACAACACGATTTTGGAGAACATTCAAAGCAATAGATATTTCATGAAATTGACAAGCAGTTAATGTAGAATCAGTAGCAGTGTATAACACATCTTGTGCAATACTCTTAGCAATCAAATTGTCATTCATGATAAGGACATTTTTCCTTGCTATTTTACTATGTTGAAGATCTATTGCAATTCGTTTTCCCTCCTTTTCCACATTTTTAAACACCTCTTCATTTCTTTCAGTTCAATTTCAAGGGATTGTTGTAAACCCTCAAAGTGTTCTTTGATTAGTTTAAAAAATGGGATAACTTCAGTTAAGTAACACTCTTTCGTAAGTTCAAAACCCCTTTCACCCTCAATAATTCCCGTTGGTGTGATTCTCTTTTTGCATGTTTTATCAAAATCAACGAACATTTGACAAAGGACATATATGCTAATAAGAGTTCTACATTGTGCGGGAAGTGATAACTGAACTAAGTGCATTGGTGTATTGGGGGGATACACCATTGGGGTAGCAAACTTATGAGGGATTTTGGCCTTAAGTTCATCAGCTTTCATTTTCTCAACAACTAATGGCCAAAATACCTGTTCTGGAGTTAACTTAGTTTGGGGTGCAAAAACAGTCACACAATTTTGCTCATAGTAATCATGAGGTTTGAAAATTACACAATTTTTAATGCACTTAGGATCCTTCATTTTATTATCAAATCTCTCTCTATTGGCAGATTCAATATCATCCATTTCTTCATCAGACCAACTATTTGGGGGGGGGGGGGGGCATGATTAGGTGTAAGCATAACATTAGCATCATACAGGGTAGGTTGAGATGCACTAACGCTCTTAAGGAAGTTCGTTTTAGGCATACCTAAATCCTTATTACTCTGCTTATCCCGCAGTTTAATGTGCTTTTCAATCATTTGAGCTGTTTGTATGGTTTGGCCTTGGGTGTATAACTTGTTTTCAAGTTTGTTTTTCAACTCCTTAAGATTGGGAAATTCATTTAATAGTTTAGTTTCCTTTTCTTGAAATATACCTTTTAAAACACTTAAACTATCCTGAATCTCCTGTTTTTCCTTAACAGCTTGATCAAGTTGATTTTGAACAGATTTTATCTCTTGTTTTAGTGTTTCTTCCCTTAATTTATATTCAGTTATATATGCCCGCATTTGCCAATCCATCTTTTGTTCACGTTCGGTTCACTCAAATTTAGCACGTTGTTCATAACACATTACTTGATCCTTAAGAATATTAATCCTAGTGATCAGGGTGTCATCGGGTGAAACAGCAGTGTACTCTTCTAATTCACACACATTATCATCAACAGATGATGCATCACTTGATACAACAAAGTCGACGTCGTGCTTTACATATTGTTCATATGGGACAACATTGCTATTTTCCATATTAGCAATATCTAATCCTGCAACGTTTTTTTATTGTACTTCGTTATAAATCCTTTGTTCATGAATCACATTATTGTCACATACAACAGAAGACATTCCGCTAGATACGCCGGAATCTTTGTTGTGATTCGAATGTTGCTCAATTGAAATAACATTATTGTTCTCCAATTCAGCCTCATTTGGTTCACCAACATTAATTTGTCGTATGTCGTTGAGAGTCTTATGTTCACCATTAATCGTGCATGCATCATATAACTTCAGTACCTCATATATGATGGATGATTTGGAGGGACTAGAATGTTGCGGTGCTGAGACAGCTGATGATAAAATGGCCACGAAGATAGTCTGAGCAGTGGGTACATCATCAACGTCTAAATCAAAGGCATCACAATCATCAGCTTGGAATATGTTTGGATCATTAAGGGCTAGATATTGGACAGGTTGATCATCCACATCAGCATCAAATGTATTCCCTTCATCCCCAGCAAGAAATGCCAAGTCTTCCTCATTCAGCACAGCTCCATTTTCTTGAGCTTGCATGAGTAACATTTTGTCCTTGAAGTAGTCTGAGTTCTGAGGACGTTTTGGTTGTATGCAGTTTCTTGCGATGTGACCCAAACCCCCACAGTTGTAACATTTCGGTTGCCTTCCTTGCCCCTGATTAACATTCCCAATCTAGTTCTGCACATTACCTCGAGCAACATTCCTTTGATTTACATTTTGTCTACCCTGAACATTTTGTACCATCACTCTTCCATCTTCCACAACATCCTGATTCCGTGGATTAGAGGAAGCTCTAAGTTGGTTGTTGGTCTGAGGAAGTGTAGCTCTGAATTGTTGGACGAGTAAAGACACTTGGTTGGAAAGATTGTCAATCATCTTATCAGTATGGGAATACCCTGAGTCAAGATGAGTGTTCATGGCAGTTGGTGATTGCATAGATGAGTGATCCACGGATGACAAAGGTTGATTAATCGGCAACGTACTAGTCATGAATGCAAGTTAGTCATTAGTAGTAGTTGGATTGAGTTTCTCCCTTAATTGACGATCAAAAGCTGCATGCTTCTCATGTTGTTGTAAGTAGGCAAACAGCTATTCATAGTTTGTATTTCTCAGTCCTTTGTTGAGCTTCACAGCAGCGACAAAGCGATCCTACTCGGGTGACATGTTGTTGAAAAACTAAGAGTTGAGTTGGATGTTAGGCATTGTCATTCGGATCATTCTCACATAATTAACATGCTTGTGAAATCTGACATAGTAGTCGGTAATGTTTTCACGAGGATTCATCTTGAAATGCTCGAATTCATCATAAGACTGAGACTCACGATCTTCTTTGGTCAGCTCTGAGCCAGATAGAAGCATTTTGACATTGTCCTAAACGGCCTTTGCTTCAGTTTTGAAGTTGATTAGCTTGTAAACATCTTTAGGTAATCCTTGTATCACAATGTTGGAGGCTCGAATGTCTGCATCATAGCGCTTCTTTTCAGCATCACTAAGGTTACTGTAGGTACGTGGCCTGTCAATTCCAAAAGGTGACGGTTCGATCATCAGCAGTGGAGATAACATCCCTTGTTGTACCTATCTGCAGGGGACCTTCATCAGTTGATCGCAGAATGTTCTCACCATTTTCCTTACCCAGACAATAAAGTCTAATTCTTTGTGCCCATGATTCATAGTCAGTCCTATCGAGCATAGGAGGTCGGGTATCGGACCTGGTAGCTTGAATGTCATCAGAAATGGTTGCCATGACAGAATCTCAAACAGGATTTTACAACTCTTGTGACTTTAACTGAGAAATCGATTCTTTCCCGGGATTTACTAAAGTCAACAAAAGAAACCGAAAGACGTGATCTGCGAGTTAGACTTAGAGTGAGGTCTTGGATAAGTCACACTTTGCAAAGAGTGTCAATTCGCGACAAGTCGAGTTACAACATATCCGATCGAGATAAGTCAAGTCGTAAGAACAAACTCACAACGTCAAATCACAATCAGATTAATCGAAACGACTTAAGTTACAACAATTCACCAATTACAAATGATTAACAAATCACTAGAATCTCACAACTGAGTTAATCACTAAACACCACCAAATTACTGGAGCTAATCACTGAAAATAGGGGTAATCGCTAGGATGAGGTAATCGCTGAAGAGAGATAATCGCAATCAGGAGGTAATCGCTAGTAGGAGGTAATCGCTATCTGGAGGTAATCGCTAGTAGGAGGTAACCGCTATCTGGAAGTAATCGCTGGACTAGGTAATCGCTAGTAATAGGTAAACGCTATAAGTAGCTAATCGCTAACCGAGGTAAAAGCTAGAACCACTAAACGCCACTGAGTACTAATCGCTAACACTAGCAGCCAAACTAGTCGTTATCTAGCGATTTTGTCCGCTAGTCCAAACATAGCAAATTCTTACTAATCGCTAGACTTAATCGCTACTCCACACTGAGCTAATCGCTACCAAGAATGTCAAACAGAAGAGGTAATCGCTAGATAGAAAACAACCCAAAATCCTTCACAACTTCAAACCAATGAATGATATAGCTTATCCAACTGAAGAACTAAGTAATTCTAACACCACTAATCACAAAAGTACACCTATAACACTTGATATAACACCAACAAGATCAAACCAAGATGTTTTCCAAGAAAACTGTTCAAACCAATAAAAACCACAAAAACCACACCAAACCTTAATTTCCAAGGCCCTAAGATGAAACCATGGCTCTTGATACCAATTGTAGGATAAACATTAACACATGAACATGAATACCAAGGTGGTTTGGTTCGTTGGTTTTAGGGAGAGACTAGAGAGAATATGGGAGCCTTTAGAGAGAGAAAGAAAAGATGAAATGTTAGATTGCATGAAAGGTCCAACCCCTTCTTTGCTAGGGAAGGGGTATTTATAGTTACAACATAAACGCCCACTTCCAGGCTGTGGATTAGATGTACAGTGGGTAAAGACCCGTCCTTCCTCCACGGTGTTACTTAATCTAAACTAATATCTAACTAAATATTAAACTAACTACAAGCTATCTCAATGCTATTGCATCCTTTTGGTGACCGAGTCTTCCATAGGAATATTTGTATTCCTAATAATAAATGAGTGATTTTTGTGCACGCCAGGGTGGCGCGTTGGGTGTTAATCCCAATATGGCTTGTCTATAAATAACCACCTATGTCTTGTGTTTCCTCACCTCTTGTCATTCATCCTTTGCCTCTACTTTCTTCTCTCTAATCACTCAAAGTCTACTAATCTTCTTGTGTTCTAACATCTTCTAATCTCATCTACTGAAAGAACACTTCTTCCCCAAGAGAGACATTGAAGAACTTAATCTACTCTTGTGTGTTGTGTTGAGGGTCTTCTCTTATATACCTTTCTAAAAAGATTGAATCTCTAGGATAGGTTAGGTTATTTCAAACAATCCAACTCTCATAATGCAATAATGTCAATCATGAAGCTAAGCAAGCGGATGATATATTGATCGCTGAGCTTGAGAGGTATAAGGGACTTGAAAGACGTTTTGAAAAATATATTAATAGAAAAGCGAAACTTGAAATTGGTTATACATAAGTTTTTTTTTCAAGAAAATGTTTAATAAAAATCTCGATAAAGAAAGAACGGTTATTCGGAACAAAGCACAATTAGTGGCTATGGGTTATAGTCAAAATGTTGGGATCGATTTTGAGGAATCTTTTTTGCCTGTGGCAAGGATTTGAGGCTACCAAAATGTTTCTGCATATGTTGTACACAAGTCTTTTCACCATATACTAAATGGACGTGAAAATTGCTTTTCTAAACAGGGTTCTAAAGAAGAATTGTATGTTAGCCAACCCAATGTTTTGTTGATATGGATCATCCTAACTATGTCTATAAGCTCGACAAAAATTTCTATGAGTTGAAAAAAGCTCCTCACGTGTGGTACGAAGTGTTGTCGGCATTCCTAGTTTTATAGAAGTTCAAGAAAGGCGTAATCGATCCAACATTGTCACAAGTAAGAAAGGGAATGACATCATTATGGTACAAATTTATGTTGATGACATTATTTTTGGTTCAACAAACCCTAAATGTTCACTAATTTTGCAATCTTAATGACTTAACATTTTGAAATGTCAATGATGGGAGAAATATCTTTTTTCCTTGATTTACATGTAAGCCAACCTCCCAAAGGATTTTTTTAGTAATCAATCAAAATATATTTTTGAGATTCTTACTAAAGATGGAATGGAAAAATGTGATACCATTGGTTTTCTAATAGACACTCGTTCAAAACTTGATGAGGATTTAAGAGGGACAGCCGTGATCAAACGAAATACAGAAGTATGATCGGATCCCTTATGTATCTCACATCAATTAGACCAGACATTACTTATGTTGTATGCATGTGTGTTCGCTGTCAGGAAAAGCCTATTGAGAAGCACCTAACTGCAGTTAAACAGATCTTTCGGTATCTAAGAGGTTCCATCAACTAGACCTCTAGTACCCCGAATGATACCGGTTTTGAACTAACAGCTTTTTCAAATGCTGACTATGTAGGATGCGAAGATAGTAGAAAATGCTCCTATAGAAGTGTTCAATTCTTAGGAGAAAGGCAAGTGAGTTGGTGTTCGAAGAAGCAGGATTGCACAGCTCAGTCCACTACAGAAGCATAATATGTGTTTCTATCTGGATGTTTTGCCCAAGTTCTACATATGAGAACACAACTGAGGATTATGGTTTCTTCTTGGATAACATCCCAACTTATTGTGATTCAAACAGTGTTATAACCATATCCTGCAACCCCGTGCAACACTCCAGAACCAAGCATATAGATGTCCGGTACTATTTCATCAAAGAGTATGTCGAAAAGAGTATAGTTAAACTCTATCTTGTCAAGACTGATTACCAGCTGGCGGATTTATCTACCAAATCCCTTCATCAGGAAAGGTTTGATTACTTGGTAAAAAACGTCTTGGTATGCAAAGTTTATCCCTGAAATAACTTGAAAGTATTGTAAACTCTTCAAAGTAAATAAAAACTCTCATTTGTAAATATTGGTATTGTCTTATTTTTGTTCTATTTTGCATCTTTCAAGTAAACCAAAATATTTTTTTTATTATTATTATTTTATTATTTTTTTTATAAAATCAAAAACAAAATAAAAAATATAAAATAAAAACCTCCAAAAGAATTTCCATAGAAAGAAAATCAAAAATACAAAATATTATTCTTATCTTATACAAAAGGTTGACATTTTACAAAGACATGTCTCTCTTGTAACTTCTTTAAACTATCTTATACAAACGGTTGACATTTCTTTTGCACAGGTTGTTATCCAAGCTAATTGTGTTTCATTATATGTTTGTAATGAACCATTTCTGAGTTTGAGTGTGAGACAGTATGTGCAAATCAACAAAACAATGTATGGGACAATATAGTAAACAATGGATTATATTGATAAATTATGGATCATTTGTTTATACATGGATACCTATTTATACTAATCTAAACGACACATGACATGTATATTTAACCATTGTGTCGTTTGACACATAACTGACATTAACTATAATAACTATAACTAACATAACTGTTATATCGTAACTACCAGTAAAGGTTGTTTGGTTTAACTGTTTTGGACCCAAACTACTAAACCTTTGCAGCATAAATTCGACCATATACTTAATGCTTAAAATACATAATTGTAACTGGCATTTAATGAAATTAAATGGACAATATCTCCACCCCCCCCCCTAATTCATTAATGACAAGTATCTTCTGAGTGATAGTTCTTCTATTCTTTAAACAATGACAACAAAGTCATTGCTCTCTATTGTGCTTTCTTCATCTGCTTCCTTGCCCATATTGCCTTCCAAACTAATTCCAAACTGGGTTGTTTTAATTTCCTTGTTCATATCTTCTTCTAGTGCTCTTCCTATTCAAACATCAACCTTATCACTATCTTGTGGATCTTTTACTCTAGCATTACCACTGCTACTCTTAACCACATTCTCTTTAGGCTTCATTTCATACCAAGGTTTCTCTACTGTCTCATAGTACACTTGCACCATCTCTATGAACCTTTTGTAGCATTTCGTCATTGCTTCTCCATCATCTTCTCTAAGACCATGTAAGTTGGCAAATTTCTTCCATTTGTCACCAAAAGTGACACACAGATAACCTCCTTGGCTATCTACAATGTTATGCAGACCAAGTAAATTGATTTTTATCACCCCTATAACTGGTGGTGTTTCTTCTAGCACATCTTCATTCAGGTACACCAAATAGAACACTTTAACATCTCCAAGTACCTTTTACTGAATATTTCCTAGTGTTTGTATACAATGCTATCTTTCTTTATCAGGTTTAAGAAAGATAAAAATCTTGAAAAAGAGTTCACCTTTATTGCATACAATGAACCATTCCAACTGATGTACTCCTCATCAACATAATCATGTACATCATCTCTGTCCCATTTCAAATCTTCTAGACCCTTTACCAAGGAACAATCTTCTCTTAGGTCTATTGAGTCAAAATATTCATCAAGGAATCTGTTGTGTTCAGTAACAACATTCTTTGATCCATCTTCTTCCTTTGTCTCTTCTTCTTGTGTTACTTCTGTCCCATGCTTCTTTTCATCAAACATGTAGTGCAAAGTACATCTATTGTTGTTGTACTTCACAACATATCCTTGTTCTTCCAATTGATCAATGCTAAGAATGTTTAGAGTAGTTTCTGGAGTATAATGAACATGTTGTATCACCAAGTTTCCTTATCTTGCTTCCACTATCACATCTCCAATACCATATGAGAAAATAAACTTTTTCTTTATTTCTTCTTTCCCAATCGTTCTGATTTTGTACTTCAACTTCTTGAATAGTGCTCTTGTTGGACACATATGATGTTTGTAATCACTGCTTAAATACCAAACTCTATCCCAACTTGCATAATCAGTGCCTTCTATCATGTAATCAGTGATTACATGAACCTTTTCAGGGTACTTGATCTTTTCTGCAACTTTCTTGGTTGTAGGTTTCACTATCTTCTTCTGTTTTCCAATCATGGCTTCATTTTTCTTGTTTGGGCATTTCCAGAAAACATGCCCACGAATCTTGCATTTATAGCATCTTGCTCTTTTCTCTTTGTGAGTAATGGTACTTCTTTCTCCATGATTGCTGGCTTTTGCAGACATTTTTGAAGCATTAAAGACTTCAATTTCTTTCATCTTCTTCCACAACATCTCCTTACTTTCTAGAGAAAAACTCTTCTTTCTACTATTCCATGGTAGTATTCTCTGTGGTGTTTCTCTCTGCAGATACTTTCTAGTAAGTCCTACTTGATCATGCTTGTGTATTGGCTTCTCCCAAGGTTCTGAGTCGTGGCTCTGATACCACTTTTGCACAGGTTGGTATCCAAACCAATTGTGTTTCATTATATGTTTGTAATGAACCATTTCTGAGTTTGAGTGTGAGACAGTATGTGCAAATCAACAAAACAATGTATGGGACAATATAGTAAACAATGGATTATATTGATAATTTATGGATCATTTGTTTACAAACACATGGACACCTATTTATACTCATATAAACGACATATGATAGTAACATTTAACCATTCTGTCGTTTGACACATAACTGACATTAACTATAATAACTATAACTAACATAACTGCTCTATCCTAACTGCTAATAAAGGTTGTTTGGTTTAACTGTTTTGGACCCAAACTACTAAACCTTTGCAGCATAAATTAAATGGACAACAATTTCTATCTTTTTGTTGGTTTGTGGATAAATATTAATATGTACATGTCTAGTATCGAACTCAAGACCTCGAGATTGCACACATTACAAAGGACTAAATGGTCGTTAGTTATTAATGTAAATACTAACTATCGTTAAGTGGAAAAGGAAAAGGACTAGAATGAAAATAGGAGCCAAGAAGGATCCAGACTCCCTCATGGACTCCTTAGGCCGGTCGAACAAGGGGAGGGGAAACCCAATCCCACTCCAACTTGTCTTCCAAGTTTCTACTAGTATATATACACGGCCTAGGTTCATTCTTTCACATCTTTTGTGCACACAAGTTAACCTAAAGCTTTTTTTCCCTCTCTTTGCTTCCAGCCAATTGAACCAAACAACTGTTAGGGTTTTGGGTCGATTTTTTCATAAAGAAAAAGTCTGGTGTTTTGATTTTGCAATCTCTTTTATTCATTACTAGTTTGTGTGTACAAGAACGAGGTAATAATTCACTATAGGCAACATACTAGTTTTGGGGGATAAGACAAAACCCTAGTCTTACTCTTCCTATAGGGGCGATTTTTTCAGCCTCCTCTACCCCTATCATTCCGGCCAATTTCAACCACAAATCCGCCTCTCTATCATTCTCCTGAGTGATATGCAATCGGTTTTCTTGGTTTTAAATCACTAGGAAGAGGAGGATTTCTGAAATCGTCCTTATTTGTTTTACTATCGAATTATTTAACCCTAATTCTCTTTATCATTCTGATTTGATTGTAAGGTTATAATTCGCTTTTTATTCTCTAATCGCACCTTTGATTTGACTATCATAAATTGGTTTTCAATCGAGTTTACCTATTATCAGGGTCGATTAGGTTTTGATGAGACCCTAACCAATTTTGCGATCTTTATTTTAGGGTTTCACTGGTGTTTCAAATCGTCCCTAATATCCTTTATACTATGTCGGTTTTTACTTATTTATATCTGTATGGGGTCGATTTGCTGGGTATTTATTGCTGCTCGTTATGATTATGAAACCTTTTTTAGGGTTTTGATTTTATGAACGGTAAGTGATGTTTGAATCTGGTTGTTGCGATGTATGCATGTTTGTTGTGGGTGGTTATATTCCTGGACGTGCCTTACATGGTGATGGGTTATTTGTACGTGGGTTATCTGTGGGAGAGATTTTTCTTGATCGATCTGTTTTGGAAGGATTATTTTCCTTATCTGATCGAGATTTGGTTATGATGCAAGTTAGGGTTCGTTTTAGCCCTATTGGTAGGCTTATTGCGATCAGTTAAAGTTAAGTTTTTGGGGACTCTTGTTTAAAACCCCATGTACACACTCACGGATCAGTTGCACTCTTATTTATCTTGGGGTCTCGTGATTATCTATGCTAGAAGTTAGGGTTTGTTAATCCTATTTTCATACGCTACTGGTCATCATGCTTGGTGTTTGTGATTTGTGTTCGGTTTTGCATCTATGGTTTTTCACCAATCTTTGTGTGAAATTTGTGAACTGAACCTCAAGATTGATGATCCATGAGTGGGCAAGTTGGAGGATTCTTCATGTAAGTTAAGGTGGACCGCCATAGTGATATAGAAGGCTCAAGTGCTTTTCTTGAGTAGTATTTTAAATTTTTATGTACTTTTGTCATTATTGGTAGCTTCATTTTATTGTAAGTTATGTGTCATTCTTATATTTGAGTCTGTAAGTGTCCTAAGGGACTGAGGTGAGGGATATCACCCTCATCCTATGTACCTCAACGTTTTTTGAAGTAATGAATTTTACCGGGGTGAATTAACCCTTTTACCCAAAAAAAATAATTCACTATAGTTATTATCAAGAGATCAAATAAAAAAAATGGTAAGGGTTATTCATTGATCTATACAAACCCTAATTAGGGTTCATCATCTTGTTCTAGTAATTAAAGTTTGATTCTTGTTCAGCTAGAATCCCACAGTACATTCCTATTTAATTTATTTTAATCTTTAATATGTTATAGATGTTCCTTCGCTTCCGCATATATGTTTACCTATTTATATGATTGTCATGATTCTTTAATTCTAACAGTAGTATCACGAGCTTGCTATAACATGTTAATGATTACTAAAACACATAAAAATTGAATCTTTAATGTTTTAGATACGTGTTAAGATGTTTTTTTTTTTTTTTTTTTTTTTTTTTTTTTTTTTTTTTTTTTTGTAGATCAAGGGTTATTTAATTTGAAACCCTTATAAGTTTTTTTTTTTTTTTTTTTGGGGGGGGGGGGGGGGGGGGGGGTCGATTACCTCTTTATCCAAATTTTAGGTTTTATATTAAATATTAATTATGATTAGAAACCCTTGGTTTTAACAAGTTTATGTGTTACTGGACGTATCTTGTGACCTAATTGGTAATTGTTATGCATTGATCCGTGACGAAACATGCATGTTAGTCATGGATTATTATTTGATTTAATTGTTATGCTTTGTCACATGTTTTAGATAGATCTAAAATTAGGGAAGACCCCAATCTATTAAAATCAATTTATGTGCTATGTGGTATGTGATTAAAAATGGCCTACGCAATTGATTCATCAATGTATGTGGCTCACTTCCATCTTGAAGGGAAGGCCTTAGTTGATTATATGCATATTGGAAACCTAGAATTGATTTGATTAGGGTTTTATCTAATCAAGCTTGCATGTGGCTATTTGTTTCATCTTTATAATTGTTATGTGTATTAGTTTATTAATTTTGTTCAATTACTTGTTTTATTGTTTTTGTTGGACAAGTTGTATGCAATAAAAGGGTAATTTTTTGTAAAGAAAATTAATTGGACTAATAATGGTGAAATGTTAAGTGATAAATTATGATTCTTGCAAAGTCTTATGTGCCGACAGTGGTTCGCTTCGCACAGCAATTTGCTCCCAGGCGAGACTAGCAAGTTTTATACTTTATTACATGATTTTAAGATTAAAGTCCTAAACTTTTACTTGATTGATGTTTTTGTACAAATAATGTGTGAAAGGCAGACCGACGTTGACAAACTATAAAGTTTGTTCTAGTTTGGTTTCGCATTAAATTGTAACCTTAGAGAGACACCATTCTGTCTCTACGCTCGCCTGTACGTCAAATTAGACTTACCTATATCACTATTTTACGTACAATATCATCTTAAGGGTGATTTACCTCAATTCCACGCGCCACTTTGTGGTAATTGTCCGAATAACATGTAAGAGTAGGACATAGTGGGTGATAATTGTTGGTACTTCTTTAATTGGTGAACCTAATACCTCAAGTTAAAAGTTTTTGGTTTTATCTTAGCTTAAAAACAGTTTACTAAAAAGGTTTTGAAAACTAATGTCATAAAGATGATTGCATGCATCTTCATACATGTTTTGATTGTCACATCAAACAAAATACCCTATAAAATTTAAGTTACATGCCATCTAACTATAAGAAACACTTGAAATTATTATTTGGTAAACGTGAGACCCAGGCTAAATTTTAATGACAAGGTAAAATTCTGTTATTGTGTGAGACCAGATATAGATATTTTACATGTTTCTAAATTAGAAGACTTTATTAAGTTGTGTGTGAGACCTAGAACTTAAGGCATGAGATGGGATGAAAATGCTTACATTGCAAATTGATGAATCAATTTGATGTAATTCCTATAATGATCTAGGAATTGGAAATGGTTTGCCAATTATTGTTCAACAGATTACCATCTTTTATACTTTCATTACTAGCAGATCAACTGATGTAGTGAAATTTATGAAAAGTTGGATCCTAGGTTTTCAAGAAAATCATGTGGTTATATGAATATATCATTGGGTATTATATTTTCATGAAAATATGTATTATCAAAAATACTAATGTTTGAATTTTTTTTCTGTAGAAATGGCTCAACCCGATAACTCCACTGTTGTTTCTGCTTTCAAAAATCATCTTGAAAGGGAAAAATTGACTGGGAAAAATTTCAATGATTGTCACAGATCGCTTAGAATTGTCTTGAGGGCGACTGATAAGCTCGATTATTTGAATACTCCTTCCCTGACCGACCTGCTGAAACTGCACTTGAAGCAGAAAAAGCAGAGTGGTACATTGAGTACAAGAAGTATAATGTGGTTGCTTGTTTAATTCTCACCAGTATGGATGCTAAGTTACAAAAGCAGTTTGAGTACTATTATCCATACAATATGCTTCAAGAACTCAAGAAAACTTATGAGAAATCACCAGCAGTTGAATTGTATGACCTGCTCGATCAATTACACAGCTATAAACATGGTGATGGAAAACCTGTAAGTGATTATGTGTTGATGATAAAAGGCTTCTTTGATCAACTCCACAGACTCGACTTCGGTTACCCTGTGAATGTGCAAGTGAACCTAATCAATAGGTCCCTTAACAAGGACTTTAAATGTTTTGTTCAAAACATAAACATGCATTGCTCGGGGAAGACAATCTCAAAATTACTCGCAATGCTTGTAGATTATGAGAAAGGTTTTCCACCTCAAGGCAAGGCTCCTACTCCTTAAGTGTTGGAAATTCAAGGAGGTAGGATCCAGAAGAAATTGCAAGCAAAGAAGGGTAAGGGTAAGGTTGACAAAGGCAAGCAGGTCATGGCCTATCAACCAAATCCTAAGGTGAATCATCATCAACCCAAGCAGAACAAGGTGAATCCTCCCAACAAGAAGGATCAGGCTTGTCACTATTGTCATGAGAAGGGACATTGGAAGCGCAATTGTCCACTCTACATTCATGACTTGCGACAAAAGAAGCAGAAGAATGAAGATGGTAACCCCAGTACTTCAGATGCGTTCTTTATGATTGAATTATTTACTTTAACTCATGAAAATTCCTGGGTATATGATACGGGCTGTGGTATTCATATTTTCAATACTATGCAGGGGTTTAGAGTTGAAAAGAGGCTTGCCTATGGACAACAATATCTGCACGTTGGTAATGGAGCAAATGAAGCTGTTGAAGCTATAGGCGTATTTGAATTAGTTTTGCCTTTGGGCTTAGTACTATTTTTGAATAATTATCATTAAGCATCTTCAATTGTTAGGGGTGTAATTTCTTTTTCTCATTTATTGGATCTTGGTTTTCAATATACTATTAATAACAATGGAATTTCTGTTTCGTTTAATAATGTTTTTTATTTTAATGTTGTTGCTGTGAATGGTATTTTTGAAATTGATATGAATGTGAATGTATCCAATGATTATAATAATTCAATGTATAGCATCAATAATAAGAGAATCAAGAAAGGTCTGGATTCATCTTATCTTTGGCATTGTCGACTTGCTCATATAGGCAAGGCTCGCATGGAAAAGCTGCAACACGATAGGCTTTTGCAAGGGATCAATGATGAATCATTTGATAAATGCGAATCTTGTATATCTGGAAAGATGACTAAGAAACCTTTCAATAATCGTATGGAAAGAGCTAACTACTTCTTAACATTTACGGATGATTATAGTTGTTATGGTTATGTTTATTTACTTAAACATAAACATGAGGTGTATGAAACATTCAAAGTGTTTAAAGCAGAAGTAGAGTTGCAACTTAGAAAGAAGATTAAAGCTCTTCGTTCCAACAGAGTTGGTGAATACCTGAGTTAAGAGTTTAAAGATTTTCTAGATGAGAATGGAATTGTCCAACATCTCACTTCTCTATATACTCCACAAAAAAATGGTGTATCTGAGAGAAGAAATTGTACATTGCAAGATATGATACGATCTATATTTAGTCTTACAACTCTTCCTTTTTCATTTTGGGATTATGCCTTAGAATCTGCAGTTCGCATTCTAAATATGGTTCCAACTAAGAAGGTGGATAAGACACCATATGAGTTATGGACCGGTAAAGTGCCTAACTTGTCTTATCTAAAGGTTTGGGGTTGCGAGGCATTTGTTAAACGTGACTCAGCAGATAAACTCCAACAAAGATCTGTAAAGTGCATCTTTGTAGGATACCCAAAGGAAACAATGGGTTGCTACTTTTATTACCCACCTAAAACAAAGTATTTGTTGCAAGGTATGGAGATTTCTTGGAAAAGGAATTCATATCTCAAGAATTCAGTGGGAGAGTTTATGATCTGGAAGACGATCAAGTAGATGCATTACCTTCTGAAAATACTAGCCAACTTCCTGTAGAACCTGAAAGTTTAGGTCCTCCACCAGAAGTTGAAGTGGTTCCCATTCGCAGATTCATAAGGACTGTGAAAGCTCCTGAATGTCTATGTCTTAACGTAGAGTGTGAGGAAACTATACTAGGGGGGATCTTGAACCTTCTAGTTATAGGGCCGCCATAAATAGTCCTGAAAAGGATAAATTTCGAGTTGCTATGAATTGGGAAATGCAATCCATGAAAGATAATGAAGTCTGGATTGAAGTAGACCTTCCTCCCAATGCCAAGGTAGTTGTAAGTAAGTGGCTCTTCAAAACGAAAGTTGACATGGATGGCAATGTACACACCTATAAAGCTCGTTTGGTAGCTAAAGGCTTTACCCAAACTTATGGTGTTGACTATGAGGAGACCTTTTCTTCTGTAGCTGACATTAGGGCTATTAGGATTCTCATAGCTATAGCCGCATACTATGACTATGAGACTTGGCAAATGGATGTCAAAACCGCCTTCTTAAATGGTCGCCTAGATGAAGACATCTATATGGCACAGCCTGAGGGGTTTGTGAATCCAGAATTTCCAAATCATGTATGCAAACTTCAAATATCCATTTATGGATTGAAGCAAGCATCACTGATAAGGCAAAAAGTGTACCACTTTTAAGGGGTCATTTAAGCCCGAATTCGTGATTATTTAATCAATTACTGCCCTAAATCGTTCCTTTTGTCATTTTAGGTACTTTTGAGATGAAATCTGGAAAATGAAGCATCTTGGACGTTTTTGGAGTATAAAAGTGAAGAAAACGGCAAAGTCTCAAAATCCTTGCTGGGAACAGTACCTGACGACGTCAAGACTTCACACACGACGGCGTCAATCTTGGCAAAAAAAGGTGGAAGTGGAGAATACACGTGACGGCCCAGAACATTTTTAGTGCAATTGACCTGACGGCGTCACCAAGGCCGTCAGCGTCAAAATGTATGTGACAGCCCAGAGCTTTATTCCTTCTTGACGACGTCAAGATTGGATCTAGGCAATACGATCCTTAATTTGGCGGCGATTTGACGGCGTCAGAAACTACAATGTGACGCCGTCAGGATGTTTTATCTATATATATTTTTCCAATTTTTCATTGTAAGGGGGTGGAACATTAGGAGAACTTTGGAGAGCTTAAACCCTAGATGAATTTTATGTAAAAATAAGGGTTTCAACCCTTGTTCCATCCATGCTTAATTGAAGATAATTTTTCCAATAATCATACGATATGTCTATGAGTTGTGTGATTCTATCTTATGCTTGTCTTTCTTTTAACATGCTAGGCTAGGTTTTTATTGTGTTTGCTTAGATGTAGTGAAACCTAGATGTTGATTATTGGTTGATGGTTTGTTTATAATTGTTGTGGATGATTCTATTCGATGTTAGGCTTAAGAAAACTGGCAGACTTCCAATTGGTAACTTGCTTGAACGTCTTAAGAAACATGATCGGATGTGTACTATGATTTTTGGTTGTATTTAATGCATAAGTGATTGGCTCCAAACAGTCAACCTAAATTGACCAAGTAAATGGTCAACTAAGTCACAGCTTAGATTCAATGCTTTCGGGTAATATAGGGTATCACTAGGTCGTTATGTCCCAGCGAGGTGTGAATAGTATTAAAGCGTGCTTGTGATCGGGTGATTTTCACAGGAAAGGGGTAGGATGATTATACTATTGATTTTTAACTGAAAATGATACAAATACTTGATATGGACAAAAATTGAAAAACCAGATAAGTGAAAACGTTTTAAAACTTTAAAAGGTACGTTTAAGTTTAAATAAACGTCAACGTACCAAATAAAAAGTGAAAAATGAAATCTGAAAACCCTCAGGGGGTGAAAATGACTTTTTTACAAACCAAAGGATGAAAGAAAATTTTTAGAAAAAGAAAATGAATTTTTACACTAATTACTTATTTAATATTAATTAAATACTATTTAATACTAATTATTAATATTTAAATAACTTAAATACAATATAATATTATTTTAATACTAGAAAAGTGAAAATTAAATTTCTAACATTATAAAATAACTAAAAACTAATTTTAAACTTAAAAATATACTTTTTTGTCTTTTTGTGGATTTTCTATTAATTAATTACTAATTTAATATTAATTACCTAATTAAACTTAAACAAAATTATTAAAAATACTAAAAGGTCTTAGAAAATTAAGAAATTTTTTATAAAACTAATTAACCATCACAGGAATTCTAAAACATTATAAAAAGTTGGTTTTATATGTTTTTAAAATATTTTACTAATTATTAAACTAAAAATTAATTAATTACTAATTAAACTAATTAAATTCTAAAAAAAATGGAAAATGAACAGTAAAAATTATGAGAAAATTTCTAAAATTATATTATATTATATAAAAGCTAGAAAAAATATAAAAACTAGGTATTACTTAATAAAAAATAATTATGCTATTTAATACTTAAATATTAATTAATTAGTACTTAAACTATATTTAATTCTAATAATTATTAGATGACAAGAGAAAAATCTAGAAAAATTCCTAAAAATACTTTAATATAAAAGAAACTTAAAAAAAATATAAAAATGCCAATTACTTAATAAAAAGGTAAAAAGGAAAATTAAAAAGATAATTAATATTAAATAGAAACTATCACTTAATTTTAAATTGGATTTTTCTGGTTTTTCTTTTAGAAATCTATTTCATAACAAAAATTAAGAAACTTTTGTAAACACAAAACCTTTGGTTCTCAGGAATAAGCACTTAAGAATGCTTATTGGCTTAACAGTTTGACTTTTGGTCAAACAAGCCTTGAAAAAGCTTGAAACAATCAATAAACTGAGACCAGTGATGAAAATAAGCTAAAGCTGGAGATATAAGCTTAGAAGAAGCTGAAACTACAAGAAAAGCACCAAGGATAAGCTGATAAGGGCAAATAAGCACAATGCCAAAAACTGATTCCACACAGGCCAAATGGGTGACCTTTGCAGGCCTAGTGGGGCCTACAGGAGAGCTTGGAAGGCCAAATAAAAAGTTGATCCAATAAGCTGAGCTTATTGGCTTTCTAAAAAGCTATGACTCAACCTTTGGGGCCCAATAAGGAAGTCAGGGGGCATGGACATGTGTACAAAAGCTGAGTGATTAGCGTGGGTCAGGAAATGGGACAAGGTTGATGGGGCATGCAGCCCTAGCAAATAAGCTAAAAATCTCAAAATAAGCCCTGAACCCTCAAGACAAGCTTATTGGCTTTCTAAAAATCCAAAAACTATAGGGTGGGGCCCATTAAGGAAGCCTGGGCAAGCCAAGGGAAATGGGGTATTGGGACTGAGTCTGTGGTGCAGGGGAGGTGCCTCTCCCTGCAAGTGTGTTTGGGAAAGTGTGGGGCCCACATAAAAAAATACAAAATTATAGTAACAGTGGGACTTCAAAGTTGAGGTGGGGGACTATGTATTGTGAAAGTTTCAAAGCTTAGATTCTAACACAAAATTCAAAACAATTCTTGGGATTTTTGCCTTTTTCCTGAGATATGCAATTTTGACTTTTGTAATGAACTTGAAATGTTGACTTTGGTGAACTTAGATTGATTCTAGCTGACTGATTATAATATATTATGCTAAAATGAAACTAATTTAAACAATAACAACTACTTATGAGCATGTATGCATGATCTAAGAACTTAAAATCTTGACAGTGATCAAGAATGATGGATCAAAAGGTTATTTTGACTTTTTTACAAAGTACTACTGGTTCTTGTTGTTTGCAAGTTCTAATTAGACCAAATGTGACTAGTGGCAAAAAAAAACAACATCATAAACACCCTTGAGCATAGTTGGCTCAGGTAATCCAAACACAACTTAAAATGGACTGAATTTTGATTTTCAAAAGATTACACTGATTCAGGCCATATTATTGATTCCTAAAGTTACAACATGATATACTAAGATGAAATTAACACATAAATACCCATGACAACAACTAGAACTAATGAATCTTATATGAGCTATTTTGACAGTTAAATATGAAATCTGAGTATCCAAATAATCCAAAGAACAAACAGGGTAATTTAAGCAATAATATTACCAAAGGACACTAAATAAGCACTAGGACACAGAGATAAGCAGTTATTAAGCTGATGAACAGTAAAAAGCAATAATGTAAAAAGGTAAACTTACAACTGATCCAACTGAAAGAATAGGTACCAAGGCCAATAGAAACACCTAAATGTCTCCTATGAGACTCTACAACCATGCAAATCCAAAATCCACAGGCTTCTTTGCTTTCTTCATCATTAGAACTGATTTTTTAATTTTCCAATATTTATTTGTATTTTTGAGTTTTTTCTTTTCTTTTTTTTTCTAAGCAATACTGGTTTTTAAACTTCTAATAGCTTATAAAAGCTATTTCAGGAGCTTATATGAGCCTATGAGTCCTTAACAACATCCAATAACAATATTACAATAACATGAGATTTTGAGGTAATTTTAAACATAAATTGAAAATACGACTTGAGATTCAAATTAAAGCTTGAAAAGAGTTTATATTACACTGAAATCACTTAACAAAGTACTGGAAAGCTAAATTTAACACTAGAATTGGAGAAATTACAAAGTCGACATTAATAAAACTAAGTTATGCTAGATATATTTCACTGCTTCCCTCCTTGTTCTTTTTATAGACTTTTTGGACTCCCACTAGCACTCTGATCATTTCCCACTTGCAATTTTGGCCATTGGATCACCTCTGACTAATCTTGACCGTTTAACCAATTTTTGGCGCCAAAAGTGGAAATGGTAACTTGCAGCAGAATTTTTGCAATTAATGCATTTTGGTGGGTTGTGGTATGGGAAGGGACAAGGTGTGAAAGGTGGTAGCAAGTTGGCGTGGTGAAACCAGGTGATGTGGAAGGTGGTTTTGGTGAGTGGTATTGCAGTGAGGGAGGAAGGAGGGAAGTGAACAGGGAGTGGGTTTGACCCCGTTTGACCCTGGTTTTATAATTTTGGTGTTTGGCCTATGGGAGTGGGCTAGGGGTGTGTGGGTTTATTAGTGGATTGGTTTATTGGGTGGGTTTGGGATAATACTAAGGGTCCGGTTTGGTTTTTTTAGAAATAATAACACAAGGACCAAACTTGTATTTAGCCGAAAGTTGAGGGGTTTGGTTTGGCAAGTTTCCAAAGTTGTTACAAGGACCAAAGTTACCAAGTTCAAATATTAAAAGGACCATGAATGAGTTTTCCACAAATAAAAATCCTAGGGGCTATTTTTGACATTTTTGAAACTTGGGGGACCAAAGTTGTAATTTTGCAATTTTGAACTTTAAAGGACCACTATTGCCAAGTGTGAATAACCTAAGGACTATAAATGATAATTTCCAAAATTTTACATCTCAGGGACTATTTTTGCCAACTGTGAAAGTACAGGGACCAAAATTGTAAATTCTTAAAACTTTTGAAATTTTTCACCAAAGGACTAAATATGACAACTTATGACTTTAAAAGGACCTTTGGTGACTTTTCTTTTAAAGTAAGTGCCCAGGGACTATTTTTGCTAATTTTTGAAAGTTGGGGGACTGAAACTGCCAATTATGCAAACTTTGTTCGTTTTTTATCCGTTTTTAATCATTTTGCATCTGAAATATATAAAAACAATCCCTGGGATATTTTCAATATTTTGATGCATTTTTGAGTAGTTTTGGATGTTTTGCAGTTCAGATTTGACCAAAAATGATGAGTGTTTAAGTACTCATCAATAAGTGAATTCTAGTGATCCTATGTTAGGAGCTTTTAGTCGGCTCGACATAGGAGTGAAGTAGGAGCTTATAGAGTTAGGGAATATTATACACTGCCCTACGACTAGTATTAAGGAATATAACCCGTCATCCATGCAATTGTAACAAGCTAATCAACCGGTAAAAGATATCTAGGAAGTAATGAAATCTAAGTAAACACATCTTCTCTCATTATTGTTTCCACCACACAAACATTAGTTTATTTCATTTATTTTTATTTTATTTTGACTGCATCTTTAGTTATTTGGGTTAGTTGACTAGCAACTAATTCAGCCCACTCCTTCAAAACCCGAGGTTTTACTTGCTTTCATAAAATATAAAAATACAAAAAGAATCATCCCTCACCTCTAGACCTAGTTTAGTAGGCTTTCTAATCCTAGCGAACACTATTCCTGAGTTGAACAATCAATCCCCCGGTACTTGTCACTATACTATACTACAACGATCAGGTACACTGCCTAGCGGGGATTGCAAGCTTCTCAAGATCCCTTGAGAGGTAAAACCTGTTGCGAGGGCGCAATCCCGCGTATCAAGTTTTTGGCGCCGCAGCCCGAGGAATAGTTATTGTCTAGGTTAGAATTTCTTTTTATTAGGTCTACTTGCTAGATTCCTTTCTAGTAAGATTTTTATTTTTACTTTTATAGGTTTCTTTAGTCTATCTTTTCTTTGTGTTTTTGTTCGTAAAACTTTTCCATTGACTATTCTGTTAGCCATTATGGAGAACGCGAATCCACCATACTACCAACCACGAAATTCACCCACTCCAAATGACATCTTGATGTTCAAACAACATCAAGATGAACCTATCTATGATGCATGGACTCGTTTTAAATATTTACTCCGAAAAGTCCCTCATCATAATTTTGATATGTGGTCCCAAATTGAAATATTTTACCATCGTGTTGACCACTATACCAAAATGGACATTGACCATGCCACAGATGGGGACCTTTGGGGATTAAGTGCTGATGAAGCATCGGAAACCATAGAGGATTGTGCCCAACTCGCTAAGAAATTAGACAACCCAACAAACGTGGTTACGGATCAATTGATAGCAAGTTTGATTGAACAATCAAGAAGTTTGTTTGGGGATAGAGTTACTATAGTGAATGATGAGCACATAGGTGATCTTGATAAGATGGAGGATAGAGTAGAAAATCTAAGCCCACCAAGTACCCCCCAAGTCCTACCATCATTTGAGGCATACACACCGCCCGTGACTTATCCGGAAGAAGTAGAAGAGACTTTAGGAATCCCAATTGAGGTAGAACCTTCGAACCAAACTCAACTAGAGGATATAGGTTTCAATACTTATAATGATAACTTTACTCTTAGTTCTAGGGAAGTTCCTGGTTTTGATGAACCGGAGCCTCAACAAAAACCGTTGCCTAATCTTCCGTCCTTGGATGAAAATTTAGGAATTGAAATAGGGCCCGATCCACCCATCAAACCATATAGTCCGGGTAGTCTTAGGATAAAGGTGGTAGACTCCAAGCCTTGTGTAGTAGAAGCTGACATAGGAGTGAACCATGACCTTAGATACCTACATCACCCATTCATGATTGATCACAAGAAACATTATGGGTTTAAACCGGGTTTATTAGGTCAAGATGGATTCCCAACTAGGAGTCTCTCGAAATTGACAGAAGATGATCCCCTTTTAGGAGAAAACTTCAACTCACCCATTGACCCAATTGAACTAGGTAAGGTTATGATAAGAGGAGCACGCCCGTTTGATATAATTCATTCACCACTCTTTCCTCACGAGTCATACTTCCACCGAGATGGTGTGTATCGCTACTTCCACCCGCACTTAATCCTAAGTGTAGGGAAACCTCCCCTATTTCCGTTAAATAAGGGTAGAGTCATGCTCGTGACTCGAACAAAAACAAGCGCTTATTGGGAGGCAACCCAAGCTTTAATTGTTTGATTGTTTGTTTATTTAATTTTATTTGTTTCCGTATGCATGCTTTATTTTTATTGTTTGTGAATCATGTTTCAAAGTAAATTGTGAAAATGCTTTATTTTGTTTTTAACTTCATCTTAATTACATATAAAGATATTTTGCAAAAGCTAAGTGTAAGGGAAATCCAAATTTGTTTATAAGAACAAAAATGAGCATGATTCACTACAATATTAAATGAGCATGTATATTAGTATTTGTTAGAGTCAAATGCTTATATCGAGTCATAATGATGTTTTGCAGGATTTTCCAGGAAATAAGGCATAAGTATTTCTAAAAATTTTCCGGAAACTTAACTTAAGATTTTTCCAGGAACATTCTGACGGCATCAGGAGTTACAACCTGACGGCGTCAGGAACTAAAATTCTGAAAAATTTTGCGAGTTTTGTTTAAACCGGAGTCTTAAAGTTTTTGTTGATTCTTTAGTTTTATAAACTCCAGGAAATCTACAAACATTCATTCCACAAGCATTATATCTTAATTTGTTTTCTAGGATTTTTTTAGTATATATAGATTGCCGCCGATTTACGCGAGGTTTGCCTTGATTATTTTCTCAAGTTTAACAGGTTATATATGACAAGAAGATGATTTATATTTCTGGAGGGAAGCTTTCAAAGTTCATTTTCTTGGAGGAAGATCTAACCTTGTTGACACACTATCCACACCGAACGAATCAGGGGAGTATTTGTTTTCATTCTTTTACCTACTTTTCTTTTACCTCCTTTAATTGAATATTGGGGACAATGTTCATCCTAAGTGTAAGGGGGAGGGTAAATGATGATACCTTATAGGATACAATTGCACTTGAGTTTGTTTGTTTGAAAGTAGGTGTGTAATAAAACTAAGAGAAATACATGCTAGGGCAATTTTAGCGCCAAATTTAAATTTTTTTACAACATTTAGGAGTGAAACTTTAGCCTTAACAAGCGTCTCATGGATAGGAGTTGTATGACTAGCACAAAACCGTACCACTTAAAAAATTTTCCACCCAAATATGTGAGGTTCGCCTTTAGATTTGATAGGAAAAGCATTCATTATTAGTGCTTATGAGTGTAGTGGTAGTACTTAGATTCTAGAACTTGCGTTAGTGATACATCCCGAGACCGCTAGTGAGACTACATTCGTATGGTTAGGATTTACTACATGATTAGAGGCATTAGGATTACCCTTGTGTTTAAACCCGTATCATAATTTCTTGACCATTTAAGTCATATTACTTGACTAGCAAAGTCAATTAATTTTCCCACACCTTAGCGTTGTACTCATTTTTAGTACACGATACCCCTAGTACACCCCTCCGAGCATATCTTTTTCGTTTCTAACTTTAAGCATCTTACTTAAAGATAGAATTTGTTTACAATCCACCCAAATGTGCAACCAAATCGCCTTAGCCTTCCTTGTATGCACTCATCTTTAGTGCATTGTTGTTAAATGTTTAAACCCTTACTTAATTATCAAATTGATTACATGGTTGCTAAGTCGAGTCATATCGTGTACATATTGTTTTGGGACGATTGGGACTCATGGGTAAAGTACTAGTAATATGGAGTAATGGGGAAGACGTCAATTATTACCCCCATATGTGCGTTAATATTTAAAAGTACTCCAAGTCTTTTGATTATCTTGATTCGAGTCATTCGAGTAGTTTATTGTATAAGTATGTAAAAATTCAAGTGTAAGGGGAATACAAATTCCCTATGATGTATTATTTTGGATGGTAGGGCAAGAGTGTATGCAAAAAAAAAATAGAAAAAGAAAGAGAAAAACATACGGACTACCATCCCGTTTCATTTTATTTTTGTTTCATAATTTGTTAGATTTTGATTAGCTTAAGTCGAGTCGAGTCTTGGCTTAGCAACGCCATATTGTACATGTAATTAACCAAGATGATTAACTCGCCACCAGTAAATATTTCCTTTATCCAACAAAACCGTATTTTCCATATCCCTACACCTAACGTTATAACCCTTTAAAAGACCTCTTTGATAGTTTATCCTAGCTGCTTACGCCAAGTGGTGGAGGTTCGATCCTTTCCCAAGCCTATGGTAATCTATTTGCTATGACATGTAGTGAGAGATGTTTTCCATTTCCATATTGTGATATATACTTTATTACACCCGAGAGATGTGAATATCTAAACACTATTTGTGAGGTGCTAGTGTATGACCTCCGTGCTTGTTTTTGGTTTTTAGTGGAACGATTATTTGTTGTAATTACTTTTATATTAGTGTTAAATGACCTCTAACTTGTATTTTGATTAGAATAAAAGCGCATTTGCTTGAGGACAAGCAAATCTCAAGTGTAAGGGTATTTGATAAGGCAAAAACTGTACCGCTTTTAAGGGGTTATTTAAGCCCGAATTCGTGATTATTTGATCAATTACTGCCCTAAATCATTCCTTTTGTCATTTTAGGTACTTTTGAGATGAAATCTAGAAAAGGAAGCATTTTGGACATTTTTGTAGCATAAAAGTGAAGAAAACGGCAAAGTCTCAAAATCCTTGTTGGGAACAGTACCTGACGTCGTCAAGACTTCACACATGACGGCATCAAGCTTGGCAAAAGAGGTGGAAGTGGAGAATACACGTGACGGCCCAGAACATTTTTAGTGCAATTGACCTGACAGCGTCACCAAGGCCGTCAGGGTCAAAATGTATGTGACGGCCCAGAGCTTTATTCCTTCTTGACGATGTCAACAGACGGCGTCAGAAAATACAACTTGACGCCGTCAGGATGTTTTATCTATATATATTTTTCCAATTTTTCATTGTAAGGGGTGTGTTGGGAATTCTGCTTACGGTTACTGCTGAAGGATACTGCTGAAGAGCTGGTTCCTGCTGAAGTAGTGTATCTGCTGAAGTCTAGTTTCAGCATTATTAGTTCCTACGGATATAGTTATTCCGTGTTTTATATAATATAGATAGGATATGCATGAGCTTATTTAGGAAGTGATAACGCATATCTTTTAAAGTTTATAGAATATACGTTTCTTGTGAAACGGTTTAGGGTTCCTTATGTATAAAAAGAGCACACGATTATGTATTGAGGACACGGTTTTAGAAAACACTTTGATTATTATTAAAAGATCCATAGAGGATCAACTATTCTTAGTATTCAGTTGTTAATACTTGTGTTTGTTTCCGCTTTAAAATACAAGTTACAGAGATTATCTTTTAGTGTGTTAGTGATTACATTAACATAACTAACGATCCACGAGTGCTCAAAGATCTATCAAGGTCTAAGGTTCAACAAGTGGTATTAGAGCCTCGGGAGAGTCTCTGTGATACTAAGTAACACCAATCTTACACCCTCTCAATCAAAAACAACCAAAAACAATGCCTGGAACAGATGATGAATCTGATGCAAATCAGAACCAAAACACCACTTCTCTTCAACAACTCAATCTCTCAAACAGTAATGCCAAATTCCCATACCTTAAGAATGCTGAGGAGTATGAATTGTTGTCCATGAAGATGCAAAACTGGATCACAAACATTGACTGGAAACTTTGGGAAGTTGTCCGTAAGGGCAACAGCTTGAAGAAACATGTCAAAGATGCTGATGGAATTGTGACCATTGTAGGTCCCAAAACTGCTGAAGAAGTTCTAGCCGTGCAGAGGGAGAATAAAGTCAGAACAATTCTCCTTCAGGCTATACCAGATGACCACATGGGTGACTTCCACTTCATGGAAGATGCCAAGGACATTTAGATGGCCATTAAGGCTAGATTTGGTGGGAATGAAGAGTCAAGAAGGATGAAGAAGTCAATGCTGAAGCAGCAGTTTCAAGAGTTTCAGATATCTAAGGAAGAAGGAATCCACAAAGGTTATGACAGGTTCCACAAGATCTTGAGTCAACTTAATCAGTTGAAGGCTAGGCCGGATAATGAGGACTGCAATGCTAAGTTTCTAAGATCTTTGCCACCATCCTAGTTGCAAGTCAGCATTGCTCTCAAAACTAAAGGTGGATTGGACATGATCTCTTTTGATGACCTCTACAACAAGCTTAAATCTCTTGAGCCTGATGTTAGAAGTCCCATTCGTCCATCCACTCAATCAGCCTTTGTTAGCACCACATCCAATCCGGTGCATCATGCCTCAAGCTCTTACACCTCAACATCATCTTCTCATGCCCATACTAAACCACCTCCTAAATCAAAATTCAGTAATATAATGGAAGATGTTCTTCACTCCTTTGTTGCTGAATATGAACATCAGCAGTTTCTAGCTTATGAGGATTTTGAACAGGTGGATCCATTGGAGATGGAGGAGATGCACTTGAAATGGCAGTTGGCAATGATTTCTATGAATATCAAAAGGTTTGAGAATAAGTCTGGGAGAAAGTTTGGTTTTTAGGGAAGAGATACAGCAAGATTTGACAGAAGGAAGGTTAAGTGCTATACTTGTGGTCAGATGGGCCACTTCTCGAGAGAATGCAAGGAGAGAAAGCCGGGTGATGAAGTTAGATATGGCTCATATTTATTGGAATCATGAACTTCTAAAGCTGTACCTTCCAAAGCTTTGGTGACTGTGGATAACCATATTGATTGGACTATTCATGAACCTCCTGAAGAGGAAGCTTCTACTTCTGAACAAGTGAATATGCTGGCATACTGCCCCACAGAGGATAAGAAGGATCAAGTTTCCTTGATGGGCATCTCTCAGGTACATAACTGTGTTTTTGGCTGTAGTGTAAGATATAATGAACTTAAACAAGAATATGATGAATTGAAACCTAAATACAATGAGTGTTATGTAGAAGTTAAGGCTTATAAAATGGCTTTAAAAACTTTAGAAAGACAGAAGGTATGGTTTCAAAAGAATCAGCATAAATATGAAGAAAAGATAAGAGTTTTGGAAAGTGATTTAGAATGTGCAAAGATAGATTTAAGGCGTACTGAAAAAGAAAAATCTGATGTAGAAATAGAAAAACAAGAATTACAAGTAAAGTTTGATAAAGAAGTGGCAAGAAGGGGCCTTTCATTTAAATAAATTGATTGATAGTAGTCAATCTGTTAGGTCTAGAAAAGCATTAGGATATGATAAGTATATAGATCCTGAGGAATTAACTTATCCTGATATATCCAGTGTTTTTGACCCTGAACCTGCCCTAGAATTTCCAAAACCTGTAAAATATGTTAAGGAAGGGGGATTGAATGTTGTACCTGGACCTATTAGAGGAGAACACATGCCTATAGACCTGTCCAAACCTGTTGACTTTGATGGATCACACCATCTTTATGGCAAAAAGTTAAGTGACTTGCCAGACCCTGTTTCTAAATCTACTGACTTTGTCTCTTGTTCTGACAGTGACAAGTCTTCTGACCAAGGGTCTACTGCATATACCAGTTGTGATTCAAGTGAAAAGTCAGACCTTCCCAAGACCACACCCAAGACTCCCTACAAGCCTGTTAGAGTTACTGCTGATAACAAGATAGTTTCTTCTGAAGACTTGTTATTTAATTCTTTGCAAAACAATGTTTCTAGTTCTGTTAAAAACAATTCTGTTAATGTTTATGGTTTGAATGCTTTTTCATGTTATGGAACATCTTTCACTTTGAATAAATCTTCTAAAAAGAAGAAATGTTTTGTGTGTGGAAGTAAATTTCATTTGATTAAGGATTGTACTTTTCATGAGCAAAGAATGGGTGTATGTGTTAGTCAAAGAAAACCTAGGCAAATGTGGAAGAATGTTAATGATATACCATCTTTTGTTCCACATCAACAGAAACACAATTCTGCTGAAAAACATTCTTCATGGAGAAGAACTGGTACTAGACCTTATGTGCGACCCACTAGTTCTTTCTTTCATAATGGTTATTGGCCTAGACAGTTTGACTCTATGTATGTTGGTGGAGGATATTGGGATACTGCTGTGAAGCCCTCAGCAGGTTGTTCTTGGACAAAGAAGGGACCTAATTTGCAATACAGGCCCAAGAACAATGGTGGATCTAAAACATCTACATGGCCTACCTCTTATGATCCACAAGGCAGGCTCAAGTCAGCAATGACTTGAGTCTCCAAGGTGTACTAACTCTTGTATTTTTTGTTGGTGTTGTAGGATCATCCCCTAAAGAGTACTGAAGTAGGTATAGTAGATAGTGGTTGTTCTAGAAGTATGTCAGGGAATAAGGATAAGATGCATGACTTTGTGCCTATAGAAGGAGGAGGTAATGTGACTTTTGGTGGAGGAGATGGAAAAATCACTGGGAAGGGCACTATTAAAACACCTCTGTTAGATTTTGAGAATGTATATTGTGTGAAAGACCTTGAGCCCTTTAATCTGTTCTCTGTATCACAAATCTGTGACACCAAGAATAAAGTTTTCTTCTCTGAGGATGAATGTCTTGTGCTCTCAAAGGACTTCAAACTTCCAGAAGATACAACTGTTTTGCTAAGAGTTCCTAGAACCTTCAACTTGTACACATTCAATCTGAATGATGTTACACCAGAAGGTGATCTAACATGTTTGGTGGCCAAAGCTTCCCTGGATGAATCCACAAGATGGCATAGGAGGATGGCCCATGTGAATTTCAAGACCATTAATAAGCTTTCTAAACTTGGTCTGGTTCAGGGACTTCCTTCAAAAGTCTTCACCAATGAACATAATTGTGTTGCATGCAACAAAGGAAAGCAACACAGAGCCTCTTACAAAGCCATAACAGCTATGAGCACCATTTCAGAACCTCTTCAGTTGCTGCACATGGATCTCTTTGGTCTAAATCCTATCAGAAGTATTGATCTTAAGTACTTCTGCCTGGTTATCACTGATGATTATAGCAGGTTTTGCTGGGTATTCTTTTTGAAAACTAAAGATGAAACAACTCCTATTTTAAAAGAATTTATTACCCTGATTGAAAACCAGCTAAACAAAAAGGTTAAAGGCATTAGGTGTGACAATGGGACAGAGTTCAAAAATGTTGTTTTCATAGAATTCTGTAAGTCTAAAGGGATAAAAAGAGACTATCGCACTCCCAGAACCCCATAACAAAATGGGGTTGCTGAAAGGAAAAATATGCCTTAATAGAGGCAGCAAGATCCATGCTTGCAGACTCTAAGTTACCCACTATGTTTTGGACTGAAGCAGTAAGTACTGCTTGCTATGTCTTGAACATGGTATCCATCACTAGACCTCATGTCAAGACACCTTATGAACTTCTCATTGGTAAAGTTCCAGACATTCATTACCTTAAACCTTTTGGGTGTAAAGTGACCATTTTGAACACTAGTGATGCACTGGGAAAGTTTGATGGCAAGGCTAATGAGGGGTATATTGTGGGTTATTCTGCTCATAGCAAGGCATATAGGGTCTACAATTTGCATGCTAAAAGAATTGAGGAAACCCTTAACTTGAGATTTCTAGAAGATCAGCCTAATGTTCAAGGACAAGGTCATTCTTGGTATTTTGACCTAGATTACTTGACTGATTACTTGGGGTACACTAGACATGTCTCTAATCCAAATGCAGGTACCAAAGATACAATTTCTAACCCTGCAGGTTCCCTGGATGATGACTCAAAGAGTGACTCTAAGAAAGATGAACAAACCATTGTTGTACCTTCTTTTCCACCTAACCATTTTGCAGGTGATCATTCTGCTGCTGAACATGAAGATGAGTCACATTATGCAGAGGATCTTGCTAGACTCAAGAAGCAAGAACATGCAGCCACTCAGGAAGCTAAGAGACTCAGTGAAAAGTTTGCTCAAGAGACTGATGCCTTACTTCAACAATCAGCACAAGCACTCAGTGGAAACAAGGATGTTGCTGACAATTCTACTGAAGGTTCTCCTATTCCTGCTGATGTGATCAAAACTGCTGATAATTCTGCTGCATAATTTCCCATTTCTACTGAAGTGTCTACAGACTTTGAGAAGCCATTTACAAGATTTCCAAGTCCTTCTGATCTTGGTAATTATCAACCCAAGGCTGGAATCTTTAACTCAGCTTCCTATGATAGTGAGTTTGGACCCACTGTCAACAACCTTGATACCATAATCAATGTCAACCCCACAGCAACAAAGAGGATCAATATTTCTCATCCCCTTTCAAAGGTTATTGGAGATCCTCAAGCACCTGT
This sequence comes from Artemisia argyi, assembly GCA_030686995.1. Lineage (NCBI taxonomy): Eukaryota > Viridiplantae > Streptophyta > Magnoliopsida > Asterales > Asteraceae > Artemisia > Artemisia argyi. The sequence continues at coordinate 88,632,614 of CM060676.1, forward strand.
TAGAACCCGAAGTACTGTGAAGAACACTAAATATGGTGAAGTTACTTTCATTTCCTATGTCTACAATCAACAGAGGGACAATCATACAGACTTCAAACATTGTCTGTTTGCTTGCTTCCTTTCTCAGATAGAGCCAACCAGTGTTCCTCAAGCACTTGCTGATTCAAGTTGGCTTGAAGCAATGCAAGAAGAGATGCTACAATTTAAGGATCAGCATGTTTGGATACTGGTCCCTCTCCCTGATGGTAAATATGCAATTGGGACAAAATGGATTTTGAAGAATAAAAGAGATACAAGGGGTATTGTGGTGAAAAACAAAGCAAGGTTAGTGGCTTAGGGGTTCAGGCAAGAGGAAGGCATAGACTATAATGAAGTCTTTGCACTAGTGGCCAGAGTTGAAGCAATCAGGATATTCTTGGCTTATGCATCTTATATGGGCTTTATGGTATATCAGATGGATGTCAAAGGTGTTTTTCTGTATGGTGAGATTGAAGAGGAGGTTTATGTGACTCAACCCAAGGGTTTTGAAGACCCAGGTCATCCTGATCATGTGTATAAGGTTGTTAAAGCTCTCTATGGACTACATCAGGCACCTAGAACTTGGTATGCTAGGCTGTCTACATTTCTGCTGAAGCATGGTTATAGAAGAGGTGCCATTGACAAGACTCTCTTCCTTAAGAAAGACTCCAGGGATATCATTCTAGTGCAAGTTTATGTGGATGACATCATATTTGGTTCCACAAAAGAAGAATGGTGTAGAGAATTTGAGGATTTGATGAAGGGAGAATTTCAGATGAGTGCCATGGGGGAGCTCACTTTCTTTTTGGGTTTACAAGTTCAGCAGAAACCTGATGGTATCTTTATCAGTCAGGATAAGTATGTAAAAGATATGTTGAAGAAATTTGATATGGACAATGTCAGAACTGCCACTACTCCCTATGAAGCTCCCAAACCAAAGAACAATCTTGAACCTGATCTTCCTGTGAATGTCCATTTGTACAGGTCCATGATTGGTTCTTTGATGTATTTGACTGCTTCTAGACCTGATATTACATTTGCTGTGAGTGCTTGTTCAAGGCACCAAGTCACTCCACTTACTTCTCACTTGAATGCTGCCAAAAAGATCTTTAAGTACCTAAAAGGTCAACCCAAATTAGGTCTTTGGTACCCAAAAGAATCTCCTTTTAAGCTGGAAGCATATAGTGATAGTGACTATGCTGGTGCCAATATGGATAGGAGATCCACAACTGGAGGTTGCCAATTCCTTGGAAGAAGACTGATTTCTTGGCAATGCAAGAAACAGACCATTGTTGCTACCTCTACTACTGAAGCAGAGTATGTTGTTGCTGCCAATTGTTGTGGACAGGTTCTATGGATTCAGAATCAATTGCTGGATTATGGGTATAATTTCATGAATACCACCATTTTTATTGACAATCAAAGTACCATTTGCATTGTTAAAAATCTAGTTTTTCATAATAGAACCAAACATATTGAAATCAGGCACCACTTTATCAGGGATGCTTATGAAAAACATTTAATTAAAGTGGTTAAAATTCACACAGATGATAATGTGGCAGATCTGTTAACTAAAGCTTTTGATGGACCTAGGTTTCAACACTTAGTGGTCCATATTGGTATGCTTAACGCTTGAATGCAAAGTTTGAGGGGAGGCATAAGCCTCAGGGGAGGCATATGCCTCAGGGGAGGATTGTGATTGTAAACTTTGTAGAATTTGTGTATATTATTGTTTGGCTAACACTAACCAACTAATGTATTGTAAGTTTGTTTGGTTTGTTTGTTAGTCTGTGTCTATTTTGTAGGATGCCCACCAAGATATTTTAATTTGGATGCTGAGATTTGTTTCTTCTGAAGTATCATGGATGCTGAGATTGATTTCTACTGATTAAAGCAATAAAGAGATCAAAATTAGCAAATGATTTTTCATTCATTCTAGGAACAAATTACAGCTGACAAACAACTTCAAATGGAAATACAAGATTCAATCCTATACAAGTCTATCCAAATTATTCAAGCTCCTATCATCTATTACAAAAGCTGATTGATGCATAACCAGTATGATGAAGAAGCTGAAGCTGAAAAAGGAAGGATGGATTGATGAAAATGACGAAGATGCTCAAGAACCTAGTTTTACATCTTTGGTCCTTGGCAACATCCCATCATCACCTATTCCATTTTCCCTTTTCCTTTACCCACCACCTCTGCCTTCTTGCCCTTTCCCCTGTGTCCATGGTATGAAGAACCAGATCCTGGAGCAGGAAGACCTAACACCACACCCCGTGATGTTGGAAGAGATGGATTTCTCTTCCTTGGCCTTGGTTGGGATCTCTCTGGTGTAGAAGGAGGAAGAAATGATGAATCTTCATCTTCATCCTCTGAAGAGTCTTCATCAGAAGTAAAGATGAAGAGAGAGACATTTTGTCTCTCAGCAGGAACGGGGGCATTACTTGGTTCCCCCTTCTCCAAAGCATTCCATCATTTTTCCATTTCTCTAGCATAATCTGAATCATCTAATTCAGATGGATATGGTGGGAGATCCTCTGATGATGAAGAAGAAGAAGAGGAGGAGGTTAGGTCAGTAATTTCGGGTTTGGAAGACATTATTTGGTGATGAATTGGGGTTAATTGTGAAATTAGGGTTTTGAGATGATTTGGGGTTAATTGATATCTGAGAAGTGTGATTTGAGGGTTATTAAATAGGCAAAGTCTAGGCTTTATGATCATTAATGCGAGTTGGGTGGCACAGTAAAAATCAAGATATTCACTAAAGATATTTTTACTCTTGATTGGTTTCTGCTGATTGACCATCCATCAGCAGATTGACTTTCATTTCTACTGAAGGGTAATTTTGAAAGTAGAGGGTTCCACTTTACACATCAGACTTGGTCAACAGTGTGTTCTGATAATTTTGACCACGATTGGGGAACTTCCAAATATATCCTACTTTGCATATCTTTCCCTAAACTAAATTATTCTCCCACCACTCCATTTAAACCCATCATTCATTTCATAATTCATAATCGTCTCTCGCAAAATAATTCAAATGGCACGACTTCAATTGAAGAAAGATCATAACAAGTTTGCTATTTTGAAAAAGGCTAAGGGTCATGAAGAGTATGATTCAATGGTGAAGTTTTTACAGCGTTCAAAGATTCATTATGCCTTAACACATTCTCCAAATGTGGTTTATGAATCTATGGTGAAGCAGTTTTGGGCATCTACTAGGAAAAGATCTGACACAGAGATCGTGGCTGACATTGATGGTAATGAGTTTGTGGGGACTAAAAGTTTGATCAGGACAAAGCTTCAGTTGGATGATGAGAATGGTATTTATCACTCCAACACTGAAGAGATACTTGATGGGTTAAGGGAAGCTGTTTATCAAAGCAATGACACAACTAAGTGGTTAAAGAATCAGTTCTATCCCCAAGTGGAGGTATTTGGTGCATTTGCTGCTCTAATGTATAAGCAATAAGTGTGGTGGCTGGGATCAGTTATTTGCACAATTGGGTTGTGGTATTGTCTGTCTCTCTAAAGGGTTAACTTATAATTTCTCAAAGTTTATTTTTGCTAATATGCTAGAAAATATTGAGAAACAAAATCACAAGTTTTTAATGTACCTTAGGTTTCTACAAATTATTTTAGACATTACTACTGAAGATAGAATGCATGTGCCCATTAAGATTCTTGGTTCTAAGTTGTTTGCCTCTATGAAAACTAACTATAATGGGGAATATCGCCCTCTGTTAGCTGCTATGTTGCCACATGACAATGATGATGCAGTTGAGGGTGATGCTACTGGCCATTTGCCCTCTCCAAATGCTGCTAATGATGCTAATCCATCATCTTCTGGTGTTGCTGCTGATGGTAATCCTTCAGTGGTAAATGAGGTAGAGCCATCTATAACTACTGAACCATTACCTATTTCTTCTGACCAACCTCCACCTTCCCCTTTACCTCTGTCACCTAGTCCTGTTCCATCACCAACTCGGGTTACTCCTGTTGAGCTAACTCCTGAGGTTGAAGAGACAATTCAGTCTCTTGGTACACAGGTACCTACACCTCTTGAGCCTGAGATCACTATATTACTTACACCTAGTCCGGTGAGAGAGCCAGTTGATGAAGGTTCTCCTAATGTTGTACATATGTCTGTTTCTCCTGCTAGGTTCAATGAAGCTCCTTTTACCACTGAGCAATCTGTTGGTGGAGCAGAGGACCCTTTTACTCTCACTTCTGTCCATGATTTGCTTTGCAGGTATATTAGAAAGACTGATGCTCTTCAAAAGGAGCTTGCTGATACCAAGTCTACTCTTGGTGGTGAGATTGATTTGCTGAAAAGCAGGGTTCTGGATTTGGAGGCACAACTTAATCAGCAGAAGAAAAGAAAGATTGTGACAGATGCTTCTAAAGTGCCTCAGGAGGTTAATTTGGATTCCCTTGAGATTTTGGCTGAAGTTGCTAGACAAACTCATGTTTCTTCTCCCAAAGTTGCTGAAGTTTCCCAACCCAAGCAGACAATTCATTTCAGCAGAAGAAGCAGAAGACAATATTTGGCAAAGAAAGCTGCTGAATCTTCTAAGGTGTCCAGTAGAGATGAGATTCTTATGATAGATGTTGATCTTCAAAGGAATGAAACAACTAGTAATGATCCTGCTGAAAAGACCACTGATGATACTTCTCAATCAGCAGATACATTCTTTTTTGCTGGAAAGGAATATGTAGTATCATCTGATAAGACAACATCAGCTGATCCAATGCCACAGGAAGTTCATGCTGATAAATCAGCAGATTTACATGTTGATTGTCCTGATGGTTCTCCAGCACATGATACTATTAGTCAGACTTCTGTTCCTCCTGAAGCTACTTCCACTCAGAAATATAAAGGAAAATTTGTTATGGTAGCTTCAGCATTTCCTTCTAGAGAGAAAACTAAGCAAGAACTAGCCAATGAGAAGCTTAGTGAACTTCTTGCAGCACAATTGCAAGCTAAAGAGGAGGCTGCAAAGACTAAGAGAGATTTGGATATGAAGGCATCAGAGGAACTTGCTAGGAAGATCCAGGCTGATTTGGATCAAATGGGTCCTCTACTTACTCATTCACTACCTGCTGAAAGGAAAAAGGAGTTAGATGAAATTGCTAAGAGGTTATCTGTTGACCAATGGGAAAATTTGGCTTCTCAAGTATCTACTAAGCCTGATTTGGCAAAATCTGTTCTTGGAGTTGATTATCATGAGACTGATTATGCTAAAAGGATGGTTGAAAGAGCTAAGTTACAGAGGCAAGCAGAAGAAGAGAGAAAAACTAAAGAGCTAAGGGACAGACCATGGACAAAAGGAGAGATTAAAAAGTATGTGAGGAATTTTGTCAAGAATCAAGTGTGTTCTATGTTTGGATCAGGATGGACTCAAAAGAAAGTTTGGGGCTTTACAGACACTCAGCTCACTTTCTACTATGACAAGATCATCTCTAATCTTCATTCCTCAGGTATCAATGTTCCAGATGTGTTAGAGAAGCCTGGCAGACTTATGGATATGCCTGTTGCTAAGAGGATCAGGCTTGATGATTCTGCAAATCAGCCCACAGAATCCACTGAGTCTTCATTTGGTGCTCACGAGCATATTCATTCTCCTTCAGTGTTAACTCAAGTTGATGATTCTGCTGAAGCTGTTCCTTCACCATCTACTGATATTGCAGCTGATACTAGTGTGGAGCCTTCTAAACCTTCAGATGTTGGTAGGTCTTCTTATACTACCATTGATGCTTCATCAACTATTCCTGTAGTTCCAGAGTCTGTTTCCACTGAACCTCCTATCTCTGAACCTATTTCTACTGAAGATCAAAAGGATGTTTCTCCTGATGCTTCAGCAGATGTTCCTAAAGCTTCAGCATCAGTTCCCACTGATGCTTCAGAACCTGTTCCCACTGATGAGACTCCTGATGATTCTCCACTTGTTACTCCTGCTACTCCTAGTAATAGGAAAAAGACTGTGGCTAAGAAGAGAAAAGCCTCTAAGGGAGAATCACCTAAGGATAGTACTTTTATGGACTTTGATTCTGATGATGAAAATCCTGTTGTTTGGGAGAGAGTAGTTAAATGGGAACTTATTGACTCTCCATCTGGTCAAGGACAAGTCAATGTACTTCACAGACAAGATGGTTCCACCAAAGAGTTTACTTTTCTGAGTTAAATTTTACATATGGTGGATAGGCAAGACATTCTTTCTATATATGGATGGGTTGTAACTTATTATAAATCTCATCAACCTGAAGGGATTGGTATGTTTTTGCTGGGAGATTTACAAATTCTCTGTGATTCTCATCTTTTTACTGGTACTGGTTTTCATGTATGGAAAGGTCAGAAGAATTGGGTAGTTGATACTTGGAAATACTTTCCTCTGCCTGATGTTCATATGATCACTACTACCACTGGCAAAACCCTGTATTGTTGGGCAGATATCATATATCCAATCACAATAGGTGTGATAAACCAATTGTTGGAAGTAAAACTCACTGTTCCTTTGGATATGATTGGGAATGATATGCATATGGCTGAACAGTTGATTAGAGCTATCAAGAGGAGGATTTTGGTTAAGAAGGAACTGGAAACTCAGCATGGTGTTCGTATTGAAATTTATTTGGACTGATTGGGTATTGGTATCTTGTTGTATATTTCTTTATTTTATTTTTTCTTTATTCTTAATTAAAAAAAAAAAAAAAAAAAAAAAAAAAAAAAAAAAAAAACACTTACCGATTTGTATAGTATTGTGTATGTTGTAAGCAAGTTTTGGTGTTGATTCTTTTCACACCTTCTCTGGTTGTCAACTTACCTGATGATTGACTATTCCATCAAAAAGTTGGCTAGTCCAAAGGGTATAGCTTTGGTAAAGACATGTCAAATCTGTTGATAGCTGTAATAGTTTGCTAAAAACTATTGGGTACTCAACTCACCCATGCTTAACAACTGAGAGTTGAATGGTTGTCAATTGACCATGGATTTTTCCTTTATGGATTCCCAATAATTGGCTAACCCACATGTATATGGATTGTGGTAAAGGCAGTTGAAAACCATATTTGGTATTCAATTGACCAAGGTGATTAATACAACCAAATAATTGACTAGTCCTGAGCAAACGGCTACAGGTAAAGACAACTCAAATCCGTTTAAAGCTGATGATTTGCTAAAAATCATATGGTCATCAGTGTACCATTGTTTTCGAACTTAAACATTTGGCTACTCCAGTAGTGATGGCTATTGGTAAAGAGACATCAAATCCATTATTTTCAATGATTCACCTCTCACAAGAGTTAACACACCTGGATGTTATGAGAATAGTATGAAACTAATTTGTTTTGATGTATATTTGGTCATCTATTGCTGCAAAGAATGGAGTTTTCAAGTATGTGCTGATCATAGAGATCCTGCTGATGGTGATTCTTTGCTGATGATGTTCGACTTCAATCCTCTTGGTTTGTCATTTTTAAAGATCTATCAAGAATCTTGAACTTAACCATGTCAAATTCAAGATTAAGGGAGGATTGTTGGGAATTCTGCTGACGGTTACTGCTGAAGGATACTGCTGAAGAGCTGGTTCCTGCTGAAGTAGTGTATCTGCTGAAGTCTAGTTTCAGCATTATTAGTTCCTGCGGGTATAGTTATTCTATGTTTTATGTAATATAGTTAGGATATGCATGATCTTATTTAGGAAGTGATAATGCATATCTTTTAAAGTTTATAGAATATATGTTTCTTGTGAAACGGTTTCGGGTTCCTTGTGTATAAAAGGAACACACGATTATGTATTGAGGACACAGTTTTAGAAAACACTTTGATTATTATTAAAAGATCCATAGAGGATCAAATGTTCTTAGTATTCAGTTGTTAATACTTGTCTTTGTTTCCGCTTTAAAATACAAGTTACAGAGATTATCTTTTAGTGTGTTAGTGATTACATTAACATAACTAACGATCCATGAGTGCTCAAAGATCTATCAAGGTCTAAGGTTCAACAGGGTGGAGCATTAGGAGAACTTTGGAGAGCTTAAACCCTAGACGAATTTTATGTAAAAATAAGGGTTTCAACCCTTGTTCCATCCATGCTTAATTGAAGATAAGTTTTCCAATAGTCATACGATATGTCTATGTATTGTGTGATTCTATCTTATGCTTGTCTTTCTTTTAACATGCTAGGCTAGGTTTTTATTGTGTTTGCTTAGATGTAGTGAAACCTAGATGTTGATTATTGGTTGATGGTTTGTTTATAATTGTTGTGGATGATTCTATTCGATGTTAGGCTTAAGAAAACTGGCAGACTTCCAATTGGTAACTTGCTTGAACGTCTCAAGAAACATGATCGGAGGTGTACTATGATTTTTGGTTGTATTTAATGCATAAGTGAATTCTAGTGATCCCATGTTAGGAGCTTTAAGTTGGCTCGACATAGGAGTGAAGTAGGAGCTTATAGAGTTAGGGAATATTGTACACGGCCCTACGACTAGTATTAAGGAATATAACCCGTCATCCATGCAATTGTAACAAGCTAATCCTGGTAAAAGATATCTAGGGAGTAATGAAATCTAAGTAAATACATCTTCTCTCATTATTGTTTCCACCACACAATCACAATAGTTTATTTCATTTATTTTTATTTTATTTTGATTGCATCTTTAGTTATTTGGGTTAGTTGACTAGCAACTAATTCCGCCCACTCCTTCAAAACCTGAGATTTTACTTGCTTTCATAAAATCTAAAAATACAAAAAGAAGCATCCCTCACCTCTAGACCTAGTTTAGTAGGCTTTCTAATCCTAGCGAACACTATTCCTGAGTTGAACAATCAATCTCCCGGTACTTGTCACTATACTATACTACAACGATCAGGTACACTGCTTGGCGGGGATTGCAAGCTTCTCAAGATCCCTTGAGAGGTAAAACCTGTTGTGGGGGCGCAATCCCATGTATCAATCACGGCAATGGAAGAAAATATTTGAGAGTGAGATTAAAAAGTATGGATTCACTCAAAATCTTTACGAGCCATGTGTATATCACAAAGCTAGTGGGAGTGATGTAATTTTTCTTATTTTATATGTTGATGACATATTGATCATGGGAAAAGACATTCCAAGTTTGCAAAAGGTTAAGGCATATCTTGGAAAGTGTTTTTCGATGAAAGATTTAGGGGAAGCTGCATTCATTCTGGGAATCAAAATTTATAGAGATAGATCTCAGTGATTGATTGGATTAAGTCAAAGTGCTTACATTGATAAAATATTAAAGAGATTCAATATGCAAAATTCCAGGAAAGGATATTTGCCGATGCGAGAGCAACAAGGCTTTAGTAGCAAAGTTTGTGCTTCAACACCTGCAGAGGTGGAATGCATGAAGAGAGTCCCTTATTCTTCGGCTGTGGGATCTATTATGTATGCGGTGAAAAGTAAAAGGCCTGATGTGGCATTTGCTCAAAACTTGACCAGTCGATATCAACAGAATCCGGGTAAACTTCACTGGACTGTTGTTAAGAATATTCTTAAGTACCTTAGGGTTACTAAAGATATGTTCTTGGTATATGGGGGAAATCCAAATGCAGAACTTGATGTTACAGGTTACTGCAATGCATCTTGGAAAGGTGATAAAGATGATACAAAGTCTCAGACGGGTTATGTCTTTGTCATTAACGGAGGAGCTGTGGATTGGAGGAGCAAGAAGCAGAGTACATTAGCGATGCGTGCAACAGACAGTGAGTACATAGATTGATAGATGCTTCAGAAGCTGCAATGGAAGCTGTTTGGATTAGGAAGTTTGTTTCGGGGCTTGGAGTTATGCTATCAATTCAAAGACCTATAAAAATGTATTGAGACAACTCAGCTGCAATTACATTCGCCAATGAACCTAGAGTCATGAGAGGTGCTAGACATTTCCCGATTAAACCTCACTATGTTCGAGAACAAGTCGAAATAGGTGAAATTGAGTTACTCAAAGTTCACACAGATGATAACTCAGCAGATCAATTGACAAAGCCTCTACCTAGCACTAAGCTTTATAAGCTTGCTGAAGGCATAGGACTTCATTTAGCTGAAAGTTTCATGCCCATTTGTGATTAGTATTTGGATAAAGGATGTAATGTACGATTATTAGTTTAATCAAAATAAAATATTGTTTATGTTTATTTATCATTGTTTTAATAATATATCTTGCATTTGCATGTTTAAATCCTTGAATATAAATTATTATTCTAAAATGTCCGTTATCGGTTAATGATATGGGAATATCATTAAATTAAGACAAATCTGAGTATTGGTTAGAATATACTTGAAAGTATATTGATGCGTAGTCATACCAATGTCACATGATACTCAATGAATTGAATATATGATTTATCGCAACTTCATGATTTCACATTATGGGACTTGTCATTAATTGTGAATCATGTTTAATAGTTATCCTCAGACTTGAGATACCAGATAAGTGTCATGGATGTAGTGCATTTCTGTGAAACAATTTACCGTTATTCGTAATTGGTAGTCATAAGGATTATTTTCAGAAGTGTTGCAAAGTTCATGGGTTATTCTTATAGTCAAGAAAAAATTTGTTCCTTCGAATTTGTTTTGAAGTTTAATGCTGCTGGCCACTCGTAGGATTGACAAAATATTTGCGTGGCCACGCCCAAAGTCTATTTGGAATACGTTCAGATATTTTGTTGATTTTGTTCAATCATTTACAAATGAGAAACAGAAATTTAATAAAGAGTGACTTAAACCCATATCTTTATTAATATGGTATTAGAAACAAAAGGATAATATTAATGATGAATCATTAAAGGTTTTATCCAGAAAACCTACCTCGAGTTGAACTAGGGGCATTGAAGTGTTGCAAGATGCTAACCAATGTCATTGTACTGTTAATAGATATCCAAGTGGTGGATGTTGGTTTGTGGATAAATATTAATATGTACATGTCTAGTATCGAACCCGAGACTTCGAGATTGCACACATTACAAATGAGAATAAAAGTAAATAATAATTAGTATATAGATCACTGGTACAAAAAGTTGTATTGGTCACGCCAAAAATGTGTGACGATATGCATATAGTCACACACGTTTTTTTCGTTGTGTGTCACTAAAGGTCCCGCCACCGTAGGTGCCATATGGTCACATTGTTGAGTCCGTGGCCTTTTCCATCGAAAAAGAGTGACCAAAACCCCGAATATGTGTGACAAATTAGGCACAAGTTTTGTTGGATTAGTCATTATCAGTGACCGTAAACACCTTATAGTCACACGAATGTTTTTTGAGAGTGACTATTGTTCGTCCTTTGGCCACATAAATATATAATATATGTGACATTTAAGATGATATATTCAAGTAAATGTGTATTTTGTGTTACTATTGATAATCCAATGGCCACATGAATATACAATAAATGTGATGTTTGTGATGATTTAGTCACACAATGGGTGTTATTTTTTTGGAGTTAGTCACATACAATTTAACACAAAGTGGCCAAAAGTGTGAATAAGTGTGACCATATGCTGTTTAAAGTGAAGAAATGTGTATTTTGTGTGACTATTGATCATCCAATGGCCACATGAAGTTTATGTTTGCGTGGCCTTTTGTAATATTTAGTCACACAAATCATGTTTGTTTTGGGTAGTTAGTTACATACCATTAAGCAAACAGTGGCCAAAAGTGTTAATAAGTGTGACCATATGCTGTTTAAAGTGAAGAAATGTGTATTTTGTGTGACTATTGATCATCCAATGGCCACATGAATTTTATGTTTGTGTGGCCTTTTTGTAATATTTAGTCACACAAAGCATGTTTGTTTTGGGTATTTAGTCACATACTATTAAGCAAACAGTGGCCAAAAGTGTTAATAAGTGTGACCATATGCTGTTTAAAGTGAAGAAATGTGTATTTTGTGTGACTATTGATCATCCAATGGCCACATGAATTTTATGTTTGTGTGGCCTTTTCTAATATTTAGTCACACAAAGCATGTTTGTTTTGGGTATTTAGTCACATACCATTAAACAAACAGTGGCCAAAAGTGTTAATAAGTGTGACCATATGCTGTTTAAAGTGAAGAAATGTGTATTTTGTGTGACTATTGATCATCCAATGGCCACATGAAGTTTATGTTTGCGTGGCCTTTTGTAATATTTAGTCACACAATGAACTAAGCAAACAGTGACCAAAGTGTTAATAAGTGTGACTATATACATCTTTTAGTCACATTTAAAAAATCAATATATATCAAAACAATTCAAATATATATCAAAACAAATTCAAATACAATAAAATTGGAATGTATATAACTGAACCAAATATAAAATTGGACATCCTTTTATACACCAAGGAGTCCTAGTCGGCTTATAATAGTTTCCTAAGTATCTATAATCTTCTCCATAAGCAACTAGCAACTTCGAGCGGTCTTAATCTCTGAGCATTACCAACTTTCACTAGCAGTCGTAACTTTTGTACTAGCAGTAGTAACTTTTGTACTAGCAGTAGTAATTACTTTTGCACATCTTCTTTAAAGTTCATGAGCTGAACTAAATCCATCTAAGCAATATTAATACAAACATGATCAGCAGTAATTCAAACAACATCATGAAGACTTTTAATCCAAAACAGTGAACATAATAATAAAATTTGCAGTTAAACTTACAAGTTTTTCTCCCACTGATCTAATCTCATCATCTTGATATAAAAGCCTTGAAAACGTAGGCTGCTGCATATCAACAATAACCACATCAGGATTAGAGCAGAACTAGAACATGTCAAAGCTCATAACATAACAGAACTAGATGAGCATACTGGAATAAAGTTCTTGATTAGATGCTAGAAAACCTTCCTCTGTAAAAAATATGTGGTTATATATATTGTTGACGAGTGCATCTATTTCTTGACATTTGACAGACACACTATTGCCTTGTGTTTTGTCAGGTGCATCTAGTTTGTTAGGCGCCACTAGTTCAAATATCTGCTGTTTTTGTGGTTTTGAGTCGCTTGATTCGCCACTGATTCAACTATCTGCTTTGGTGGTTTTGAGTTGCTTGACTCACCACTGATTCAACTATCTGCTTTGGTGGTTTTGAGTCGCTTGATGCGCCACTGGTTCAACTATCTGCTTTGGTGGTTTTGAGTCGCTTGATGCGCCACTGGTTCAACTATCTGCGCAAACACGATAGGAATAAAACGCATATCAAATCTTGTAACTTTGTCCAACCACCCAATTAAAAATAAGGTATAGATTAAACTCTAGGAATGGTTTAAAAAGGTACAAGTAACTTTGTCCCAACCACCCAATTAAAAATGGAAAAGATAAGCTAAAAAAATCAAATAGACCAACGTGACTACTTGATTAGAAACAGCTATATTTTTTGAAAATCAGATCTTGGTCTATTTCCGATTTTAGGCTTTCTTACAATCGATTCTGCATCTTTTATTTGTAACTTTTATTCAACCTTCCAAAGCTATATACATTTCAAATTATTGTTTTCAAACTAGAAAAAAGTAAAGATTCCAAGGTAGCATTTGCTTTTTGCCAGTTTGGTTATGGTCAATCTAGTTTTTAAATCAGTCCCCGCATAATGGGTGCTTAAAAACATCTAAAAGATGAATTCAAGGATAAAAAACCATTTCAGATGTGAATGCACTTTCAAAAATAATAAAAGATAATACCACATAAAAATGGCGGGCTGGGTAACATGTCATGAAAGACATTTCGAGTTGTTTTGCAACCTGAGGATGTATTAATAAATTAAGGACTAAGATATGCACCAGATAAAGATGTCTGAATGCATCAGAAGTGTGTAATCAGGTATTCACAAAAAATCTTGTCATTATAAGATAGCAAGGCGGTATACGAACCTTGAGATTGTTTCAAAGCTTCATTGATAGCATCATCAACCCGGTTTAATATCTGCGCACATTACATATAGCTTTAGTGAAATCAAAATCAAGGAGCTTGAACCATGTAGCTCAATAACCATGTAAAAACAAAGTACCAATCAAGAACAGGGTAAAGTTGGAGTGTTCCTCGCCAGTAATTAGGATCAACCAAACCGGTGAGCTGAATACTGAGCCGGACTGGACCGCCAAACATGTCATTGGATCGGGCCTTAGCGGTGGTCTTGATGCGAGTGTGGTGTTGGTGCGAGCAGTGGCGTTGGTGAGGAGAGTGTTGAGGAGATAGAAGAAGACCAGATCTAGATTTTGTGGATATTAATTGGGAACGAGTATTGAAAAACATGGGCGGGTCAATGAAATATTTGGGTGGAGGGCAATTTAAATTTGGAGAAAATTTTAAGCAGGTTGGGGAAAAGTTAAAATTTGGGATGGAGTATTCAAGCTCAAGCCTATCAAATGAAGTGGTAATTATTTAATGAGTTGGGCTCAACCTTATAAAAGTTCGACTCGAGTTATTGTTGAGTTTTCGAGCTTGTAAATGATATAGCATATGTTTATATATATATATATATATATATATATATATATATATATATATATATATATATATATATATATATATATATATATATATATATATATATATATATATATATATATATTGTATGTAAGCGTACTAAGTGTAAATAGTTAATTATAAATGTATCGAGCATGGTTGTCAGGATCCCGATCCTGATCTTAGGATCTTATGATTTTACAATACTACAAAGCAAAAACGATCCGGATCTTATGTACGATCTTTGAAAGCTTAAGATCATATAGGAACCCGATCCTGACCATAGGATCTTAGGATCTAATCCGATCCGATCTTACTTTTCTCGAACTAGCAAACTAAAAAACTACAAATTTATGAATTATGTTTTGTAAAATTGAAAAAACAACATGGTATAATCTTCTTATACATTTCATAACCATAATTTAGGACAATATTTCAATAAAGCATTTATATAATTTTGTGTTTATGTATATAATAATTTATAAATTTGTATAATATTACAAAAGATACTTAAAAAATGCATTATGGTAGGATCTTAAGATCCCGATCCGATCTTACGATCTCGATCTTGCAAAGACAAAATCGATCCTAAGTAGGATATGATCCCGATCTTGAAAACCTTGGTATCGAGATTTTCGAGCCGAAGCTGAACCGAATTCGATTATTAGATTATATTTTAATTTTAATTTGTGTAAGACACACACCTTTACAAATAAACCGAGCTTTCGAGTGATCAAGCTCAAACCGAGTTCAAACTTTCTCGATCCCTGATAACATGATCGGGAGGTCCTTGCATACTTGCTTCTTATTAGTTTCTGTGACAAACGGTACACCTACCAAGCCGGTGTAACCCATGCATGACCGCCTTTAATAACTTCAAATACAATTCATATAACATTCAATTCACACTATATATAACTACTATACACCTACCAAGCCGGTGCAACCCATGCATGACCGGTGATAATGGCTAATTCACATGGGCCATGGGTCATATGCATTAGGTTGTCACTGGTCACATTCAATAATGGGTATTTGACATCATATGGGTCATATCATTAGGTTATCACTGGTCACATCCATGAGTGTTGATCATTGGGTAATTAACATGGGTAACGGGTCATGTGCATTAATATTGGGTTGTAGTGGCATGTCACATATGTTATCGACCAATACATGATTGGTGATCGACAATGGGTAATTAACATAGGTCATGTGCATTGGATTTCGTTAAATAAGACAAATACTATACAACA
Source organism: Artemisia argyi (assembly GCA_030686995.1). Taxonomy (NCBI): domain Eukaryota; kingdom Viridiplantae; phylum Streptophyta; class Magnoliopsida; order Asterales; family Asteraceae; genus Artemisia; species Artemisia argyi. Next base: position 88,648,356 of record CM060676.1, read on the forward strand.
TTTTATACGTTTTGTATTTTTTTTTTTTTACGTTTTAATCCGTTTGTAACGTTTTTCGTCCCTTTTTGACCGTTTTCAATCGATTTTGATCGATGTCGCTAGTTTTCGACCGACGTTGACAATTTTCGACAGATTTCGATGGATTTAGACCGTTTTAGTCCGACTACGACCGATTGCGACCCTTTTCGACCGATTTCATCCATGTTGAATGTTTTCGGCACTTTTCGCTCGTTTTCATATGTTCTAAGCTTTTCTGAATGTTTTCCTCTGTATTAAAACGTTATGAAACGTTTATTACGTTTTCGTACATTTTTGTACGATTTTTCATTTCCATACGTCCTTCTCCTTTTTATTCGGGTGATTCAGGTTGAAATTATTTGGCTAACTCGAGTACGGGGTCGGCCCGATTGACCCGAATAAGGATTAATGGCCGTCAATTTTTGATCTTCTGTTATACATACGGCTAATGATTTGCACACTCAAAAAAGTTATTTGCACACTCAATGTACAAGCGGTTGAAGCAGTGTGTTTAATACTGTACAAGTATTTAATGCACAGATGGAGTGTCCCAATCAATTTATAAAGTGTGCAAATCAATTCCCTTTCACATAAACCCTAATTTAACACACTCTAAAAAATCATAACAAATCCCAAATCAAAATCAAACTAACTCATGTCGTTTTATCTTTTTGAAGATAACTGCAAATGTGAGAGGCCAGCAATGGTGGTAACATCTTGGACACCATCCAACCCTGCTCGACGTTTCATTTGCTGCCAAAATCGATGGGTAAGTTATCAGATACGTTTAGTTTAAAGATTATTAAGTTTAATGTTTAATATACTACGTTTTTTTTATTTTAGAAACCGGGTACGAAGAAATGTGAACAATTTGATTGGTATGATCCAGAGGAGGAATGTGATTGGTACAAGATGCATTTGTTTGAGATGTATAGCAAACCGAATCCCAGACAAAGGAATGAGGTTCAAATTGAAGTTAATCGTCAAAGAAGGATTGAAGAATTGGAGGCAAAGTTGACAAATGCCTTAAAGAAAGTCATTTTTTGGAAGTCAACACTTTGTGTTTTTGCAGTTGTGGTTTCTTTGGTACTTGCACTGAAGTAGTATAGTGTTTATGGCTAGATTGTGTGGTTTGTAGTGGCTCATGTACCCCATCTTTATGGTAAATGGTTAAGTGTTTGCTTGTAAATTTAACTGATCTTGATCTTTTGGCTACTCGATATCTTTTGGCAGTAATTACCCAAAATGGCACAATTTGACTATCCTGTTTGACCTTATGCAAATGAATGTACAGGCACAAAACTACCAAAAATTACCCAAAGTGACAATCATGATTGGCTATTAGTTATCTTTTGATAGTAATTACCCGGAATTGCCCAAATTCACTTGGAGACTCTTTGACTTTTGCAAATGACAATCAAGTTTGACAATCTTTGTTTGACTTTTAACAAAGCATCATAATATAGTAATCGATAACTTGATTAACAAAGAGACATAGCATAAGTTTTCTTTGAACACAAAAACATTAAACTTCAAAGAAACATAACATAAGTTTTCTTCGAGTCACGGTCAAACTTTTATTCCCTCGGGTCAAAACCCGATCCCAACTCATTGTTGGAAATATTGAGTTTGGAAGTTTATTATTCATAAAGCATGAGATACAAGTAGTTATTGCATCAACTCATTGAACTTGGTAAGTCAAGAATTGGTAAAAGGAAAGTGGAGACAGTCAATTCCTTATCTTTAGGAACAGTTTTAAAATATCTTCAATTCACAGTATGATTTAGGCGCCTTTGGTCGATCCCTTTTCCCGCCAAAAGTCTTGGGAACCGTTCATATACCTCTTCAGCCTATTTATACCTCTCTATTGTATATATACCCAATAACACACACAAACACATATTCACTTTCAAAGAAAACTTCAACAATGGCAGCAAATGGTAACTTTCAAAATGATGCAGAAGAGTACGAGTGGGTATTAAACAACAGTTTGCTATGGGACGCAGTGTTTAATCATTTCGGGTATGATCCCGTTTACGAATATGGGTCGTATAGGCAGGTAGATACGTGGATGAGGTCAATAATTTTGAAATGGCTGCATAGACAAGACTTTTACTAGGATGAGCGTTGGGGACTGAATGATGTGGAGGTGGAGGAAGAAGATGAAGAGGATGAGGAGGATCAACAGGATGCGCAGCAAAATGTGGTGGAGCAGCAAAATGAAGAGGATGCGCAGCAAAATGTGGTGGAAGAGCAAAATGAAGAGGATCGGCAGCAAAATGTGATGGAGCATCAAAATGTGGTGGAGCATCAAAACCAAGGGGGTCAACAGGATAGGTTTGCATTTGCAGACCCGTTAAATCAGGAAAACAGGATTACCTATCTTGAAATTAAGTTTCAATATCTCCTGGAAAGGAAAAGGATGCAACGCAGGGAGTAGTTTTTAATGATGATGTTTTTATGTTTCTAGTATCTTCAGTATTTAGGTAGGATAATTAATTATGTTTATGTTTGCAGCTTTTATGAATGGTTGTATCTTTGAAAAAATATCAATGAAAATTTTGAGACCTTGTATGGTTGCTTGTGATGTCAAACTGTCAAAGGTGTGGTTGGTTTCTTGGATAAAAGCAGTATGTCAAATTGTTAAAATCCAGAAATGATTTGTTAATGTTCCTAGTTATAAATAGTATTGCTAAGTGTAATTGATGATGTGATTATTGTGATTTGGGTAATGAGTTAGGTTTTGTGTTTTTGGGACTAATATTTTGCAGGATAAGCTGAGAAAAGTGCTGGAGTCCTGAAAAATAAGTTGTTTCAAGTGGAAACTGACTTAGTGTTGCTAGGCATATTTTAGTGCTGCTAAGCCTAACTTAGTCTGGCTAAGGGTTGTTCTGCTATTTTTGAGAGTGCAGGGTATTGTTTTAGAAATATGAACGGTTAAGGGTTTGTACACTTCAATCATGCACAGTTTCACAAAAATGTTTTTATCCGATCAAAACTCTATCAAACATAAAACCACTTCTTGATTTTATCAATTAATTGCAATTCCCAGCAAAACCCTACACAAATTTTCAAATTTCACAATGTCGACTCTGTCTTTTTCCAACAAGCATAACATGATTGCATTCTTGCAAAATCCCACCAAGGAGAATGAAGAGTTCACTGAAGTTGTTGATTTTCTCAATGCTACTCATATTAGGTATGCATTAACAGTTAACCCTACTGTATATGTTTCCAACATCAAATAGTTTTGAGCTACTGCAAAGGTCAAAACTATTGATGAGGAAGTACAGATTCATGCCCGTGTGGATGGGCAGAAGATTATTGTTACAAAGGCATCTGTTAGAGAAGTTCTTCATCTAGGAGATGTTAATGGAATTGAGAATCTTCCAGACTCCACAATTTTTGAAAACCTTCAAGAGATGGGGTATGTAAGAAAAAATGATTCTTTGAAATTTAATAAAGGTGGCTTTCCCCCACAGTGGAAATTATTAATTCACACTTTGTTACAGTGTCTTATAGCCCAAAGACTACTGGTTGGAATGAGTTTAGTAGTAACATGGCTTCTGCCCTTATATGTTTGGCAAAAAATAAAGAAAAAATCAATTTTTCAAAATTAATTTTTGATCATGTGGTTAAAGCCTTGGATAATTCTTCAAACCAACATTACTTATATCCAAGATTTCTGCAACTTCTTATGGACAAACTGTTAGAATTATACAATCAAAGTGCACATATAGCGGAAGCGTAGGATCAAGAATAACACATACAAAGATTAACTAAAACATAAATAGAAACGTACCGTGGTGATTCTAGCCCGAACAAGAATCAAAAGCAATTGTCTTTAACAATATGAAGAACCCTAACTAGGGTTTATATGAATTAGGGATCTATTGATTAACCCCTTACCGTTTTGTTAATCGATCCAAGATGTAAACAAAAGTATGTTTACACCACGTTCTTGTACACACGTACTAATAGCGATTTGATGTGAATGCTAGTTCTTGAATCACAAATAAAACATCACAACAACTAGCGTTTGATGTTCTATATGATCGAATCCACTAACAAAGAGATAAAGGAGTGAATAAATTACCATGCATATAAATATGCATGTAATATACACGAATAAATAATCCATGCATGTATATCTCCTTGTTACTGTTACATGTTACTATGTCACATGTTTCTGTGTCAGTGGGTGAATAAAAAAGAGAACCAATTTGATAAATCGGTTAGGGATAATGAATGTGTCGAGTGTATAAAGTCTGTCTACCGAATGAGACCAAAAGGTGTATTTATATAGCTTTTAATCTTGTCCAACAAGTCATTGCTAGTACCTCCTTAAGTTCTAAAACTCGACACTCAACCCCCTTTCTTTTTCCTTTTTCGACCATATAAATATTTGTGATTTAATAATTAAATATAATTATTTATATATTAATTATTTAACATCAATTCTCATACGCAAAGTGTGCAATCCCGTGGTCTCGAGTTCGATTCTAGTCATACGAATATTAATATTTATCCATAAACTCTAACAGCTCCCACTTGGATATCTATTAATAGTGTAATGACATTGGTTAGCGTCTAGCAACACGCCAATGCCCCTAGATCAACTCAAGGAAGGTCTCCTGGAAAAACCTTTAATGATTCATCATTATTATTATCATCCTTTTGTTACTAATACCACGTTAATAAAGATATGGATCTTAATCATTCTTTAATTAACAATTCTGTTTCTCGTTGTTAATGATTGAGCAAGATTACCAAAACATCTGAACGTATTCCAGATAGACTTTGGGCGTGCGCACGCAAACATCTTGTCAAACCTACGAGGGGCCCAGCAGTATTAAACTTCTGAACAAATCAGAAGGAACAAATTATTTCTTGACTACAAGAATAACCCATGAACTTTGCAACACTTCTGAAAACAACCCTTATAACTCCCTGTTACGGTGAGCGGTAGATTGCTTCACAAAAATGCACTACATCCATGACTCTTATCTGGTATCTCAAGTCTGAGGATAATAAATTCATGATTTACTTACTGACAAGATCCATAAAGTAAAATCATGCATTTGGGATAAGTCCTATATTCAATTCATTGAATATCATGTGAAATTGGTGTGTCAACGCATCAATATACTTTCAAGTATATTCTTAACCAATACTCAGATTTGTCTTCGTTTAATGATATTCCCATATCATCAATTGACAACGGACAATTTAGAATAACATAAGTTATTCACGGATTTAAACATGCAAATATAGGACACAATTTATTATTAATGAAAACAAACGTACTAAGTACTTTAATTCATTATAAATAATAATTGCTTAATGTCCTTTTATCCAAATACCAAAATAGATCAATGCATGATAATTCTAGTTAATGAATCTTGTCTCAAGTAATGACTTGAAGACAACTATGCCTCAAGTAATGACAATCATACTTGTTGACAAGGCATTATTTCAACTAACTATAATCTATCCGAATTTTGAGAATACTTCTTTCAAGAATCCAATAATTAAAATTCTTGTATGTGTAAATCCAACTATCTTGATATAGCCACATAATTTTTCATAAATAGTGTGATATCCTCAATCACCAACTTATGACAATCAAACTTTCAAACCTTTTAAAGTTTAAAGTATTCTAATTCTTTAATGTTTAATGCAACTATGCTCTTAGTTGAGCACAACTAGTTCTCATGAAATCCTTCATGACTAGTTATTGAGTGTCATCTCAATTAAACCAGCATCATTGTATATTAAACACAATATGCTCTTTAAAATTTCCGTAAACTTAATATCCATTGTGTAATGCTTAGGAGCTATTCCAGGTTGAGGATCATTATTCTAATTTCAAACATTTTCCATTAGAATATCTATTACACAAGTTATATAATAACTTTTAATTGGATATTAAATATTGTCAAATCATTACGCACTTAAGAATGATACAACAATAATATAATGCACATGAAAATCCTTCAGTCAAACTTAGATTTTATTCATGTTTGATCTTTACAAATATGTATATCCATTTTGTCATCCAAAATAATATATCATATTCTATTTAGAATTTATTTACCGCACTTGTTCATTTAATAATAAACTTTTGTTTCAAGGTTGTATGTTTTATTTTCTAAATCTTTCACTTACAGTTTCATTCCAAACTAAGTCTTAACATTTCACTTATATGGAATGTAACTTCTTATATGTTATACGACATATACGATTTAGTAAATTAAACATAATACTCCCACTAGCTTTCAGGAATACTTAGAAATTACCTTATTGTAATTATAAACCTAAACATAGATTTAATAATTTATCATAAGAATAATTTCCTAGATGCATGCATTTATCCATTCATGGATTATTGCACTATGTACACTTCCAAAGATTTTCTTGAATTCACAAACTCCTTTTGATTACTTATCGTCCTCGCTGAAGTAATTATTCAAGAAAGAGTTTTTGATATTCCATTGTCAAATTTCACATTCATGTAAATATGACAATTACCATCTTTATATCTTTAATGTACTTAAGAAAGAGTATTCAATCATAGTTAATTGCTTAAGTATGATTAATAATCTTGTCATAAGATATTCATTAAGATATGTGTACAATCTTGTCCATATGATTTCTACTCAAAGATTTAACCACTAGGGTTACATTATCTTTGAATAAACTCATCATCATTCTCTAACTATTAAGAATTAAGATAAACCAAATTTTTATAAATTTGAATATCTTTATGAACTGCATCTTTAACATTCATAATATGAGTAATTCACCCAATTCATTATTTTGGTAATACTACATCATATTATCATCAGCATATTAATTAAATATCTGAGATATCCAAGTGGATCTATGAATGATAATTTCATCATCTTGAGGTTTATCATTTACATGTTAAGCCTCATCATGATTTTAACTAGTGTGGTTTTAGAAGATTATGTATCTTGTAATTCTATCTTTTTCAAGATAAAATACTCCCACTTGCCTTTAGCATTATATAGAATATAAGTACTTAGCAATTAGAGCAACAATCCAATTTTCTCTTTTAGGACTTTACAAATACGCATTGATAGCTCTTTGTTAATAACCTTCACATAAGTAACTTAACAAATTCAGAACTTCAATTTTAAGACTTAATGTGATTCATCACATTTCATAATTCAATAACGTCTTATTAATCTTCTAGGAGTCTAATTGAGTATATTCAAGTCATACTCAATTTCTAACCTTGATAACTTTTAGAAGAATAGAAATCATAGTTATCTTCAATCAAACAATCTAACAAGAGTTTGATTTTCTAACTGAACATACCATCTTTATGTGGTATTTCAATTAGAATTAATATTGTAAGAAGATCTAACAATATATATAAGATAACCATATTCCTGTTGGCATACCTATTTACCAACTAAATCAACTTAATGGTATAATAGTATTTTCAAGCCAATTGCATGCTTTATAACAAGTACTTATTAATCAAGTCACTTCATGTTTATGTCTTATAAAACATAAACTTGTTATAATCCCACTATTCGTTATTAATCATTGATCAACTCAATGACTTCTTGTATATGTCTTAATTAATAGACCATAACAAGCTAACGTCTTACTTAATTATAAGTCTTGTAATACTTAGAAGACTTCATATTTATAACTATACAATAAAGTATAAACATGTATAATTAAAGTAATCTTTGAACACCATCATTTGGTTTCAATAATATTTTCAAGTTAACACACTACTTCATTTATTTATGTCATTCTAAGAATACATAATTATTGAAGTAGTATTATATTACTTCATGCATTTATGTCATTCCAATAATACATAAATATTATAGTTGAAGTTGTCTTGTTATCACATTGACACATGTTCTAATAGATGTCTAATTTAGAAACTGTAAATTATCCATGTTGGTCTCACACATACATGGAAATTCACCTTGTTGTTAATATTTAGTCTGCGTCTCACGTTTACTAAATTTCAACACCAAGTGTTTCTAAGATTAGATGTATTAATCTAATTAGAATTATAATCTCTTACTTGCAGTTAAGAGAATTCTTTAAATCATATTCTTATGTGTTGTACTTTGCACATAATGAAGATTTCTCCCACTTGTGCATGGTACAACACCATGTACCACATAAACAACACGCACGCGTTTGTTAATGTGAACAATATGATTTGTGTCATTAACATAACTTAGTAGATATAGAGTTTACTCAATCAATCAAGGAAACGTACATGACTATCCTTGAAAATATTAGTGTCTATATTTGGAAAGTAATTACCTTGAGATATTCAAAAGATAATCTAAGTTACAATCAAGACAGTAAGTCTTGTAACTCCCACTGAATTAGAGAACATAATAATAATCCCTTATTCATTCATAAGAACACAATACTCCCACTGAATTTGACAACATTGTAAATGTTTCATTAATCAGTGAAAGAAATAGTGTACTATTTACTTTCCTACATCTTTTAAGAAAACCCATTCAAACAATTACATAGGTTATAAAAGAATGTAATCTACTATATAAATGTGATTCATCACATTCCAAATTATTAACTTGAAAAGGCTTGGGCATGCAATTTCTTCCTGTATAGATCTACCATTCCAACAATTGTATGTAGTATCTTTAAATGGTCAAATCAAAACAACTAGATAAAATAATCTAATTTGTCTTTTACCATTATGCAGTAATCAGTCTAGCTTCTACTTTAATAACTCATATGTGCATATACTCTTACTATTAAAGTTTGCTATGAGTTATGTATTTAGAATTTAGACAATTCTATTCATCCTATTATACCTTTCTTATTCATGAAAAGGAATAGGATTTAAGTCTCACACTTCTCGTAATGGAAAGAAGACTATATTTATTCTTTTTGTAAATATTGACTCTAACCAAAAACCCAACCGGGTGTAGATCAATTAAAAGAATAACTTATGTTTACGGTTTTGAGTTGCATTAATACATTTAAAGAATTTTACAAAATTCCTTTTTAGTATTTTCGATAATTTATATTTCCAAGAAAATATAATACCCAAGGTTATATTCATATAACCAACTAATTTCTTGAAAATCTAGGATCCAACTTTACATAGATTCCACCACATCAGTTGATCTGCTAGTGGTGAAAGTATAAAAGATGGTAATCTATCGAACAATAATTGGCAAACACTTTTCCAATTCCTAGATCATTATGGGATTTACATCAAATTGATTCATCAATTTGTCATGTAAGCATGTTTCATCCCATCTCATGCCTTAAGCTCTAGGTCTCACGCATCAACTTAATTAAGTCGTCTAACTTAGAAACTGCAAATTCTCCATGTGTGGTCTCACGCACACTCGGAAATTTACCTTGTCATTAAAATTTAGCCTGCGTCTCACGTTTACTAAATAAAAACTTCAAGTGTTTCTTATAGTTAGATGGCATGTAACTTAAATTTTAGGGTATAAATTTTTGATGTGAAAATCAAAACATGTATAAAGATGCATGCACTCATCTTTATAACATAAGTTTTCAAAAAAAAACTTTTTATATCCGATTCGTGAAATTAATACACAAAGTTTTACTTGAGGTTTATGCCAAAACCCTAAGATGACTTTCTACAACATATGATTTTAAAAGTAATTCGTTTAAGACATATTCAAGATTGTGATAACCAAGGCAGACTCTAAGGCTCTTTTCAAAGCCTTCAAATCACGGTTATGAATATCATCTTAAAAGACTTAATTTTAAAAGTATATTTGCACAAAACATCATTCAAGCAAAAGTTTATGGATTCAATCTCAAAATAGTGACAAAGTTTGAATTTTGCTAGTCTCGCCTGGGAGCTGATTACCGTGCGAATCGGACCACGATTGGCAATAAGACCTTGCAAGATTCTTACTTTATCACTTTAGGGTTTCACAATTATTAGTCCGTATTAATTTTCTTTATGAAAACAACCCTTTTATTGCTTACAACAAGTCCAACCGAAAAACAATAAAACAAGTATCAAAGAAAATCAAAACAACCAATGATAAATAAGTGAAACAATTAGCCACATGCAATCCGTATTAGAAAAGATCCTAATAAAACCAATTCTAGGTATAATTATGCATGCAATCAACTAAGGCCTTCTCCTCTTAATGGAAGAGAGCCACATACATTGACGAATCAATTGCGTAGGCCAAAGCTAATAAACACACCACATAGCATATATAAATCGATTTTAATATGTATTGGAGTCTTCCCCAATTTTAGATCTATCTAAAACATGTGATAAATAAAAAAAACAACAAGATCCATGACTAACATGCATGTTTCGTCACGGATAAAACCTAACAATTAGCACATAGGTCACAAGATACGCTCACTTAACCGGTTAATGACCTAGGGTTTCTAGTGATTACACATAATCCAAGAAAACCACAAAACCCTAATTAGGGTTTCATGGAAAATCGACCCCCCCCCCCCAAAATTAGGGTTAGGGTTTCGAATTTTTCAAAAAAATTTAAAAAGAAAAACCCTAGATCAAAACATGTATCTAAAACACTTAAAGATCCGATTTTAATTAAGTTTTAGTAATCAATTACATGTTATCCATGGCTCGTGATGCCACTGTTAGAATTATACAATCAAAGTGCACATATAGCGGAAGCGTAGGATCAAGAATAACACATACAAAGATTAACTAAAACATAAATAGAAACGTACCGTGGTGATTCTAGCCCGAACAAGAATCAAAAGCAATTGTCTTTAACAATATGAAGAACCCTAACTAGGGTTTATATGAATTAGGGATCTATTGATTAACCCCTTACCGTTTTGTTAATCGATCCAAGATGTAAACAAAAGTATGTTTACACCACGTTCTTGTACACACGTACTAATAGCGATTTGATGTGAATGCTAGTTCTTGAATCACAAATAAAACATCACAACAACTAGCGTTTGATGTTCTATATGATCGAATCCACTAACAAAGAGATAAAGGAGTGAATAAATTACCATGCATATAAATATGCATGTAATATACACGAATAAATAATCCATGCATGTATATCTCCTTGTTACTGTTACATGTTACTATGTCACATGTTTCTGTGTCAGTGGGTGAATAAAAAAGAGAACCAATTTGATAAATCGGTTAGGGATAATGAATGTGTCGAGTGTATAAAGTCTGTCTACCGAATGAGACCAAAAGGTGTATTTATATAGCTTTTAATCTTGTCCAACAAGTCATTGCTAGTACCTCCTTAAGTTCTAAAACTCGACACTCAACCCCCTTTCTTTTTCCTTTTTCGACCATATAAATATTTGTGATTTAATAATTAAATATAATTATTTATATATTAATTATTTAACATCAATTCTCATACGCAAAGTGTGCAATCCCGTGGTCTCGAGTTCGATTCTAGTCATACGAATATTAATATTTATCCATAAACTCTAACACAAACAATTTACAAATAAGAAAGTTCACGACAAGGTTTATCCTGTTCACTCTCATATTAAAAAGGTCTTTTCTAACATGAAGAGAAAGGGTAAGGACTTTCCTGTCATAGGTAAACCATTGTTTCAAGCAATGTTGGAACTAGGTCAACATAAGAAGGGTGAAGGTTCAAGAACTTATAATAAATCAAGCTCCAATGGAACTGATTCAGGTGAAGGAAACGCAGGTGCCAAGAAACAAGGGGGACAATGCAAGTGATGAGGATAAAAGTGGTGAGGAAGAGATGGAACTTGTTAAAGAATTGATGGTTAAATATACCAAACTTAAATAAGAGGTTCTTGGCCTAAAACAAATCACAGATACTCAGGGGGATGTAATTACAGGTTTGAAGCTGAGGGTTAAGCAATTGGGAGGTCAGAAGGGGTCAAGAACCAGGTCATTCGAAAGCCTGAAAAAAGTGGGCACAAGACAAAGGATTAGTTCATTTGAAAGCATAAGTTTGGGGGAGGATGATCCCAAACAGGGGAGGAATGAAACCAAGGATTCAGGGGAAGCTATGGAAAATTTTGATAGTGCTGCTGCTGGTGATGACATTGGTGTGGATATGGATGTGGATTCTGCTGAGAATGATGATGAGTATATGGTTGCTGATAATCAAGGTAATAAGGTTGTTATGGAAGCAACAATCAAAGGCATGGGAGATTCTACTGCTGGTGCAAGTGCAGAAATTGCCAAGGAGGATATTACTACTGAGGAAAATGTTCCTATTGCTAGTGATGATGAGGAAACTTTGGCCGAAGCAATGATTCTATTGAAGACACGATTTAAACAAGAAGTGCCACAATCACCACTATCAACAGAACAATCATAACCACCACCACAATAACCAAGAGTACCTGTCAAAGGTGTGGTGATTAGAGAACCAACTCAACAAATCAAGAAGAGTGTACAAGAGCTAAGTTATAAGGGCAAAGGCAAAGGTATTATGGTTGCAGAGCCTAAGCATGATCCTTTAAAGGATCTTCCTTTTGTGTACTGGCCCAAACCCAAGCAACTTGAAGTAGATGGAGCTGCTGCAAGAAAATTGGCTGCTTTGTTTGCAGAGGAGAATCAGATGGTACTTGAACAAAGAAGGAAACACGCTGATGCTTAGGCCAAAACAAAAGCACTCTTGGATTCTTAGGATGAAGAAAGGATTAAAGGTGATGCTGATATTGCACTGATGAAACAAATAAAAGAAGAAATGCAAGAGTATACTCAAGAACAAAAAGATGAATGGAAGAGGAATTATGAAGCTGAGAGGAAGAAATTTTATCTCAATCAAAGAAAGAAGAGAAAAGTGCTCAGTCGTCCAACAGTTAAGCAAAACAGGAAGTACTATGAGTACTATCTAAACAATATGAAGGGTTCGAAGCTTGTTTAATTAAAGCGATACTCAGATGATGAGATCTTCAAAATGTATGGAAGAGCCAAAAACTCAATGTAACTAATATATATATATCAATGTTAATGATAACTGACTTCACATTTTGCTATAAATAATAGTCACATGAATATTTCGCAATGTGACTATTTTGAATGTATTGGTCACATATAATACCCTTATAATGTGGCCATAAACATCATTTAGATACACATTTATGTTATGGTGTGACTATTGTAAAGCCTATAGTTACAATGTGACTATTTTTTTATTTTTTATTTTTTTTTATTTTTATGTTTTTTTGTAAAGCCTATAGTCACATGATCGTGATTCAATTAAGTGTGACTATACACATTAGGATTTGGCAAGCAAACACACACTAAACTTTAGACACACATATTAACTTACGTGACCATATGTATCAAATTTTCGTTACACTTAATCATGTTTCTATGGTTTAGTGTGACCATATATGACATTTGGTCACACTCGTCAAGTGTGTGACATATATATTTGTCACTATTAAATGCATATCGTGACTAACGCTTCAAACTTACTTTTCAGTTGTCACACATTTCAAACGCTATGTGGCTAAATATTCAGCAAAGACTAGCAGTCACGTTTAAATAATGTGTTACAAACTTGACTATATAATTTAGTCATATACACGATTACTTCATGTGACCATATAACTATTTTGGTCACACTCTTCAATTGTGTGACATATATTTTCACATATGTATATCTGTAGAGTGACTAATGCTTAAAGCTGATTTGTATCGGTCACACGTCCCAAATTAAACGTGACTAAATGATCGAAAAATATTTACCAGCTACCCTCTAGTCACATACATATATCTTCCGAAATGGTCACACAAGTCGGATCGAGTGTGGTTGTTTATTTTATTTTCATACATTTAGTCACGTAAATATGTTACAATGTGACCGTTTGAAATCGACCATGTGTGACGAAAGGCCATTTTTGTACCAGTGGATTAAATGTTGTATATATATAATTATTTAACACTAGAAAGGACTAAATGGTCATTAGTTATTAATGTAAGTACTAACTATCGTTAAGTGGAAAAGGAAAAGGACTAGAATAAAAATAGGAGCCAAGAAGGATCTGGAATCCCTCATGGACTCCTTAGGCCGGTCGAACAAGGGGAGGAGAAACCCAATCCCACTCCAACTTGTCCTCCAAGTTTCTACTAGTATCTATACAAGGCCTAGGTTCATTCTTTCACATCTTTTGGGCACACAAGTTAACCTAAAGCTTTTCTTTTCCTCTCTTTGCTTCTAGCCGATCAAACCAAACAACCCTTAGGGTTTTGGGTCGACTTTTTCATAAAGAAAAAGTCTAGTGTGTTTTGATCTTGCAATCTCTTTTATTCGTTACTAGTTTGTGTGTACAAGAACGAGGTAATAACTTACTATAGTTATTATCAAGAGATCGAATAACAAAAACGGTACACTCTGTTCCCGAGTTTCTTTTTGGAAAGAAAAGAAGAGAAGTGGAGAGGAAATTGAAAAATAATCATGTTCCCGAGATTTTTTTGGAGAGAAGAGAAGAGAAAAGGGAAGGAAATTATGCCAAATTCCCCCTCCTAATCTTCTTCCTAAATTGGGATGATTTGGAGAGAAGTGGAATTTTAGGCTTAATTTGGTACTATTTCTTCTCTTTTCTTTCCAATTTGGGAACATACAACTAAAAATCAAAACTTTTTCATCTCCTCTTCTTTTCTCTCCTTTTTATCCCCTTCATTGATCTATACAAACCCTAATTAGGGTTCATCATCTTGTTCTAGTAATTAAAGTTTGATTCTTGTTTAGCTAGAATCTCACGGTACGTTCCTATTTAATTTATGTAAATCTTTAATATGTTATAGGTGTTCCTTCGCTTCCACATATGTGTTTACCTGTTTATATGATTGTCATGATCCTTTAATTCTAACACTTTTTGCATGCATTCTTGCATGTTAATATTACCCAATAGAAACATAATTGTCTACTTCCAATGCTAAATAAGTTGATATGGACTCTATAGATTCAAGTAATTAAGGCTTCAGAGAGTCTAGTAGAGCCAGACTCTAGTGCAACTGGAAAATATTTGTTGATAGAGGTTTTAACAGTTTATGGGCTGCATGTATACTCAAGCTACATCACAAAATGAGTCGGGTATATTCTTGTATGGGTGATTGAAAGAGATATTTATGAAACTCGAGTCGACATTAATTGCATGAGTCTTTAGTTTTAAACACAATGCCACGTACTATATGTTCTGCTTATTTGACCTTTGGAAGAGGACATACAAACCAAGACTTAGTTGAGTAGTCCTCCTTGAGGCAAGTCAAGGAAGGGTCAAGGGTCGATTTTCTGACATTTTACATCCTCGATGCTTGACCTCTTGCAACCAAACATATTCTTCGGAATTCCAGATGACATTGACATCTTATCGAGTAGATCCTTTCTCTCCTCTAATCGCATGTATATTGGTATTTTTCAATTGCTACGGATCCTATTCTCACTCGTCTGCTTCATGCTATGGTGCTGGAACTATGAAAATATTAAAGGGGCCTTGAATTTATCTACAAGACCACGTGAAGCTGATGCCAAAATTTTCGACTTTTATCTTTATAATCTTATTAATTTATCCATTGGTACACATTAGTTGAGGTACACATTTTATTATCACCAAATTGAGTTCTTAGAATACAAATGAAGACGTGTGTCCTGATTCATGTATTTAAATAGATCGATCAGTTACCTATTTTAAAAAAGTCCAAATTAGTAAACTAGGTACCTAGTGAACCGCGATCCTGATCTTCGACCCCGTACCGGAACGATCCTTGTTCTACTGATTATGCAGGGTACCAAATATCCATCCAAGATGACATGTCTGAAAACCAGCCAGATTTCCCAGGTGAAGTAGTTTAGAGGCACTATTTAAAAAATCGATGGGATAATAAATTACAAACTTTATGCCTAAGAGTACCATGGTGCACATTTACCTACTGCCTCTCTTAGTTGATTGCTACTTGTCCCATAAAGTCAGTTGAACCCATCAACCAAACTCTGGTGAACCAATATGTCCGTATTCAGCTGTCTTTTAGTGGGCCTGGAGTCATTCTATAAGAGCCGAAGCAGAAAAAACCGAACTAACTGATCTAGTATGTCTGCTAATCTCTTAGTGGCTCAAGATTCTTTGGATTGTTGTTTAAATGATACAAGACCTTTTTCTGTAAACTCGATTACAGCCCTCGCTCACAATGTGGAACAAGCAAAAGTCACTTAGGGCATTTGGTAAATTCCGTATTTAGTTTTCGGTATGTTCTTAATTTGTGTAGGTTTAGAACTTGGCAATTAGGTTATTGAGTTCTTATTGATAGAGATCAATGTCATTAGTTTTCTTTATACTTTGAAATTATAATTTGGTACCTTTGAATTAAAATTTTGTAGTGGTAACTTTGAATTTGATTTTGTATTTGGTTTGGAAATTTTGAATAAAGATTTCGCTTCATTTGTTGGAATTTGTTTGTTTATTTCGTCCTTTGATTAACATGTGTTACAAGAGCTATGAAAAAGAAGTTCTTTGAAGGTTCATTTGGATTGAAGTTCAATTGCTTCTGATTTGAAGATTTTTAGGACTTGATTTGATTGGGAGAGATTAGTTTGTTTTGTCTTGTTTTGGTTCGATCAATATGAAGGTTTCTACATGGCCCGTTTGGGGATTTGTTTTGTTCGGCTGATGTTGTGGATCAGGCCTCAGGGTTGTGACTTTGGGCCTTGGCATACTTCAGCCCACATACAACACAAACCTTGAAATTGCAGCAAGAACACTACATCCGTTTGGTTTTCTTTTGTTTCGAATTTGTTGGACAATATGATCACAAAGTTTGAAAATTTTAGGCTTTTGAATTTGTCTTTGTGTTTTTTTCCTATTCGAATTTGAATTTGTTTGTCTTATCATATAAGTGGGTGATTAGACTTATTTTATGTATGGCGTTTGAATTATAAGAGCTCGTTCATCAAAATATTTATTAACTTAAATAAGTTAGATACTTGGGTTGTTACTATAATACTTATTAAATAAGTGGGTTATTAGAATTTGAATTTGATATTTGAAATTGGAAGATCGATTTGGTGTTTGAAGACCTTGCTATAATCACGCCGTTTGGATTTTGTTCAATCGTTTGGAATTTGTCAATTTGTATAATTTGGATCTTTGTTTGTCGGAATATTTAACTTTGTTGCCTGAATTTGGTGACAAAGTTCACGTTTAGCAACTACAATTCTTTTGTTACCAATAGCAACGCCCAATGTAGAATTGCACTTGTAAATCTATCAGTTGCCTCTTGCTAAACTTAGATGTCAAATGGTTTATTTGTTCCAACTTAAGTCTTTCAAATCCCTGAGTATTATTTGTTCCAGCTCAAATGGTTTATTACTTTAACAATCAAAATGGGTATTGCATGATTTAAGGTTAAAAGATAAATAAGAGCCTTTCTAATATGGAATTACAATTAGTAGTTAGGTGGGCCAAGCAAATGTGCAAGCTCCGATGGCCGAAATCTTTATATAACCCACAAGTAGGGGCGTTCATCGGTTCGGTTCTCGGTTAATCGGTTTATTCGGTTTGGGTTGTTCGGTTAAAAAAAATTTTTGGGTCATAACCGAAAACCGAACCGAACCGAAAATATCTATAACCGAACTGAATCGAAGTTCGGTTCGGTTATGGGTCAAAACCGAAAACCGAAATTTATACTTGAATTACACTATTTATATTTTTTTTTAAATTTAATTATATATATTTTTGGGATAAAAAAATATTTCAAGCATAAAAAAAGTATTTTTTATATTAGTATAAAATTTATTGGATATTTTTTATATATAAAATAATATAAATATATAAAAAAATATATATATTTATATAAATTTGGTTTTCGGTTCAGATAGTCAAACCCATATCCAAACCGAAAACCGAATTTTTAATTCGGTTCGGTTCGGTTTTAACAAGTTCGATTCGGTTATATGTTAGGTTCAGTTTTTTTCGGTTCGGTTCAGTTTTCGATTTATTCGGTTAATTACCCGACCCATGAACACCCCTACCCACAAGTATATGTATTACCCTTTCTAACAACCTTTTATGCTTAACAGGCATCCTAAGATTTAGAATCCAAAAAGACCATTCATCAAACGAGCTCACCTCCATGAAATCCACATTCCACCAATGACAAATATTTCGAAAATTATCTTTAGCAACAAAGGATTTAATTAACTTAGGTTAGTTAAGTTGGTTAATTTGTTTTGACAATTTTGATTTGGAATTGTGTTTAAAAGGTTGATTCGGCACTTGACTAAAATATGTTAAAGCTCGGGAATGATTCACTAAATATCTTATACATCATGTGTTGGATGATAAGGCTTATTGGCTCGGCTCGTTGGCTTAAACCCATTTAACATTTAGGGTTTAGGTTTTAGGTCTTTGTCATTTTTATTTAATGTTTTGTATTGTAACTTATTAGTTGAATATGATAATATAGTTTTCAGTATTTCTTTGATTTTTACATGGTATCAAGAGCTAAGTCGAAGATGAAGAAGAAGAAAAAAAAAAAAGGAAAAAAAAAATTCATTTGTTTGTTATGTTATCGAAAAGCTCGTTCTTTTGTGTCGATCGATTTGAGCCGTCTGTTTTGAATTGGTGTCTAATATACTTTTGAATTGTTATATTTGGACAATTAAATTGTCACAACCGGACCGTTTGGGATAAGTGAATAAATATTGGGCTTTTGAATTTGCGTATGGATATTGTTGTAATTAAAGTAACATTTTTGATTGTTTATTGGTTTGGTTGAAAATCCACCGTCAAGTAATTCGAAGATTGGTATTGGTATTGGTATTGGTACTGGTACTGGTACTGGAATCTGCCTATCTGAATCTATATCTGTCTGATTTTCATATGTGGTTCTGCATCTGATTTTGTTTGGTTTTATCTGAATTTGTCTAATCTGTATGTATGTTGCATCTGTCTGCCTGAATCTGCTCTTCATCTACCTTTGTTCGGATCTCTCTGTTGAATCGGTATATGTCTGACTGCATTTGTTCACCTGAATCTGCACTTCATCTACCTCTGCTCGGACCTCTTTGCTGAATCTGCATCTATCTGTCTGCACTCTGCACATGTCCGTCTTATTCAGAGTTTTCTTTTCAAACTCTAAATGTAGCATTGTGAATTTGAGAGAGAATATTAGATAATAAGGTTTATTGGCACGGCCCATTGGTTTAGGCCCGTTTAGCATTTAGGGTTTAGGTTTTAGGTGTTTGTCTTTTCTATTTATTGTTTTGTCTTGTAACTTGTTACTTAAATCTAATAATACAGATTTCAGCAATCCCTTAATTTCTACATCATGTACGAATCAATATTCAAGAAACATCGTCGATTAGAGCTCATACGAATCAAATACGAAATGTTGTCTTTCACAAATAGTTTTGCCTTATCTAGACTCGCGCTTGGGAGCGGTTGGAGCACGTATTCTAGAAATCACATATATTGTCCTATTTTTAGGGTTTCGAGCTTGAATTATTATTTTAAATACAGTAAAACCTCTATAAATTAATAGTGTTGAGACCGGGATATTTTAATAATTTAACGAGATATTATTATATCGATAAATTAATAATTTATTAATTTAAAGAGGTTTTATTATGGCCGTTAAATTTTCAAGTGTAATATACTAGTTACAATGTATACTCCTTAGAGATGAAAAATAAATTTGAAAAACAAGTTCCAATTAAAAATTTATGAATTCATATTCACAATTTATGAAAATAAAATTAACAATATTGTTGCAATACGAGAAGACAACACACCAACACTTTACAGCAATAAGGAGATTTTGAGATAAAATCAATATAGATTTGAAGTTCAACAAAAAATAACAAGTGACAATTAATTTTATTTTTTACTAACAATCTTATGATTTTGAAGTGTATCTCTCTCACACACATATATACATATATATGGAATTTTTAGTAATTATTAATTTATAATTTCGTTGGGACTAATATATATACATTAGGGTTTCAAAAAAATTATTATCTTATTATTTTATCGACTGGGGTCCAAATTTGTACTGGTCCCAAGTTGGGACTAGACAAATTATTAATTTTATCGAGGTTATTAGTTTATCGAGTATTAATTTATAGAGGTTTTACTGTATCTCGTTTTACAATTTTTTTTTTTAAATTAAATATAAAAACAAATAGTTATGTAAATCTTTTTTTAAACACAATAGTTATGTAAATCTGTTAATATTTAGTTCAAACTATTTATAGAAGCTACTTTAAATAGTTTACTGTGCAACAACTTATTTTCTAAATATAAACACTCGAACTAAAAATTTGTTAAAATTAGATGAAGTTATATTTTTTCCTTAGAAACTAAAGTTTTAAGTTTCCGTTCAATATGTGTATTTACATTTAGTGACCATATGAGGTTGTTAGTTCAAGTCTCCTTAGAGACATTTGTCAGAATTAATGTAAAATAGTGGTATAGTATGTGAAAAATTGCCGTTAAAAAAATTGATAATAATAAAAAAATGTGCCATTCCTCTACCCGTTGTCTCCTCTTTCATGCATTATCCACCCATTACGACTGTCACCTTCACGAGTGGTCGAGCTCATTTTTAAGATGGTTTGATGGTGCATACCGCTAAACTTGGTGGTCATGTTTGTGTGTGGGGTATATTTGTAGTATGTGTTCATATTTTAGTGGGATATTTTTATGTACATAACTTGTTTCACATGTGTTTGGTTTGATAGTTATTGGTTGTTGGTTTGATCAAAAAAGTGAATAACTTGTTTCACATTTAATAGAGATGGGGACTTGGTCACCCACTCCATGACTCCATCCATCATTCCTTTAATGTCAAGAAAATGATCTGAACATGTAAGCTGAAATTTGTTGTACTGCATGCTACAAACCTTGTACTTATGTCCTGGCACTTGGTTGCCCAAATTTATGAAGCTAGTTGTATTGGCTATTTTGCATGCGGGGATTATTTCAACTTGCCAAATAATATCTTCTTACTCCATTAATTTAAAAACTGAGAAAGTGGTTTAAAACCCTTTTAATATTTTAAATTTAAACCTTTTGGTTAATCATTCAAATATTCAATTACATTTAATTAACTTACATATATATAACACAATCATTTTTACCATCTACCATTTGTAGAAGAAGGTTGAGTTTTTTGTTAATCATTCAATCACGCTAATGTTTATGACTTTGTTAAACAAGCTTTCAGCCACGACGATGTTAATGTAAGAGTGTAGTATTTTGTTTATTGCGTTTTTATGTTATACCAGTCGCTTACTAATTTTTTTATATATACTTCATATTTATCTTAATCTCAATCCTTACATCTTAACCACAATATCTCAACTATAATTATTTGTCGTTATAAATTCTCGTCGCTATGCATTAGTAGTCGTCTAGTTCAGTTAAAACCGTATAAGTTAATTTTCACAAAAGTGGCTATGCCGGTAGAACTTGTTAGTGAGAATCTTCTTAAACTTGACTTATGAAAAAGGTAACATCATAATTGGTTTTACATGGTCCCCTGTGGAATATATAGTAGTGCATTTGACTTTAATAGTCAATATTGATGTTCTAAAACTTTACATGATTTCGATTCACGGATCCTTAAACTATTGTTATTGACTACTAGCTTTAGAATGATTAATTAAGTGGGAAGACTTGGTTAGTTAAATTCGACATAAATCCTCGTTTAGAAGCCTGAAACCATACTCGATAGTGGACGAACATTTTTAACTCACATAAACCTGTAAGCAAAGAAAAATTCGGGTAATCCTAACACCATATGGTTGAAAAAGCGTGTTCCCTTACGATAAAGGCATTTGTAGGCCAGCCTTGAACCCTATAAGGGACTAATCTAACCTCAAAAGTCCAAGCATACCACTATATTGTGAAAGGAAAGGGTAAATTGCTTGTTTGTAATGGGATATTTTGACTAAATATATGCACCCCTTAGGTCCGTATGTGCACTAAAGAATTTGAAATTAGGATAGGATCTCTACCAGATTTGTATATGTTTTCATGGTATGTATGCATCATTGGTGTGTGCATTTATACACGTTTGTATATTTCTAAATACAAAGACTCCTCTGCCCCGAGCTCTGGACTAATGGGATTTAAGTAACTAATTTACTAACACAACTCGTGATTATAGGTCTTATATAAAAACTTACTATGTCTATCATTTTCTAAAAGAATTTGTTACGCAACCAATATAAACTAATGGAATGTGTTATCCCTAGTATGCATATATGTTTGTTAAGGTGGCAAGTGTTCCATCATATGAAATTAGTATGCATATGATTGCTGATAAGAACAAATTAATAGTATCACCAATAAAATATCAATCATACATCAGCACTCATAAATAGAGTTTGGAGAAGGATGCAAGTGGTAGGACATATAGACATTGGTGCAGTGGGGCAATAGTAAAAGCTTTGACCCGGTATACTTAAATTAGAAGCTAGCTATCTTCTTCTGGCGTATTTTCTAGATTATATTTCAATTGTTGTACAATTTCATAAAATGGTTTGTGAATGTTGAGTAACTAAGTATCATCATTCCTGCCGGATACGACTACATAGAGAAATGAGTGTAAGAATTGAGCTATTACTTGTGTTACTATTCACGCATGTATTGCTTACATCGTGCCAGAATGTGGATAGTAAGTTTCTTTTTCTTTATAGTATTCACTTCTTATTGCTTAGTGACCGTTTACTTCGTTCTTTGGTTTGTCATGCTTTAAAGGTATAGATCAAGGAAAGACAATTAAAATAAATTCATCTCGGGTCATGTTTTTGGACTCTTAGATGCACACGATTCTATTGTTCAATTCCAATATTAAGTGCTGAAAAACAAAAACAAAAATAATCTCAGCTCAGATTAGATACCAGAACAATAGTTTTGAAAAAGTTTACCACTTATTGAATACTTTTACATAAACATACTTTATCCAATATTTATAGTAATAAAGGTTATAGTTATAAAATATCAGTTATCTTTAGTTACAATTTGAAAGTGTACTACTTTACACTAACAGTTGAGAACTGGACGGTTCTTTTTGGATGGAAGGAGAGTGTTAAAGTTTATTTGTAGTTATTTACATAAACCGAAAATAACTATCTTAGTTTGAATGTTTGGAGTAAAATCCTCGTTTGTAGTTGATTGCGTATAACGATTTGACCGTTTTCATACTTTTACATGAGAGCAGTCTCTCGTTTTTAACAGTATAGTACTTGAAGGATACATAGTTACTTTCTGGTGCAGTTGTATATCTGCAGGCTCTCAAGGATAATTGGCAGAATACACCACCCAATTGGGTTGGCTCTGACCCTTGTGGGAATAAATGGGATGGGATTACCTGCACCGATTCACGGGTCACGTCAATGTAAGCCTTCACTACACAAATCAATTTTGATGATTACTAGATACAAAATATACACACCTGTGACCCTTCCCATTTCAGAACCTTGGTAAGCATCAATTTAAGTGGCGAGCTGTCTGGAGACATTGGACAATTATCTGAATTGCAGACGCTGTACGTCTCCTAAACTGTAGTATTAGACATGTATATATCTTGTTTTTTATTTCAATGTTTTGGACTTTTAATTTATGTAGGGATCTGTCTTACAATAAGGGCCTGACAGGATCACTTACTCCAGATATCGGGAATTTAAAAAAGCTATCCAGTTTGTAAGGGAATTTTTATATCATCAATTACGACGTTATGTTATAACTAAGCTTCTTCATGGATTCACAAAAGTAATTAGACTTAAAATTACTTTTCAGAATACTGGTTGGCTGCAGTTTCAATGGTCCACTTCCACCCGCACTGGGATCTCTACCACAACTAAGCACCTTGTAAGGATTATGATTATATGAACATGTTCATAAGAAAATATTATCCTTCTACATGTTTCTGTATTTTTTTGTTTTTATTTTTATTTTTCAGGTCTTTAAATTCAAACGGATTCACTGGAAACATTCCTCCATCGATCGGGAATCTTAGTAAACTTTATTGGTTGGACTTAGCTGATAATAAGCTTAGTGGATCCATACCAGTTTCCGATGGAACCACCCCGGGTCTCGACTTGCTGGTCAATACAAAGCACTTGTAGGTGCTTATGTCCTCATATTCTGATGTCTGTAGCAATAAAAGTATCTCACATTATGCTTCTCTTTTCTATTTTATTACAGTCACTTTGGAAAAAACAGACTATCAGGTGAAATACCGTCTAAGCTCTTCAGCTCAGAAATGACTCTTAAACATGTGTATGTTCCTGCAAACCATTTTTGAAACCAGTCTGAGATGGTTGTTCTATTATTATGGGTTGCTATATGTTATTTGAGCAGGCTATTTGAGGATAACCAGTTAGAAGGCACCATTCCTTTAACACTAGGACTGGTTCAGACTCTCGAAGTGTTGTAAGTATCCTAAACTTTTGCATAATTCTAACATAAATATATGTGTGAATCTCAAGAGGTGGCTATTTCGACCCATATAATTCTAAATGGGTCAATTTGGGTCATATCATAACTGTTAAACGGTCAAATAGACCAAAGTCCCAAAGTGCTTTATTGTTTTATAAATATTAGTGTTACAGACTTACTGTTTTATAAAAATTAGTGTTTCGTATCAAACCAATCTGACCGGTTACCCAACACCTGCGTGATAATCCCATTTTAGCACCTCTAAATATTGTGTACCTATTTTGCAATGATTTACAACAGAAACTTTCCATGTATGACAGACGATTAGACAAGAATTTATTAAGCGGAGGCGTACCATCAAACATCAACAATCTTACGTTCATCAACCAGTTGTAAGTTGGATGACATATGCTAATAAAAAAACATGTATTTTAAATTCCGGTTTTTCGGAATTCGCGTGTTCTTAATCACCAAGAATTTTTTTTTTTTTTTTTTTTTTTTTTTTTTTTTTTTTTTTTTTTTTTTTTTTTTTTTTTTCAGGTTTCTATCCAACAACAAATTGAATGGCCAATTACCCAATCTTAGTAACATGACAATCCTAAATTATGTGTAAGTGTATGCATCATTATGCTGATATCCTGTGTTATTCCTATCAGTAAATTCAAAATGTATCATCTGAAGTCATTTTATACAAAAAACATCATTGCAGGGACATGAGCAACAATTCCTTTAAACCGTCAGAAATTCCTCCTTGGTTTTCATCCTTGCAGTCTTTAACAACACTGTACATTTCTCTCTCTTTCCCATTGTCTGAGTAACTTGTAATACAATTTCTTACATACGACAAAGTTCTATGTAAAACGGAAAATGTAATGAGATAATATACAAACGACAATATGATAATACTTAACGAAGTAGATAATCATCTACTCCTGATTATGTTATGAAATAATGAACAAACGATGTCTGTGATGATGGTCGATCCCTCTATTTACAGACTAATTAAATGAAAACACCAATATTTACCAATACTAACAATTTTAATTCTAATGCGTTCATAATACAAGCACATATATATATACATATCTAATTTTAGAAATATGGGATAATTAAAGCATACTTATGACACAACCCTAAGCCTTCTGACCTAGAATCTTGAATCTTTTGATATTAAATTTGACAGTTACGATTTGCACATCATGCATAAAACTGTATATTTCTTTGAAGTATCCTTGTATATGGATATGGATAGTTTTCTTATATCGACATAATGTTGTAATTACCTCAATTGATGTATGATATTAGGCCTAAACAAGGAGATTAAGCCAGCATGAATTAGGAACTGGATCAATCTAAATTAACCTATGTGACGATAGCACTCTTTAAGTTGGAGAATTATGTTAAGCATGACATCTTGTTACACAGAAAATCTATTTGTGCCTTACATAATGGTTCTGTCATATAATGTCTACAAGTTGATACTGATGTATACAGGTTATATCGATGTCGATGTGATCGAGACAATCTTTATTAGTTTTTTATTTATATTTAGAATGAAAATTAAACTAATTTGCAAATTTATAATCTCAGGATAATGCAAGATACAGGACTTCAAGGAGTAGTACCTACTGAAATATTTAGCATACCACAACTCCAGACTGTGTGAGAACATAATCTAATTCCTAATCTGTGCCATTGCAGAACTATTTTATTTAACTCTGATACAATCATGAATATCATAATAGGGTACTAAGTGACAATCGGCTTAATGGGACGCTGGATGTTGGAGCTGCTTATAGCACCCATCTTCAGCTCATCGATTTGAGCAATAACGCAATTTCTGCCTTCACAACAAGAAGCACACTAACAGCCAATTTGATGTATGTTCCTTACAATTGTGATTTCTTTGCACCAAACAACTATGCCACAAATAAAGATGAAAAAATGGGCAGTTTGGATAATTCTTTAAAGCAAACGGGTCAAAACAGTCCATTATTTTGGTCTGACCTGTTAACAGTTTTTCTTCTGTTCTTTTTAGAAAGACTAATATTTACTGTTTTAAATATGATTAATAGGACTGTACAATTAATCACAATCCAAAAGTAAATGTTTAGTGTATGCATTTTGATTACATGTGACTTTCGAACTGTTCACCATTTCCCATTTGAACCCAAATTTATCATTTTACCCATTTGATATGTAGTCATGTAGAGGCAAAGTTTATAACTAATAGCACCAACTGCTAATTCTTTGTATTTATTCTTTTTTCAGACTACTCGGTAATCTAATATGTTTGGAATCAGAAGCAACAACATTACCATTCTGTAATCATCCGACAGAATCCAACTCATCATATACAACACCACCTAACAATTGCATGCCTCCTACTACCTGTGGTTCGGATCAAACTTCAAGTCCAAACTGTAAATGTTCATATCCATTTACCGGAATCTTATCATTCAGAGCTCCTTCCTTTTCTGACTTGGGAAATTCGTCCATTTATACATCCCTTCAGAGTTCAATGATGGTTTCTTTTGAATCTAATCAGCTCCCAGTTGACTCAATTTCACTAAGTAACCCCAACAAGAATTCGGATAACTATCTTTTGGTGAGCCTGGAGATTTTCCCGTCTGGTGGTGAACATTTTAATCGGTCTGGAATTTCACGGATTGGATTTGTTCTTAGCAACCAAACTTATAAGCCTCCACACTCTTTTGGACCATACTTTTTTATTGGAAACAATTATGATTTCTTTGGTATACCTTCATATGCTCTTAACGGTTTACTTTAATAAAAAAGCTATCCAATATTTATTTCGGGGAACAAACTTTGTTTTCACTCATAATACCTGGACAAACAGGCACCAATTTTTATGCACACACTGTGAAAAAAAAATATATATACTGTAATAATAATAACATTTTCAAAGGTACCAACAAGTCAGCATCATGGCCTCCAAACTTATTACCTTAACTAAAAATTGTACAAAATCGGTTTTTACGAGTGAAAACAAGTTTTCTGCTTGGAATAGAAATTGGACAGCAATTGATTACATTTTTAATCAGTTAGCCCATTGCTTAATTCATAATCGGCTTGAAGATAGCCTGTTTGATTATGATGTGGTGCTTATGTGTTATAAATTACAGATGCACAGAAAGGAAAGCACAAATCAGTTAGCATTGGGCTCATTATTGGAGTAGCAGCGGGTGGTTGTTTTCTAGTGCTATTACTGGTCGTTGCGGGACTTTATGCCTTCCGTCAGAAAGGAAGAGCTGAAAGAGCTACCAAAAAGAACAGTCCTTTTGGTAAGACTAGCAATATAGAGGTGGCAAGATGGGTAGGTTGGTTCATGGGTCAAAAGAACCATTTTTTGTGCCAGTCGAGTCAGGCTGACTAGAAAACAATTTTACCCATTTCTTGAAAAATTTATTAATATTTATGTGTCGATTATGATTATCAAAACATTATTATTACTATCCATATCTGTGGATAAATGATGATTTTGGGCTGAAATTTTCCAACCAGCTTTCCCGTATTTATCAATTTGTTTTCGTGGTTTAATCCCGAAAGTTTTGTTTATGTTAGTCAAAAATTTTCACTAGTTTATCTACGAAGTCCCAGAACGCTTATTTGGTTAAAAGAAATTACTACTTTGCAGTATGCTTGAAATGAATAAGAAAAGTTCAGGGCTTTTCAAAAAAAAAAAAAAAAAAAAAAAGTTCAGGGACTATACTACTTCTAAAAAGTTTGTTTAAATAAAAAAATTAGGTTCTTTGATATTCCATTGATTAATTGGTGGAATTTGGTTGATTAACTTTAATATGAACTCAAATGATATAGGAGGTGGTATGCATATACACTACCCGACCCATTTGACCCGTTATCATTTTAGCTTTTTTTTTTTTTTTCTTTTTTTTTCTTTTTTTTTTAATCTAAGATAAAACATAGGCAGATCGTCTCAGTCAATAGTAAATGCGTTAATATTTCCATTTATAGAAAACTATGAAAAAGATAAAGAAAAAAACAGTTATGTCTTCAATTTCTCTAATAATATTACACTTGCAGCTTCTTGGGACCCTGATAAAGGCAGTGGTGGTTGTCCTCAACTAAAAGGGGCAAGATCTTTCACATTCGAAGAGCTCAAGACATGCACAAACAATTTTACAGCAACAGCCAACATAGGTTCTGGTGGTTACGGGATGGTTAGTTTTAGTAATTCTGCAATCCTGTAGTTTATACCACTTTATGTAGAAAAGATGCTAAAAGGTTTTGGCTAATAAACTGTAGGTCTACAGAGGTAGTCTTCCAAATGGGCAATTAGTTGCCATTAAAAGATCTCAACATGAATCGACACAGGGTGCTAATGAGTTTAAAAATGAGATTGAGCTTCTTTCAAGAGTTCATCACAAGAATGTTGTTAGTCTTATTGGTTTCTGTTTTGATCAAGGTGAACAGATGTTGGTCTATGAGTATATTGTCAATGGTACACTCAAGGATAGTCTTTCAGGTATATTTCTTCAACAAATTGATTATTACTAAAAAAAAAGTTAAAATATAAGGTTAACAGATTATTTTGGGTTAGCCCAAACTGTTTTTGACCCATTTCCAAAACTGCCCATTATGAACAGGGAGGTCTGGGATCAGGTTGGATTGGATGAGAAGACTTAAGATAATCCTTGGTGCAGCAAGAGGTTTACAGTATCTGCATGATCTTGCTGATCCTCCCATTATTCATAGGGACGTCAAATCGACTAATATCTTACTTGATGAACGCTTGAATGCCAAAGTTGCTGACTTTGGTCTTTCCAAACCGCTTGGTGATGCTGACAGGACACATGTTACCACTCAAGTCAAAGGGACAATGGTAAGTCAAGTTTCTTCTAGGTTCTCTTTATTAGGGGGTGAATTAAAAGGGATGAGTAGGTAAATTTATATTTTTTTGAATAATACTTGTTTGTCCAAAATTTGATGAGCCTTTTAGGTATTTTAGTTCTATAGTTTTGAGTTTACGAACCTCTAACACTTTATACTCAAATGAAAATAGGGCTACATGGATCCTGAATACTACATGACTCAGCAACTGACCGAAAAAAGTGATGTTTATAGTTTCGGAATAGTAATGCTTGAACTAATAACAGCAAGAAATCCAATTGAGAAAGGTAAGTACATTGTGAGGGAGGTAAAGGAAGCAATGAACAAGGAAAAAGTCTTGTATAACCTTCATGAAGTTCTGGACCCGATCATTGGTCTGAGCAGTGAATTACAAGGCTTGGAAAGATTTGTGGATGTTGCATTGAGGTGTGTGGAAGAAACAGGAATTCAGAGACCAAGAATGAGCGAAGTTGTAAAAGAGATAGAGAATATCATGGAATTTGCAGGTTTTAATCCAAATGCTGAATCTGCATCGACGTCCGAAAGTTATGAAGGGAAAAGTAAGGGGCATGATCATCCTTACTTAAAAGATAGCCTCTTTAATTATAGCGGAGGTCATCTATCTTCAAATTTGGAGGCCAAATGATTATTTATGATTCTAGGTGGCAATTTCAACTTGCTTTGTTAATGAATGGGTCAATTTGGGTTATGTTTTTATTTGAAACTGATCAATTTGACAAATGGAACAATTTATCTAAAATGGGAAGTGGTTTACGGGTCAAACTCACTCGTTGGAACCCGTAATTTAAGGTAATCCTTTTGGACCTTCTATCCAAACGTCCCAGCCCACCTGTTATTTTCATCTCAGTTATAAGTCTGAAACCTTTATTTGTTGTGATTAATATTTTTATAAGACCAAAATATGTGAGTTTTCGTCTATTCCAAGTGGTACCAAAAACAAAATCCAGTCACTAGGAGGTGATTTTTAACAGTAATCACCATTCAAGTTATTACTATTTGTGAATATATATTTGTATGATCCAATCATATGCTAATAGTGAAAGAGTCCTATCTATGGGTTGAATTTACTTAATATGTAGCAATGTTACCCAAAACAGCATCTTAGCAGATTTAATGTATCACAACTTTATGTTCAGAACGACTGTAGTGGTTTTTGAGTTAGCCATATGGTGTTGATTAGGTTCTAAACTAGACGGAAGTGTAATTATATTGCTATTTTGCTTTAAAATGAAGCAACAGATCTATCAAGCTTAATTCTGTTATGTTACACTCCTTTTCTATATAGCGAGAATATCTTGTTTCTCATATCTGCAGCAGATTTAACGTAACTTTCATTTTAGATGAAGAGAGTAACATTTCCCTCGTATCTGAATAAGGTTTACTGCATAAGTATAATCATGTTAAACATATTAACATATTATGTTGCTATCAAGTTTTGTCCACATGTATTGTTTGTAACAACAAAAAGAAAGGATCAAACATACCATTTGATTAAGATTCGCATGTGTGTCTTTAGTTCTTGTATCCATATCTGCCAACTTCCATCTTTTATTTATTTATTTATTTTATCACAGGTTTATGAGTTTTTTGCCGACTAATCCACGAGGTTGAACCCGTGAACATGTCGCCCAATATACAATACTCCCTTCGTTTCAATTTTATTGTCCATCTTTTCTTTTCAGTTTCTCTCAAATTAATTGTCCACTATTATATACAGTAGTTAAATAATTGTCAAAGGAAACTGTCCTTTTTGTTACTTTTACAAAAAACAAAGCCGTAATAAATGTACTTTTTTAATATGTGTATTTTTTTGTCTTATGATAATAATTTTGGAACGGATGTAATAACTAAAAATGATGAGCAAATATTTTTCCATGAAAAAACATCAGAAAAATTGTATTAACATAAAAGATAAGCACAAGAGCTCAATGTAGTTACAAAAATTGACTTGAAATGGAAAATCTATGATGCATTTAAAAGAATAATGATCTAGCGAACACATTTTTTAAGGGATAATTGTTTTTAAATGTATCGAACTTGCCACCTTTTACTATATTGTGTAGTCAACTTATTATTATTATTATTATTATTATTATTATTATTATTATTATTATTATTATTATGTATCCAAGTTACTAATCCGTTCTATTCAGTGAATGCTAAGGTGATTAAGGTTTTTCTGTTAGAGTAAATTACATAAATTGTCCTTGTGGTTAGGCCCCAAATTGCAAGTTTCGTCATTTTCTTTAAAAAATTGCTAACGGCCGTTTAACAAAGACAACATTAGTGCATTTACCAAAGATCATTTGCAACGTTAGTCCTTTAACAAAGGCAACGTTAGTCCATTTACCATCGCCACCACCAACCTCCACCACCGCCATCGCCATCGCCGCCACCACCCACAGCCACCACCACCCACCGCCGCCGCCACCACCCACCCACCGCCATCGCCGCCAGCATCGCCACCTCCACCCATCACCACCTACCACCGCCACCACCACCCACCGCCACTCATCACCACCACCAACACCACCACCACCTCCACCCACCACCACCCATCAACACCCACCGCCACCACCACCATCGCCGCCGCCACCACCACCACGCGTATAAAATCATGTATAAAAACGTGTGTAATAAAAATATGTATAAACCGCATGTAAAACTGCATATAAAAACGTGTATAAAATGTGTGCAAAACCACGTATAAAATCATGTATAAAAACGTGCATAAAACCACGTGTAAAACCGCGTATAAAAACTTGTATTAAAACATGTGTAAAACCGTGTATAAAAACGCATGTAAAACCGCATGTAAAAGCGCATATAAAAACGTGTGTAAAACGCGTATAAAATCATGTATGAAAACGTGTGTAAACCTTGGAGGTGGTGGGTGGTGGTGGCGGGCGGGGTTGGTGGCGGGTGGCGGCGGGGTTGGTGGCGGTGGTGGGTGGTGGTGGGTGGCGATGGTCGGTGGTAGGTGGTGGTGGGTGGCGATGGTAGGTGGGGTGGTGGTGGGTGGAGGGTGGGTGATGGCGATGGGTGGTGGCGGCGGCTGCGGTGGTGGGTGGTGGTGGCGGTGGGTGATGGTGGCGGTGGTGGGGTGGAGGTGGGTGGTGGGTGATGGTGGCGGTGGTGGAGGTGGGTGGTGGCGATGGTAAATGGACTAACTTTGTCTTTGTTAAAGGACTAGCGTTGCATATGATCGTTGATAAATGGACTAATGTTGCCTTTGTTAAATGGCCGTTAGTAATTTTTTAGAGAAAATGACGAAACTTGCAATTTGGGCCTAACCACAAGGACGATTTATGTAATTTACTCTAACGGAAAAACCTTAATCACTTTAGCATTCACTGAATAGAACGGATTAGGAACTTGGATACACACAATAGTAAAAAAATATATATAAAAAAAAAATAAAAAAAATGTTGACTACACAACATAGTAAGGTGGCAAGTTCGATACATTTTAAAAACAATTATCCTTTTTTTTTTAATAGAATAGCCACTACTACAAAAATTGGCATAGAGCCCGGTTGAAATGGCTAATAGAGCCCGGTTTTTCATGAGGGCTCAGGGGGGGGGGGGGGGGGGGGGGGGGGGGGGACTCTATTAGGGATTGACATAGTGACCGCTTTGGGAAACGGGCTTTATGATACTTATTAGAGCCCGTTTTTTTTTTTTTTTTTTTTTTTTTTTTTTTTGAAAACCTTGCTTTATGTGATTAAAAAAACCATTTTTAATAATCATAAAGCCCTGTTTTTTCCTTACAAAACATGGCTCTATGATTCTTTTTTTTTTTTTTTTTTTTTTTTTTTTTAGCTTTTTCAAATTTTGTTAAATACCACCTGTTCAAATTATTTCTACAGCGGAAACAACAAAATTATTTCTACAGCAGAAACAACAACAAAGCCATAACCTTGAAGGTCTATACCAAAAGATTTAAGATCCAAGATCAGTTTTACAACAATCTAATACGGGTCATATGGACTACCGAACATACTTAATACTACTAATTAAAAATAACAACAGTTTCACAATCTAGTGTTTTGTTGGACTAAAGGAAAGGAGATATACAAAACGACACGAGTACATGCCAACCTTTCCTAAATACTACCATGATTGATGATCAGATGCCACACACCGAAATGCACGAGCTCACGATGTCGTCCAGCTCCTTGGCAGTAAAAATGGCTTCTTGTCATTCCAAGGCACCTATGAAAAAAAACATCCATAAGATTTATGCACATCATTGATAACAAAATCATCTACGCATGGATATCAATACATATATTGGCCATACATAGTAAAAAAAAAACTCGATCAGTGATGATTTCTATTTATAATCAAGGTGTAAATATTTTTACTCATGTTTTTTAAGTAGCATCATGTGTCCGATAAGCCTTGCAAGTACAAGGTAGATTCAGATATGCCTAATAGAACAAACAAAGTAGAACGAGTTTCAGGTTCTAACACAATATTGGTTCTAACAGCTTACGCTTTTTGAAATAGGCATAGACAGCTTATTGGTTCTAATAGAATATTGTGCTTGCATTTTTTAACCACTAATAACACTAACAAATAAACTGGATCTAACAACAGTACATATATTTCAAACAAGTTTTGGTGATAAAAAAATAACTTTTTCTATAAATTCTAGCTGTTCAATACCGAGCTCAAGCGGATTTTAAATTTCCCTCGAGCTAGAGCATCATTAACGCTAATCCAGCTAATGAGCCGAGCTCAAGCTGCCCTAAACTCCTCAAGGTCACCTTGACCCATGGTATCGATCAATGACATCATGGTTGTTTTGGACCTTGAAATTAACAATGACATCATGATGTACTTTCGTTTCATGCATAACCAAGGTGGAAGATTGTAGCGAATAAAAGAACTGGCCAAGTGCTGTGACGACTACTCATGTTTCCAAAAGGGTTTTATTTCGTCTGAGCTAAGTCCAAACCGTATATTCCTAATCTCATCACCAAACCATATATCTCTAACCTCATCTCCAACCCGTACATTTTCTAATCTCAATATTATCAATATTTCTCCACTGAGGTGAATCAGCCACATGTCTTATTTTTCCATCTTTTTTACGCTCTTCGGCATGCCAACGAAACAACTTTGCATCTTTTGGATTATCAAATAATCGTTTCAGCCTAGGTATAATGGGCAAATACGATAATACTTTAGCTGGGGGGCCATTCTTCGTCACATCACTATTAATTTCTTTTTTAGTTTTTTCCTTATACCTTGATGAATTACAGACAGGACATTTATGCAAGTCCTTTTTTTCCTTCGTATACAATACAAAATCATTGGGACATGCGTGTATTCTTTTGATTTGCAATCACATTGGACAAATCGGTTTTTTTTGCTTTGTATACAGAAACGGGTAACTCATTATCTTCGGGGAGCAATTCATGCACTGCCTCTAACAAATCTGTAAAGCCTTTATCACTCCAACCATTAGCTGCCTTTACGTCAAACAATCTCAACACTGCACTTAGTCTAGTGTGTTTTTTACACCCATCATATAATGGCTTTTCCGCATGGACAAACAATTCTTGAAATTTGGCATAATTATTGTCATCTATATCACCCTCTAAATCATGTAACATGTCATCTAAGTTATCAGGACCGCTGTCGTACGAATCATCGTCATCATCCTCGCTATGATCAGAATCAACCGTGTCACGCTCTTGTAATAATTCACCATGCCATGACCAACAAGTATACCGTTCTGTAAACCCAGTTGATATCAGGTGTCCTTTTATTGTATCAGAATCAGTATAAAATTGTATATGGTTACAATCTTTACACGGACAAGATATTATTGATTTTCCTTTCTTTTCCCGATCATCCTCGGCAACTTTAATAAATTCAGACAGCCTAGTCAAATATTCCTCTGAATTTCGATCTATCTTGTTGATGAGTGCTCAAACACTCATCATTTTTGGTCAAAACTGAACTGCAAAACATACAAAAACACTCAAATATGCATCAAAATACTGAAAATATTCCAAAATTTTGTTTTATATGTTTCAGATGCAAATTGAGTAAAAACAGATGAAAACCGTATAAAGTTTGCATAATTGGCAGTTTCAGTCCCCCAACTTTTAATAATTGACAAAAATAGTCCCTGAGTACTTATTTTAAAAGAAAAGTCACCAAAGGTCCTTTTGAAATCATAAGTTGTCATATTTTGTCCTTTGGTGAAAAATATCAAAAGTTTTGAGAATTTACAATTTTGGTCCCTGGAGTTTCAATTTTGTCAGATTTGGTCCCTGGGAAATATTTTTGGATGGAAAAGTCAACAATGGTCTTTGGAAAATCACAAGTTATCACAAAAGATCCTTGGAGTAAAGTTTTCACAAATTGTCAGTTTTGAACTCTCAACTTTGAAAAAATGACATATTTGGTCCCTGGAGGTTTAAAAATGAAAAATTGACATTTATGGTCCTTTTATTATTTACCTTTCCAATATTAGTCCTTGTGATAACTTATGAAATTTTACAGGTTTAGTCCCTCATTTTCAGAAAATTACAAAACTAGTCCTTGTGATTTACATTTACTAAACCAAACGGATCCTTTAAACCCAAAAATAAAAACACAAATCCAAACCCAAACCTGGTACACCCCATACCCTAAGCCCAATCCACCAGCCCACTTACCCTTTTTGCTAATACCGGTTTGACCAGAGTCAAACCCACCCATCCCCTTCCTTCCCTCCAATACCACTCCACACCCTTGTTTCCTCCAAACCACCATCACCACTTGCTCTCACCCTACCACCCTTATCCTTCCAATCACACTTACCAATAGCATTTAATGCCTTCCTCCCCTACACATGCTTTCACAGTCCAATTGCCCTTAACACCTTTTCCCGCCAAAAACATGTTAAACGGCCAAGATCAAAACAGACCATCCAATGGTCCCAAGTGAAGTGGGAAAGCTCAAGTGGGTCCCACAGAGCTCAGAGGGTCAATAAAAAGAAAGAGAGAAGCAGAGTGGAGGAAGTATTAGTGTAGCTTAGTTTAGTTTTAGGTCGTATTAGTGTAATTTCATTTCCAGGTTGTAATCTTTAGTTTAAAAAGCTTGTAATCAATCTTTTAAATGTAATTTCAACTTTATTTAAGCTTAAATTCCAGTTCCATTAGTTATTTCAGCTTTGGCTAATTTTCATGAAAATCTCAATTTACTCTTTTATTGTTAAAAGTTGTTAATCATTGGTTCTTTAAGCTCACATTAGTTACTGATAAGCTTCATAAGCTTTCTTTTGCATTTTACTCAGTCCTAGTTCAATTAATCAATAAAATCTCAAAAATATAAAATAATTAGTAGAAAATAAAAAAAATCAATGTGGAAGATGAAGGAGCAATAGAGCAACGTGAATGATGGTTGTCCTGGTATTAGAAGCTTGTTGGGAAGCTGTTAGGAATGATCTTGGTCCCTGGTTCATCAGTTTCATGCTTGGTTAACTTGTAAGCCATATTTCCACCTTTTAGCAATTTACTGTGCTATAGCTCTTTAACTGCTTATTTATGTTTGTTTATGTTTCTTAGGGATATTTAAGTTGTAGTATTGCCTTAAACAGCTTGTTTGTTCATTAGTTTTCACATATGCTCATGTCTTTCATTTTCACTGCCAAATATGGCATAATGGGTTATCATGGTTAAAAGTTGTTTACTATGGTGTTTCTGTGCTTAAATTACTTTTTGTCATCATAATGTAACCTTAGGAACCAGTAATATGATCTAAATCAGTTCAATCCTTTGAAAATCTCAATTAAGTGTAGTTAAGGGAGTGTTTGGCATTAACTGTTTCACTGTGGTCTTGTGGTATTTGTGGCTTGAAAACTATTTAGACTCCATCACTAGGGTTAATCTAGCTCAGTCCAGCTTTAAATTTGGTAGTCTTTTAGCAAAAAAGTCAAAATCCACCATTTGATCCCCTAAATTGTTAACTGTTAAGATTTAGGGGTGATCATTTCACCATTTCAATTCATAAACAGAAGTTTAAGCATAATTTAGTTTACTTGTAGCTTATTTTAACATATTGAATCAGTAGGATAGATTAGAAAATCATTAAAGTCAATTTAGCTTAAAATCAAAAAAGTCAAAAGTTGCATTTACTCAGTTTTTCCAAATCTTGTAGGAATTTTCATGAATTATGTGATTAGAGGTAGACTTAGATTTTTTAACATATTAGAGTACCTCAGCTGAACTTTAAGTCCCCATTGTCATTACATTTTTGGTTTTTTTTCTGTGGGGCCCACACTTGATCAAACACACCTGCAGGGGAAGAACATCCCCTGCTGCATCAGACCACCATCCACACCACCACCTTTGGTGGTTCCTCCTAGCCACCACAGTGGGTCCCACATCCCCACCTTGGGTTCTTTCAACCCCCCTCCTGTCCATCTTCTTATTTTGATCAAGATTTTGAGTTCAAGCCCCTGGGTCCCACCTGTTTTTCCCCCTCTTCTCTGTCCCATTTCTGTGTTGACAAGGAATTTGGAACTTGCTTATTTTGGCTTATTTGCTTATTCACCTGGCTTATCTGGCAGATTCTTACTTAAACATGTCCAAACAACTTAAGTGAACAAGAATCCACCATTGTGGACCCCATATAAGCTTATTTGAGCTTATTTTCTTGATTGGTCAACCAAAGTCAACTGTGCAAGCTTTTAAGCTTATTCTAGCTTATTTTTAAGTTCTAAAAACGTTGTTTTTGTAAAAGTTTAATGTTTTTAGGTATAAAATAGTTTTGTAAAAGAAAAATCCAGAAAAACCAAATTTAAAATAAGTGATAGTTTCTATTTAATGTAATTTAACTTTTTAATTTTCCTTTTTAGATTTTTATTAAGAACTTTGCATTTTTATAATTTTTTTAATTTTTTTTTATATTAAAGTAATTTTACAAAATTTTCCAGAATTTTATATTGTCATTTAGTATTAATTAGATTTAATATTAGTTTTAGTAATAATTAATTAATATTTAAGAATTAAATAGCATAATTAGTTTTTATAAAGTAGTACTTAGTTTTTATATTTTTCCTAGCTTTTATATGTATAAAAAAATTTTAGGAATTTTTCTATAATTTTTACTGTTAATCTTTTAGTTTTTATAATTTAATTAGTTTAATTAGTTATTAATTAATATTTAGAATAATAATTAGTAAAATAGTTTAAAAATAATTTTTATAAACTTTCTATAATTTTTTAGGATTTCTGTGATGGTTAATTAGATTTATAAATTTTCCTATAATTTTCTAAGTCATTTAGGTATTATTAGTAATTAAGAAGTAGATTTAAAATAGTTTTTATTAATTATTAAATAGTTAAATTAGTTTTTAATTAATAATAAATAATAAAATAATCAAAAAAATAATTTTCTTTTTAATTTCATTTTCTTTTAATTTTAAGTTTGTAAAAGTTTCATTTTCACCCCCTGTAGTTTATTTTTCTTTAAAACTCACCTTTTTCTCAGCACGCAATCGTGTCTGATTTTTATTTAATGTAAGTTTATACACATCTGTTTCCCGTAATACTGTTATTTCTAATCATTCCAGTAGTGTAAACAAATCCAAATCTTTATCTGGTTACTTCTCATTCAAATTTACCCGATCACAAACCCGTTTTTATACCATCCACACCTCGTCGGGACATAACGACCCGGGAAAACACTGTACTTCCACGGAGATTGACTCTAGGCAGTTTGACTTTGTTGACCATTCCTTTGGTTAATTTTAGTTGACAGTTTGGAGCCAATCATCTTGTACATCCATCTACTTCGATCCATCTAGAATTTTGATCTATCTAGTACATTCCCTCAAATCCCCAAATATGTGCATAAAACACAAATTTGTAGAAGTAAGAGAAATCATACCGAATTTTTCTTAAATACTCAATATGTTAATAATATTCGCATCCTAAATGGGATATTTAAAAGGCAATCCTAAAATGGGGGCAATCTAAAATTAATCTCTATTAATATCAGCTAAGTATTATACTAAAAGAGAATAATTTAAACTTATTTGTACTAAATGAATGTCATAACAACGATATTAGTGGTTCAAAAAATCATAAAAAGACACCTTACTTGCACGGGCCAATCAAGCTAGTAGCAAGTTTCGCGTGCTAAATTATTTTCGAAAACGGTCCTACAAATACAAATAAGTTACAAGTTAACAAAACAAAGATTCATATATCTAAACATATTTATAGTCAACAGTTAACTAGATTCGAAGACAAGAAAAAAAGTAAAATTCTTATAATATTGTGTTACATATCTCTATTTAAATTTCCTCATGTATAGGGGTGTCAGTAGGGTCGGGTTGACCAGACCTGACCCGAACCCGATGAGGCTTATCGGGTCGAGTTGAATCAGGTTTAAAAACCTTATCGAGTTATGTGACCCGACCCCGATAACCCGATATAGTTATCGGGTCGGGTTAGGGTTGAATTATTTGTGTTATCGGGTTATCGGGTCGACCCGAAATATATCTTTAACAAATTATTCCCTAATTTGTATAAGCCACCAGTTCTTAAAATTACACTAGGCATATCATATAACTATAAACATACTAATAATTCGTTTAGTTCAATTGCATGCTACTAATTTTGCCTACTACTCGGTACTACAGTTTCTTTTTTATTTTACAGTATATGCTATCCTAGTAAATTTCTTATAGTCAACAGTTAACTATCTACTCATGTATCCTAAAGTCAAACATTCAGTCACGTGTTATAAAAAAATTGTAGCAAGATCTCTATTTAACGTCATAACGCGCCCAAATTATAAGCAAGATCATTAAATATGTCTTCATTACATAGAATTGTGAGGCCACCCATAGGATGGTTATAACCATTTTTAAAAGCGTGAACATAAAAACTACATATCTTTTAACTTTAATCAAATACACCTTGATCATCTAATCATACTAGTAAAGTCTAATTCGTATACACGAGGAAATTATATACGCAAGGACATATCGATCATGAATTAACAATAAAGATTTGCTTAACTTTGAAATTGAACATGTATGAAAATAAGCTAGAGTAATATATAACAATAATTTACCTTTAATTATGATTTGAGATTGAACAAAATTTGATCATTTAATGCTTATGGAGACAATTAATTAAGACTTGATCATTTAAAGCTTATATATGTAAAGGTTTTGAAAAAAAGAGGCAAAAAAAGGTAATAAATGTGCTTCATAGCATTTTCACCCGTTCAGTATGCTATTTTGGTTATGAGCCGTTGGTGGCAATGTAATAGAACCCAGTTTCGTGGAAGAAAAACAGGCTCTAATAGTTTTAATCATAAAGCCCGGTTTTTTTAAACAGAACATGGCTCTATACATGGAATAGAGCCCGGTTTGTAAGCAGAAAACGCGGCTCTAAAAATTTTTAGCATAGAGCCCGGTTCTCTAGGAAAAAAACACGGCTCTATGCCCTTTTTCACAACCTGAAATCCCTTTAGAGCCCGTTTTTCACAAAAACCGGGTTCTAATAAGGGGGCTCTATGTCCTTTTTTGTAGTAGTGAACGTTACAATGTTCGTTATATCACTAGCACACGATCTCTTTGAAAGCAACTAGAGACACTTCGAGCAGAAAACAACATACCTAAACGGCTAAAGAGTGTCCTATAGATTGACTTCATTGGCTGTTTAAAGAATAGACACTTCACGCACGCAGCCGAAGTACGTATAATACAGTAAGAAATATGATCCCAAATCGCAAAATTGGATAATATCAAGTTAATGGCACTAGTCCCCACAATTGTGAGATTGTATATTTCTTTACGAAGATTAAAAAAAATAAAATAATAATAATAATAAAAAATAAAATAATAATAATAATAATAATAATAATAATAATAATAATAATAATAATAATAATAATAGTCTATTTGAGTTTCAGATATAATCTTCCTACGATTTCTAGTTTTGATTATATTAGAATTTGGTTATGAATTTTTGCTTAGAAAAGAAAGTAGTTTGCCTATTATTTTTATTTATTTATTTATTTTTTCTTTTGAACACGAAAGGAGTGTGCCTCTTGAATTACTATTTTACATGATATATCCTGTTTCTTTTATTTATTTATTTTTTTTTTTCTTTTCTTTTTTAACATCATGTTTTTGTTTTGATCAGGCAGGGATGATTTAAAATGGTTTTGGTGATGTAACTCCAATTTGTTTTCTTATCATATTCCGACCGATTTAATTTATTATGGTTGCTGGTTATAAATTGTGATAGATTTTTTATTTAAAAAAGTAATAATAAAAATTGAAAAAAAATACAGCTTTCTTTGTATCAAATTAATTGTTTATCTACACCAAAAAAAAAAAAAAAAAAAAAAAAGAACTCAAATGAATGCTCCCGTAATATCTTCTCTGAGTTTCCATGCTAAAAGAAATATGGGCATTTACATTTATATCTTTGCAAAATTTTGCAAATTATATCAATATTCTTATAAATTTAATAATTACTCTTATATCCTTTCAAAACTTCAAAATGCACAAATTTATCCAAAAACACATTTTTATCATATTATACCTATTATACATTTAGCCAAGTCGGTGGGATAAAATAATATTATTTTTCGTCCGCCTCGCACTTGCAATAAACTATTGTCTCCTTCCCACTATTGCTTCTATAATCTTCTTTTATCCTTCTTTCACACACAAACGATCCCGTCTTCTTCTCTCTTTTTCCGTACACACAATTCATGTTATCGTCGTCATTACTACGATTTGCGACAGTTATGTGGTTTCCTGATGTTTGATTATAGCCATAACCGGTGTGATGTTAAGCTTCAGCTTTAACGCCTCGGTTGAGAAAACCGATTGTTTTTTCCCACCGACTTAGCTAAATGTATGATAGGTATAATCCTTATGTCTTCTCCCCAACTACAATGATCGTTTAGGTTGAAACCTGCATTTAGTCCCACACGTCTCCTATATTTGGTTATAGGTTTCGTTCGTGTTTAACGCACATGCAAGCTAGATCCAGGCTTCATTGTCATTCTCCTGTAGTTGTTTCGATTTTTTTTTCAAATGATGAAAAGGCATGAACTTCAAACTACGATTTTGTTGTAATTTGAGGCTTTTGTTAATTTTATGATTTTATTTATAGATTTTAGTGTTTTCAAGTGACTGAGATTAGGTATGAAGATGTTGTAATTTTTGTAAGCCTTTTGATGCTTCATTTTTAGTTAGAAGTTGGTTCTTATATTATGTGCCTTTTGTTGTTTTGTTAGATGATAATGAGGCTGGTATTCATTGCGGGAGGCTGTTGTGATGGGGCTACACGTATTCGTATAAAGCTGTGATTGTCTCTCTTGGCGGGGCGACTTATTATGGTTGCAGCCATGGGGGTTATATCCTCTTTGTTCGATTTTTTGCCAAAAACTAATTGCATGTCGAGGTATTGATTTTAGTAGGCTATGATGAGTCAATGTGGACTCGCTAAACATGAGATTATTCGCACCTTGGCGCGGCAACCTATTATGGTTGCAGCCATGGCGAATGTATCATTTTTATGGTTCCACAATATTATATATATATATATATATATATATATATATATATATATATATATATATATATATATATATATATATATATATATATATATATATTTGTCCCGTATGATTCCAATAACCAATGGTTGAGCATGACAAAGTTGATAGAAGTGCATTTGTTATTATAATAAAGCATGAGAGCTTAAAGTTACAACAAGATCATAGTACCAAGAGATCAAAGAAACACAAAATACACATA
The DNA here is from genome assembly GCA_030686995.1 of Artemisia argyi. Taxonomy (NCBI): domain Eukaryota; kingdom Viridiplantae; phylum Streptophyta; class Magnoliopsida; order Asterales; family Asteraceae; genus Artemisia; species Artemisia argyi. Next base: position 88,691,499 of record CM060676.1, read on the forward strand.
ATGCATCTAACAAACACACTTCGACAATACATGTTATAAGGAGACTATTCCTTATGATTTACAAGATTGTCCTCACATGTGTCAACACCCCTATCTTGATGCACAATGCATGTCATATTTGAGGCTAATGCTTGAAGCATTTTAACACCGTCATGAAGAGATTTGAGCATCTTACGGGTTTCTTCTCTATGATCCTTAATAGCATTAAGCATGTCAATTGTATTTTCGCAACAAATTGCATGATTGCCTTCATGAAGTTTTGGGCTTAAGGGCTTCCTTATCTTTTCCCAAACTTCTTCATCACCAATTCCCTTAGTAAAGGGTGATGTGGCTTGAACATTTTGTGGATTGCTCCAAACATCATCTTGCAAAAGTTTTTCAAGGTTGATCCTAGGATATTGTTGTTGATTGTTTAGCATAAACCACTCATTTCCAATCCCATCATTCTTGGTTGTAGCTTGAGGGACAACATTGTTGTTAGCAATTTCTTCACTTCCATTGTTTCCACTCAAGGAATTAGTGTCATTACTTTGGAGGATGAAATTGTCAAGAACATTGTTTGGAGAAAGTGGTTGGTTATTCATTTTTAACTTAGATTGATATTTTAGATGTAATACTAGACAAGATCTCTAATTCTTAAATAATAGTAAAGTGAGATTTAGATATGAGTGATGACACTTATTATCCAACGGGTATTAAGTCAATTAGTACCAAGATTCCTCATTAGGTGTACAAATTTTGAGGATCAAGAAGAAGAGAATATATAGGAAAGGTAAGTGAGCAAGGATCACATGATCATGATAAAAGTAATTCAAAGAGCAATGAGTGATCTAGTAGATTATAAAGTTGTGATATGTGGACAAAATACATATGCTACCTACCATTAAGAGTGCATCATAAATCGTTAAGCTATGCATCAAATTTTAAACAATAAGGCATTATTCATCAAAATTTGTGTATGTAGCATGTAGTATATCATATAAGAAGAACATGAATTTGATACAACATTTCGAACACAAGTGTGAGTTGTGAAGAAACGTCATATTTGAAGCAAAATTTTCAAGATGAATCAAGATAATTTTGTGTCAAGTTATCTTGTTCAAGCACACAGTATAGACATGTAGAATCTTGGATATTTATCAATCATAGTTTGAATAATGAATTGATGCATATCTTTCCTCTTGGAAGACATTTGTTAGATCTTCCATCCATGCCTCCACATAAACCTTAATCACATAAGCTCTAATAGCACCTAAAGATTGTTCTCCTAAGATGCATGTTTTAGCATCAAAACTATCCCAAAGCAATTTGGACTTTTGAAAAGTGTCATGCCAAAAACTTAGACTTATTTGTTTTGTGACCTAAGTGTCCTTTTATTCAAGTCACCAATGACTTGTTGTATAGGATGGCCCCTAGCTTCTCTCAATTCTTTAGGATTGCCTTCATCCGAATCATTAACTTGTAATGTTGGCGACCTTTCTTGATCTTGAACTAAAGGTTCGTTGATCACATCATCTTCTACCGAAGGAGATGATTTAGGCTCGGGCATGCTCTCATCAAAGGTTACATTGAGAGATTCCTCAATCCTCATTGTTTCCTTGTTAAGCACTATGTATGCTTTACTAGTTTGAGAGTATCCTAGGAACACACCTTCATACGACTTTGGGTCGAATTTGGTGAGATATTCTTTGGTGTTAAGTATAAATACTTTGCAACCAAATACTCTAAAATACTCTAGGGATGGTTTTCTATTCCTAAGTATTTCATAAGGTGTTTTATTAATTACCTTTCTTATGTAGACTCTATTAAAAATGTAACAAGCGGTATCTAAGGCATGACACCAAAACTTTTGTGGAATGGATTGCTCGTCAAGCATTGTACGACTCATCTTTCTTAACTTACGATGTGTTCTTTCAAAAATCTCATGCGATTGAGAAGTGAACGGGCCCGATAAGTTATAAGATATTCCATGTTGTTCACAAAAGGTTCCAAATTGCATTTTATCAAATTCGCTACTATGATTTGTTTTAATTGAAACAATTGAACAATCAAGTAGGTTTTCAAGTTTCTTTCTCAAAATATTGAATTTATTTAAAACTCCATCCTTGTTTTCTAAGAATAATATCCAAGTGTAATTTGAATAATCATCTATGATCATTAAAGTGTAGAAGTTACCTCCATAACTTTGGATCGGAGATGGACCATACAAATCTAAATGAATTATTTCTAAAACTTTACTAGTTGTCATTTCCTTTATATTCCTATTATTGGTTTGTCCTTGACTCCCTATACATGTATCACAATAATGCCTTTCAAAGCTCAACGTTGGTAAATTTCGTACTAGTTCGTTAGAAGCAAGGTTTTGGACTAACCTCATATTGGCGTGACCTAATCTCCTATGCCAAAGCGTTGAGTTGTCCACGATGGACGTAAGACATATGTGTTGCTTAGAGTTATCACCTAACTTGCATGTATATAAATTATTTCTCCTATGACCTTTAGCTAACACAACACCATTTTTACTAATGGTGCAATCTACCTTAGTAAATTTGACCTCACAATCATCATCACATAATTGACTCACACTAATCAAATTGAAGCTTAGACCCCTAACATGCTCAACATTCGAGATTTCTATGGAGTCATGAAGGACATTACCTTTGCCGACAATTTTGCCATTAAGTTTGCTTCCAAAAATGACTTGATTGCCATTATACGCCGTGTATGATGTGAACAATCTTCTATTTCCAGTCATGTGTTTAGTGCAACCACTATCCACTACCCACTCATCCGGTTGTAGATCACTTTTGAGGCAAACCTACAACAAAAGTACAACTCATGCCTTTGGTACCCATTGTTTCTTGGGTCCATTTTGGTTAGCATTTAAAGTGCCCAAGTTAAACATTCTTGGGTCTTGAAGCAAGACACTTAAGTTCTCAATACCAAACTTAGAAAAGGCGGACCAAGGATTGTTTTGATAGTCATTTTGATTTTGATAACTTGGTCTATAGTTGTGATATGTTTGAGGTCTAAAGTAGTTTTGGTTTGAATAGGAGTTGTCTCTCCTTTGGTAATTGTTGTATTGGTATTGAGAAGACCTTTGACCATAGTTAAAGAAATTTCTACTTTGGTTATTATGAAAAGATGGTCTTTGATTATATGAGGTAGAAGATCTCACATTAGGTGTAGGAAAAAGTGGTCTATTATTTACTCGAGGTTGTGAGTATCCAAGTCCATTGCGAGAGCTTGAGTTAGAAAATTGTTTTGGATTTTCTCTTCTTGCAATGGGAGCTTGATTACCTCGAGTACTTGCAAGAGGAACATGAGGAGTAATTGGTTTAATGTTGTCGTTTGATGGAGGTCCAATTTTCCTCAGAGGCCTAGCACGCTGATGGCGCGTTGACGCGTCAGCCAGCGCGTCAGCCTTGGGGATTTTTGGAGCCTCGTTTTCTTTAGCCTATACAAATGTTATTAGTTTTGTTAGGCTTATAGGAGTGGTTGTACCTTGTTTAAAAAATCCAAGACCTCCCTTATCTTGAGACACCTTTTGCCGACTTATTAATTCTTCTAAATCGTTTGTGCTCTTTTTATATTTTGAAAAGCTTAATGACTCTTTTTGAAGTTCCAACACTTTTTCATTCAAAGAGTTAACCTCAAGTGTGAGTACTTCACAACTTTTACAAGGTTCAACCATCCCTTTGCAATGTTCTAGTGTTTTTACTTTACTTTCAAGTTCACAAACCCTTTCTTTAGATTTAACATTTTCCAATTCAAGAAGACGTTTTTCTTTGAGAGCTTTATCAAGGGTTTTTCTAAAATCATCATTAAACTTAATTAGTTCCTCATTCTCCTTTTGTAAATTGATAATATCTAATTTATTAGACGAAGAAGGGTTTAGAGATACCTCAAATTTTTCTTGGGCCATAAGACACATCTTCACTATCACTCCATGCTCCTCCAACGAATGCCTTGTTTACCTTCGGCTTGGGACATTCATTGATGAAATGTCCTTTCTCACCACAATTGTAACAACCTTGTGTGCGTCTTGAGCTTTCACCGACCTTGTTGTCACCACTTCGGTTCCCCCCAAAGTTCTTCCTTCCACCATTATCTCGGTTTCCAAACTAGTTTTTCCTACCAAAGTTACCACCTTTCCTAAAGAACCTCCGAAAGTTCTTGGCCATGAGATTATACTCTTCGTCATCCATATCATCTTCTTCATTGCTATCCTCTTGACCATCACTATCATCACTAGCTTGAGTACTAGTGACTTTAGCTTTAAGAGCCAAAGACTTAACCTTCTCCTTCTTGTCTTTGGTACTCGCCTTGTCGTTCTCAAGAATCATTTCATAGACTTTGAGATTTCCAATGATCTCATCAAGAGGTAGTTCCGCCAAATTCTTGGCTTCTTCTATGGCCGTCACCTTTGGCCTCCACTTCACCGGAAGTGCTCGAAGAAACTTTCTCACATGGTTCTTGTTATAGAAGCTAGGATCAAGAGCCGTGAGACTAGTGATTATAGCATTGAACCTTGTGTACCCATTATCAATGGTTTCTTCATCCGAGATCGAGAATTTCTCATATTGTTGTATGAGTAAATCGATCTTGCAATCTTTCACTTGAGAATTGCGTTGATGAGTGATGATGAGAGAGTGCTAAATTTCCTTGGCGGTCTTGCAAACATGAACCCTCTCGAACTCCCTTCGAGGTAGAGCATTATAGATCAACATCTTGGCTTCATCATTCTTACCAAGCTTTCTTCTTTCATCATCATTAAGATCCATATGTAGTTTTTTCACCAACAAAACTTTGTTTCCGAGTCTTCCACCATAAACTCAAAGTTGCCATTTTGGATGATTTCCCACAAATCAAGATCTTTGGACCTAACATAGGTCTCGAATCGGGTTTTCCAAAAGCAAAACCCATCGGTTTCTAGCAAAGGTGATCTTTGCATAGAACATCCCTCTACATAGTTCTCTTGAGCCATGGATCTATACTCTACTTTTCCAAAAGCCTTAGTTAGGATTTTAGATTTTTGGAAAAGAAGTTTTTGACTTTAAACGACTTCTCGGGTAGGCTTTAACGCTAAAAAACTTGAGTATACCGCTCTGATACCAATTGTAGAACCGGAGAGGGGGGGGGGGGTGAATACGGTTTCTTTGGCTTTTTATATATTTAAAAGCTTTAAGCCAAAGATAGCACCAAGCGGTTGTATAATAATCCAACAACCACTAACACAACCAAAGAATATAAAGTAAGTAAAGACACCACGATATATACTGGTTCGGGATGGGGGGTTTATACCATCCGTACGTCCAGTTGCGAATCGGCGACTCTGATACTATTCACTAGTATAATTCTTTCGGTGGACTACAAACCGTTACAATTCACTCCACCGATATTCATCAATATCGATGCTCACAAAGAAGGAGTTACTCACCAACGGTATTCCACCCTCGGAAACCACCCAAAAGAATCTCACGATTCGACTTAACCTAAGGATCACAAAGATCTCTACCAAGACTTCCACCCGGAAGTATCAAACCCCAACTAGATCCCCAATGATCTAGGCTTGGTCACCAAGACACAAGACTTCCCTTATAAACAATTGAATGAATGAATGAATGTTTGTTCAATCAAGTCCTAACCTAACCTAGAGACTCGATTGTAGTAGAAAGGATATAAGAAAGAAGACCCTCGACACAATCACAAGAGTGGATTAGGTTCTTGTGATTCTTTCCTTGCAAAGATATGTGTTCTTCCAAAGATGTTAGTGTGGAAATCAAGAACACAAGATTAGAGATAGAGAGATTGAGAGATTTGAGAGTGTTTAGAGAGAAAGAATCTAGAGAAAAAGAATAATGGCAAGGGGTGAGGAATACAAGAGTCAAGGGTGGTATTTATAGGCCAAGAACCCAAACTTGGGAATATTTTACCGAGGCTGGCGCGTCACCCGCGCGTCAACACGCGGGCAGCGCGCCAGGCGTCTGTAAAATTTTCCCAAGTGTTGGGTGTTTGGATCTTACAAATACCTATCCTTGCTAAACCCCCAATTGTACTTCACACTAAACCTTAACATTAATCATTCTAAGGTTTACCAACTCAAATAGCGAATTTGGAAAATCATTTGTGAAGTGTTTAAAGAGAAACCAAATTACCAAGGGTTTTAAGTGTAGATAGGGTAATTTGGAAGGTGTAGAAGTGTATCTCCTCACATGGCATAGAAAAGAGAGAAAGAATATGCCAAGGAATATTCCAATGCTTGGGGGGGGGGGGGAGAATGTGATGGAGGGTTGAGATGAAATGGTTTGAATTGGATGGCTAGGATCAAAGGGAGCCTCCCTTGGTTTTCAAACAATTTAGCATGTGGAGAAATGTGGATGGATGAGATGATCTCATTAGGGATGGATGGCTAAGATCACACTTGCCTAGGTTAGGGTTAAAAAGATATTCCAAGAAATATGCTTTGCTTGGGGGGAAAGGAGAAATGAAGGGTTGAGATGGTTTCATTTGAATTGGATGGTGGAGATCAAAGGGAGCCTCTTTTGCTTGGGGGAAAGGTTGGATCAATGGTTAGGATTGTTTTGGTTTGAATTCAATGGCTATGATCAAACACATGTGGTGGTATAGGGAAGAGGGATTAGATGGATGGTTGAGATGTGTTTGATTTGAATTCAATGGTTAGGATGAAACCCATGTGATGATATAGAGATGAGAGGTTGAATGGATGGTTGTGATTTGTTGTAATTTGAAATCAATGGCTAGGATAAGAGGAGCCATATTAGGGTTTCAAGGAATTTCCCATGTGTTGAAAATCAAGGGTTGAGATGTGTTGTAAGGGAATGGATGGTTAGGATGTAGTGTGTAAGGGAATATGTAAGGGTGTAAGAGATTGTGTAAGAGAATATTTGATTTGGATATGATTGGATATGATTGGTTTTGTCTTATGCCTAAATGGGATTAAGAGAGGATTAAGACATAATCTAATTGTCATTAAGAAAAAAGGTTTAGACAATTAAGATTATAAGTTGAGAAAATCATAAGTTACTTATAAGTTCAAGTAACACAATGTCGAGAATCCATAGTTTCATATCTCGTGACTTTCCACGACTCGACGTTCTCAACTAATACCTTGGTTCAAACAAGTTAAGTGCTTTTCCTTGATGTAAAGCATAACCCAAGTGGGAAAGGATGCGTTTAAGCAAAGTGACATTTGACTTAGTTTGACCAATAAGGGAGTAAACTCGTTACGTAATTAGAGAAGACGTAAGGACGGGATATGAGCATATGAATGCTTCAACACGATGTCACGTGAGATATACAAGCTCCCTAAGTTTAGAAAAGCCTTGGCTAGAGGCAGTAGTTTGAAAACATGAGTTGGCACTTTCCCGTAAATGGGTGTTTTAAAAGTTGGATTTCTCAAATCTCAAAACTCGTTTCGAGTGTTCTCAATTAAGCACATAACATATTCATACCTGTTTTGAAAGATCCACATTTTTCTGGTAAGGGGAAAGACGACTTTCAAAATTCGCCCGGAACCATACAGACTCCTGGCGCGTCACCCGCGCGTTGACGCGCGGGCAGAGCGCCAGGAGCAGACATTGGCTCCGGTGATTTTTGAGCTAACGTTTGTTATTTTATGTGTTTCGATGGTTTATTTGTCATCATTAAAACATAAAGAGATCTTGATCATGTTGCCTCAACACGACGTACAGTGTTCAACCCAAAAAAATATGTGCGTTGTACATTTAGATCGTGCCACAACCGATTTTTTTTTTTTTTTGCTAAACACTGAACGTCTTCTGGGGTTCGTAGGATGCTTAGTGCATACCAGAATGAAAGAAATGCTAAACTTTAATGTGTGTGTAAAGGCTATGATGAGCATCGGTGGACGTCATGTACGTGAGATCCTCCGTATCTTGGCCGGGCACCTTATTAAGGTTGCAGCCATGGCGGTGTATCCTCTTTATATGGTAGTTAGCCTGCCTGAGCATCCTCAATAGTCAAGCTCCCACTTTTTTACGGCTTTTTTTTATCGCAGCTTGCACGTTGTATCAGCATGCTTTGCATAAACTTGCATGACGCACATTGTTTTAGACCATAATATATTCAAACATAATTTGTTTACGATGACATAAAAGAAAGTCGACAAGAATTTATATAGATATTGTCATAGATGTTAATTTTTAGCCAATGTAGCGGGAGAATGTTGTATGCAAAATAAAAAAACCTTAACGCAATAAGGGTATTTATAGGGAAATTTTCTATCACAAGTAGTATCCAAATATCGGTTTTTTCAAAACGATATCACGTCTGCAGTAACTAGCATTCATTATACCATCGCAACATATGTTATGCGTGTAGAAAATATTGGCGATATCGCTGCGTATCTTTATAATTTTGAAGGTAAAAATGTGTATAAAAAAAGAGAAAAAAGGCAGTCTTAATATTTGTTATTTGGATTATGGAAACTCAAATAAAGCATGAAACTTGTTTGTGAGAAATGATGTATTAGGACACACCATTTTATTAAAATTTTCCTTTACAAAATGCACAAAGTTCAAGAAAAGTATTACCGTTTTAATATGCCTTATTAAGATTTCATATTTACTCATTAGAAAACATTACATGATATATGAACCTAAACTTAGGCCTAAAAACAAGTGTCAGCATCCGGATGGGTTGTAAAATAAGTGGGTCTCTGTATGCACCATCAGGAGCTGACACTTGGTTTTAGGACTACAATTAGGCGTATGTTTAAGTATATATATCATTTCTCTTTTTAGGTTATATTTGAGTGTATATCAAGTTCGACACAATCTAACAATCTAAAATAAGTAGTAATATGTATATTTGTATTAGTACGGACAATAAATGTGTAAATAAATAAGAAAAGGATGAAACCAATTATATGAGTCAAAGGAGAAAATACGGATGTTGATATAAATAATGCGTAAAAACATTATTAATATTTCTCAATATTCTTATGTTTTGACGATCAAAAAATGTAAAATCATGAAATGTAAAATCATTACGTGAACAAGTATTTAGTGACAAAATATCATTACATCCAACTAAATCACTTAAGGTATGAATAAACAATTGCCTAATACATTTTATGATCAAAGGAAGGTTTATTTACTAATTACAAATTATATAAAATGATATAAATATTGTATATATTTAGAAAAACACTTTTGGCAATTAAAAGAAAATGTTTAATTCATAATAAATATATGAATTCAAATTTTTAACCAAAATTAGTTAGATCTACACCAAATAAACTTTCTCCAGAAAAGACAAAACATTCAGGCTGTTACAGGTGGGCGGCCCCCTTAATTTTAAGGGGGTCGGCCATGATTTAAGGGGGCCGGCATACGCTCCTGTGTCAGAATCTTTTGCCTATAAATACTGGTTCAAATCTGTAATTTTTTCTCACCTTTTGCATTAAAACTTTCTGTCCAAATCCTCTCAAATCATCCTCCTAAAATCTTTGATCATAAACTTATTAGTTCTTGTTTTCAAGTGATCCATTCTCTCATCATTCAAAGTGCAAGAGAAGAATACTCCTTTATTATCAAATCAGGAAGTATTGAAGATTAGTTGTGTAGTTTGTATATATTTATTGTAAAGTTGTGTAGTGATTGTAATAAGTAGATCTAGGTGCGTTTGTGAATCTAGTATAGAAGAAGTAGTTGTGTGAAGAAGAAGTAGTGAAGTTGTGTGTAGTGGTGAAGTAGTAGTGGTGTGTACAAGTTGTGAAGAAGGTGTGTCTTGTCGTGAAGAAGTCGTGAGATTGGTTCTAGCTACTATTAGAACTCGACATTTAGCTTAGTGTCATTTTGGTGTAAGCAAAAGTTGTGTAAGGTTTCTCCGCCACAAGGGAGTTTGTTGACATAGTGAAGAAAACTCTCGAGTACATGACTCGGGGAGTGGAGTAGGGCAAAGAGGTGCTTCGTAGCCGAACCACTATAAATCCTTATGTTGTGGTTTGATCTTTCTATCTCTATCTTTTCTTTATTTTCATACTTACATTATAATTGTTTAGTTAGTTAGATTAAATTGTTTACATTGCGCAAGTGTTGAATTTCACATAAATAAGAATCGAAGTTTTTGAAAACAAAGTTTTTACAATACTAAATTAACGTAAAACTATTCAAACCCCCCTTCTAGTTTTCCACAACGGACTTTGGAGTCCCCTTCATATTTTTATTTTTTATTTATTATTATTATTATTATTATTATTATTATTATTATTATTATTTGCTTAATAACAAAGAGAAAATACATAAAACGATAATTTTTTGCATTTACATTTTAATTAATCAAGTTAATTACATAAATTACCCACTGAGACTGAGACCAGATACAAAAACAAATGCATGTAGAGTATGAGGAGAGTTATATTAAATACCAAACTTTTCTTACATATCAAGGGACTCATCCCCACCATCCATCTAAAAAGAAATTAATGGTTGAGATTTAAAACATTTGTATATTTCACCCATTTTTTATAATTTAAATATCTCTTAAACAGTTAATCATTAAGCGAAAATAATTACACCATCGCGACGAGCATTTAATTATCTTTATATAGACGGGCACTTTGATATACTTTTGACAAAAAAAAAATTCGTTTTTTTCACGTTTTTTTTTCGTGGCCGAAAAAATCATATATGATATCATATATGAATTACATATCATAAATCATATATGATATGTAATATCATATATGATTTTTTGGGCCACGAAAAAAAACGTGAAAAAAAATTGTCGAAAATATATCAAAGTGCCTATCTATAGAAAGACAATTAAATGCTCGTTGTAACGGTATATTTTTTTCGCTTAACGATTGACGATTTGAAAGATATTAATATTTGAAAAAAAGAATGAAAGTGGGTTTTTTAAATTGTTGGGATTAATCTCATCTATTAAATCAAATAAAGATGGAGGGTGGAGATTGATCCCTTAGTATATAAAAAAAGTTTGGTCCTCAAATGATCTTATATCATAGAGTATATATACTCAACTTCTACTCTTAAATGTCATATTTGTCCAATTAAAAATCACAATACCAAATATACCCAATTTTTTCACCATATTGGTCATATCTATCCATTTTATTACTAAATCAATTAAAAATGAATTCACATAAGTAAATACCTTCTTTTTTTCTTTTTTTTAAGGGGTTATCTTACCTGCTAAAAATAGTAGGCAATTTCCTGCTTTTTTTTTACAAACAAGTCCCCCACTTTTATAAAAAAAAATACAATTACACCCCCCTTCAAACACTCCCATTTCCATCTTTGCAAAACATTTGCTATATATTTACTGTGCAAGAACAAATACATGGGACAGTCAATATGTTTGCATAACTTAAAAGAGGGTGTTTGGGAATGCTTGTTTAAACATGGCAAATACACAAGTTCAAAATAACTTGTTTAAAATCTCTAAGTATTGACAGTAGCAACACAAGAGGGTGTTTGGGAATGCTTGTTATATCTATTTACTAGCTTGAATACTTAGCAACAAAAACAACATATGACAGATCCAGTAGCAACAATAACACCAATTGCAAAACTAGGATTGTGCACATGTGGATGTTGGTGATAACATGTCCTAACAGTATGAGATGAGAAAAAGAACTAGAATAGATCACAATGCATTAGACATTTAAAATAGATAAAATGCCATTACAAATCCAAATTTCACATATACGTATTACTAGGTGTTCCCTTGTTACAAGATCATTAGATTCTCCTAAACATACTTAATAATATTAATGCAAGCTTCCCTTGTCGAGTCTTCTTTAACGAGCTTCATACTGAACAACTGCAGCAGCAAATAGTAAACGACGATCAGCAAAATTAATTTCGTACCAAATAGCTCCTACTGCTGCACTAATCTCTATACTAAACAGCCCCTACCGCTACCTGAACTCTCTACCAAATAGCCCCTACTGTTGCAATATAAAATTAATTTGGTATGTCTCAAAGATTTTTATTGACCAAGTGCAGTACTTAATGTTACTACCTACATGAAATGGTTGATTTGGGTTATGTATCATCTGTAATGGGTCAAACTAATAGCTTTCACAAAACTGTTGGAGGTTCAACCCAACCCAACTTGACCCGCAACAATTTTTACTTATTATAACCATTTTGACCTATTACCCACGAGCATTAAAGGGCCAAAACCAAACCAATTAATTTGTTTGTGCAGCACATATTATAGCCATTGTAGACCAGATAAGTTGTAGTACATATTGCAGACTTACATGTGTGACAGCCTCATTGTAGAACACAAATCAAATTACCAAACAGCCCAATTGCTAATCAAAATACCAAACACCAATACTTGCAAGGCCACATTACCAAACAACGAAACTGCATACCTGCGCCATCAGAACCAGCAATTCATAACTACTTTATTAGAAAGAAAGATAGCATGAGATACTGTCTAATAAAAATGAAAATGCAGACCCGCACCATCAATAACCTACTTGAAATACGCTTCACTTAATTACCAGCTTCACCTCGTTCGATCACTCTTTTTTCTGCATCATGCTTCTGAAATAGTAAAACAATAAAGTGAAGTAAAATCCAAAAGATGCAATGTTGAGTATGGAGCATAAACAAACCTTTTTCTCTGGACATGTAGTCCTGTTATGACCTTTTTTTCGACAATAACCACAAGTTTTTTTGTTTTTCAAGTCCAAAGAAACCTCCAAACCATGCTTTACTCTTGTAGCAGCTTTTGGGCGACCGTCTGTCTTTACTCGAACTAGGGGATCAGAAACTAAAAGAGGTTGTGACATGTTCCTTTTTTTTTTTAACGCCGTTTTTGTGACATGTTTTCTTGTTGCGTGGATGGTATATCATCATCAATATTAGTGTTTAACTCGACTGTATTCTTCTTTCTTCTACTTTGTTCTTCCAAAATACCATTAAGAATATCGTCAATTTTATTGACTTCAACGAGGGAATCTCCTCCATCTTGTAGTATTTTGTTGAATTTTGCTCGAATTGACCAGATAGTTAATAAAGTAACTTCTTTTGTATCAATATCATTTTTATCTCGCCATCGAGTTTCAATACCTCCCACCTTATATGTTGCCTTCATAGTCCACCTTGGTATTATGTAATGGTCTGGAATAGTTGTTAAAGATTCTCGTCTCATGATGTAGAGAATATGTTTGCACAAGATTCCAGAAGTCTCAAACCTTGCACACGAACAAGTAACAAAAATATCTGAAGTAACATTGTATTCAACGGTTTTCCAATTATCCTTATTACCTTTCAAAAACCCGACACGGTATATAACCTTACCACCATCTGTGCTTAATATTTGATGACCACAATCAAAACTCGCCTTCCACTCTTTCTTGAATATATCATAAATATTTCGCGTATAACATGTTGCCGCCATTTCTTCAATCGGATGATTACTATATAATGTGGGCTTTGAATTCAAAGTTCTAAAATCCTTGTCTTTTTCTGCACTTCTTCGAGAACTCACAGCTTTGTCATACTGGACTACAAACTCATTTAGCATGGTCTTAGCGTTGACAAAACCATCAAAAAACGAATGTATACTTTCACTCCTTCCACTCGTTGTCATGCCAGCAAAAAAAGTATCTTTGAGATATGCTTTTACCCAATGATGACGCAACTTGAACATGTTTCCCAACCAACTATCATCTTCTATGTGATATTTCTCCTTCAACGTCTCCCATCCCGATTCAAATTCTTCAACATATTGGCTTTTAACCCATTGAGTGTATGTATCCTCGAAATCATCATATCGATATCGAAATTGTTGTAGATGCTCTAAAACATGCCTTTGAATATGTCATGCACAATACCGATGTTTCGTGTTTGGAAAGACTTTTGAAATTGCTTTACCCATTGCCAAATATTGGTCTGTAATGAGAGCTACAGGCGGGCACTCGTGCATACATTTTAGAAACTGCTCGAATAACCATTTAAATGTTTTTTCGGTCTCATTTTCCAACAACGCTGCTCCTAGTAGAATAGATTGGCCATGGTGGTTCACTCCAACAAATGGTGCAAATGGAAAACTAAACTTATTGGTCCTATAAGTTACATAAAAAACAACAACATCACCGAATTGGCAATATGATGTTCTTGATCTCCCATCTGCCCAAAACACATTTTGTAGTACGCCATCTTCATTTATGTCCATTGCAAAGTAAAAATCTTTATCCGACTCAGCCTTTTCTTTAAAATGCATGATAATTCCATGACATTCTTTGCCTAAGTTACATTTTCTCTCTTCACTAACAATAGCGGAACATTGAACTCGAGTGAGTTGATCCTCTTCACCACCTCTAAACGCATTAACTATTTTAGTGATTTCTGAAGGTTTCATCCCTGCTTTAGACAATAATGTTACAACATCTTTGCATTCATTGGAACGATGAAAGATGCTATCAGACCTTTGCTTGATTACTTTTGATGGAGAATCAAAAGGATGATTGTGTTCATCACTAAACTTGTCTACAACCCACTCACCTTCACTTGCATTAGGGCCTTACAACTGGTCCGCGTAATACAACGACGTTTTACACCATCGCGTAACTGTCTTTTATCCTTCATATCCTTAAAACCTTCCTTGTTACATGTAAATATTCGTCGATAAACTTCGTTTGTCTCTTTGTATATATTATGTGTATACTTTCGAATACCAAAACCCTTGGATAGACCATACTCGTTGTAAAAATCATATGCATCATCAGAAGTGGAAAATGTTCTTCCTAGTATAGTATACCTTAAAGATCCATTGTAAATATATGTATGAGGTGTAACTTCTTCTTGCATAAGATAACCATTGTTGTCGATATCATCAATTAGCGTAGGTTCAAATTCATCATTATTTTCATCTATTATGAACAAAAAGTAAGAAAAGTAAGATAACATAACAACAACAAAAGTCACCAATATATGAGCTTAAAAGTACAAATAGAACCAAACCAAACAATCCTAACATATCTAAAGAAGTTATATACCCCTTGAGACCACTGAGCTAAACAAACCACAACAAAATAAATATCTACCCCATAAGAACTTATGTCAAGAGACAAAAAGACTAGTGAAGCATGGGAAATTACATATCTAGACCAAACTGAGCAACCCAAATACCAGAATTACATATAACCAAACTCAACAACCCAAATAGAACTTGCAGACCATACTTCCAGACCAAACTGAGCAACCCAAATACCAGAATTACATATAACCCACAATACCAATACCACATAATCCAGTCATACCAATACAAAAAAGTACCCCACTTTTATAAAAAAAAAAAATACAAATACAATTACTACCTACATGAAATGGTTGATTTGGGTTATCTATCATCTGTAATGGGTCAAACTAATACAAGGTACCAGAATTACATATAACCCACAATACCAATACCACATAATCCACTCATAACACTCATAACAGATGACATTTGATCATACAACACATCTGCTAATCTATCTCTTTTTTTTTTACTTAAAAAATATTTCAAAGAGAAGAAAAAATAATGAATTGAACAAGGAAGAATATGATTGATAATATATAATCAAACCTGATATGATTTCCTATTCGTGATTTGAATTAGTCATTGAAAAACTCATGGAGTTAAACATAATTTTTTTGGAACCATACACAGCAATACAGCCATATGATATGTTGTTGCAAGTTTTTTGGCGGGAGATTTTGGCGCCCAAAAAGTGATGGCAGTAAAGACTAAAGAGTAGTGAAGAAGATATGTTTATGATTAAAGATGGAAATGGGAGTGTTTGAAAGGGGTGTAACTGTATTTTTTAATTAAAGTGGGGTACTTTTTTGTCAAAAAAAAGCAGGTAATTGCCTGCTATATTTAGCAGGTAAGATTTTCCCTTTTTTTAAACGGCGAAGACATAAGTAAATACCTATTATACCTTTAAGCAAACATAAAGTATCTATAGGCACTATCGGGACCAAACAAAAAACAAAACCACTACTGACCGGAGCCAAACAGAAACACGAGGAACTATGTCTAACTCTAGTATGATTGATGCAAATTCTTTTTTGTATTATTTTCGTGAAGAACGAAAGGAATCCTATATTAAACAACAAGAACCATCAATTAAAGGTACAAAACTACAAATAAATAAGCACGGAGCACCATACTTTGGCAACAATCTACATACAATTAAAATAGCCATGGAGATTGGTAAGTTAATGTCAAATGTAGGGCCAGGCGTAACAAGGATTCCACTATGTTTCGTTTATATAGAAGTGTTAATTAGTAGCATGTCAATTTTCCTAGGAGATGGAGAAAAATAAAAATATGTGATCATATGTTATTTTTGTAAACCTAAAGTAAACCAGAAAGGTGAGAATATCTCCCGATTAACAAGGGTAAATTAGTCCGAATATTTTTCAGTAATCAATATTAAGATTTTTAAAATGAATAAATTGTATAAATATGACTAATTTTGTATTTAAATTGGGTATAATATGTTATTATGATTTTTGAATGGATAAATATGACATTAAGAGGTTTAAATTGGGTATATATGAAATTAACCCCAAAATATACTATTGAAACTTGTTATTCGGTTGGTTGGTAAAGAAAACAAAACAATATGCTAAGAAATTGTAAAAATATAAAATGCCGCTTTTGTTTATTTTAATTGTTATTTGTAGTTCTCTATTATTTTCAAGTTTTGATGTCTGAATTGTTTAACATGGTCAAGTCAGAACCACCATAAGTTTGAAAGTACAAATTGCACAACTAGATATTTGCTAATTCGAAGCTTAAACAAGTATCAGTTTGGTGTGTGTAAACACGACTTTGTCATAAGATAACAAAACGTGCATGTACGTGTTGCTTTCTAAAAGCATATTTTATCAAAACCCAAAATAAGATGTTTCTTGGGTATAATATGGGGGCTAGAAGGCTTGAAACTCGATATCTTAAAAATATTTAAGAAAATTTCAACTACATATTTTAAAAATGCAGTTGAATAATCATAAATGACGGTTGAGATAGGTAAAGTCTATGATTGTTCTTGATAGCTTGTTTTACGAAAGGGATAATTTCTCCCTTTACGAAATTATATAGATAAGTACAGTCAATGATTGTTAAGTAGTCAACAGAATTATGTAATTGAGTTAATATAATTAGTGTTTCAATAATCATTGTCTCTCTCTCTCTAAATAAATTTGCTCCACCTTCTCTCTAAAAAAAAACTCACCTTCCTTCTCCGGCGGTCACCTTCCTTCTCCGGCGGTCGGCTATGGCCGGCCGTCCGGACCTTTTGCACTTTTCTTTCTTTTAATAAATGTTTGCCTACAGATCTGTCATTTCCTTCGATGCTGAGGTTTGTCGCTGCTGCCACTACTGCTTCTGCTCAGATCCGATGGCTTCCGGCCACTTCTGCTCAGATCTGTTGTGGTCTGTCATCGTCGGCTTGCTGCTGCGTAGGGATTTGGTTTAGATCTGTTAGGATTTTGTTAGGCTCCTTTATGGATGCCTTGTTTTAGCATCTTTGTATGTATTATGTACTTAGTGTACTTTTGTCAAGCTACACCCTTATATGGTTGTTTTCAGTCAAAGCTCACTCAGGTGATTCCCCCCACCATTTGAAAGGTGATGTTATAGGCTGTTACAACTATATGGTGTATGTCTTGTGATGTAACTTGTTATGTTGTTATCTTCCTCCGTTTGTGAGGTTATGTTTCGATGTAATTTGTTATGTCGTATCTTCCTCCTTTGTGAGGTTTGAAATGTAATGAAATTAATCTTTGTTCAAAAAAAAAGTTAATATAATTAGAATAGGTTACACTTGTTGATTTTTAACTCAATCTTGATTAGATGAAAAAAATAGTGATATGGAAATTGTTGGGTTAATTCAGTGCACAATGATTTCTAACTAGATTTTAATATAAATAGGCTAAATACAAGAAGACTCGCTGATGCGTTATCAGCTAGGTATGTATAAGAATCAGAAGTTGAAGAACAAAGAATCAAAGATCGATAATGCTTTGATGATCCTATGAGCTGTTTGATCAACCAACAAAGTTTAACTCAAAATATCTTTTAGATAGTTAGGCGAGACTTTTTCAATAAAGCAAATGAACAAGTGAAGGTACAACCTTAAAATGTCAAGATAACTACGAGTTGATGAAATGACAGTGAACAATTGACAACATTGTTCACAAAAACATTGTTGTTGGATTTTCAAGAATAAAAACATTTAATAGAAGTTACATCTAAACATTAAATTTTTGATACGTCACAACAACTCACACGTGATATCATCCTTTGTCTACCTATATAAAGAGAATGTTGCTTAGGTTAAATGTCATCTATTTCATATTAATTATCACACTTAAAAAGAGCATTTACTTTCAATCTTTAACTCGTCACTAGTTTACTTGCAAACTCCTAACACTTGTTGGAGTTTGGTTGATTAGAGAGCTACCCCAATTGTCACTCTATTTCAATAGAGTATTTATTCCTTAAAACACTTCGTATTTTTTTTTATTCATTTCAAATAAAAAATTATATATTGAAAAACTTATCTAGTGTGTTTATGCTGAAACCTCTTTTATCATTGAATCTCAAATCTGTCATTAATTAGGGAATTACACAACTTGAAAAATGTAAATTCATTTTCATTATTTCCGTTTTTGAAAGTTTCTTCTCTTTCCTTTTTGAACATATGAAAAAGTTTCTTCCCTTTCTTTTTTGAACATAAGAAAAGAAAAGTTGTTTATCATTTTCTACAAATAGCCACTATAGTTGATATAGTTACAACATACAACATGCATAAGATGAATTAGTAAAAGTAGTGTTCCCACGTGTCTACGACATATAATTTCAAAGAAAGAATGAGTAAACGGTAAACTCTTCCCCCATGATCAAACAAATTTCGTATAATTTAGTAAGTTAAATAATTCATAGTTGCCCATTTGATTTGTTTGTAAAGTCAAATGAGGCGATCCTATGCTGTCACCAAGAAACTTGGTATATTTAAAATTATGATAAATATCATATATCTTGGAACCTTTTAGGTGTCTTTTCATTTTCACAAATTAATTTCCCTCCTACTTTCATGTTTCTTTGACACAACCACAAATGAGTTCAAAACTAGGAAAATTACTACTTCTCATCTTGGTAATACAAGTTTGGTTTTCAACTGCTCAGAATGATGATGGTAAGTTTACTACTACATGTTTTACTAGCTAGTTTCATGTTTGCATCTATGATCATTATTAGATAGTTTTAATTCTTTTATGGATGACAAAATGGTGATTTCTATATCTTGTATTCGAGATGCATAAGCTAACTTCAATTCTGATCCCAGTGTGAAAAGATTAGTCGATCATGGCTATGAAGAATTTGAGCTCAAATTGTTGGTATTTTCCAACAAAAGAAAAAGATTATGTTTGACATGATTGTGCATGATTTATTGTTTTTGCACAACAGTTTTAATGTTTAATATACCAAGTCAACTGAGTCATATATGTGTTAGATAGTTGTTTGAAAACTCGTTTCAGTATTAATTATTTGCATGATGCTGCAGCTACATATTTGAGAGCACTTAAGGATGGTTGGCAGAACACGCCACCAAACTGGGATGATAATTCCGATCCATGTAGTGGGTGGGATGGAATCAGATGTACAAATTCTCGTATCACCGCTATGTGAGTCCTTCCTCTATCTATATTCATCTTCTAGCCAACAAAACCCTTAAGCAAGTCACGCGTTTCGTTTTTGTTTAATATAAGTCGTTTTGATATAACTTTTAGAACTTTGGCAAGCATGAACTTGATTGGTGGACTTAGTGGAGACATTGGTCAGTTAACCGAATTGGAGATTTTGTAAGTTCTTTTTTCAAACAGTTAATTGAATTATAGAATTTGTATGTATCTTATAAGTTGATTATTATTGAAATTTATTGTATGTAGAGATCTGTCTTACAACCAAGGTTTGACCGGGTCTTTAACTCCGGCAATTGGGAGTCTGAGGAATTTAAGAAATTTGTAAGTAGTTTATACAGTTGACATGGTCAAAAGTATACCTCAAAGTTCTCTTAGGCTATGTGTTTATGGATGTTGACATGATTTTTGTTTGATCTTGTCTTATCAGACTCCTGGTTAACTGCCGTTTCAGTGGTCCACTTCCAGACACCTTGGGAAATCTAGAAAATCTCGTCTATATGTGAGTCGAGATATTATTCTTAACATATGTGGAATAATAACAAAAAGATTTCAAATTTATTGATACATTTTTTAACCATCTGAACTGTGTAGGTCTTTAAATTCAAATGGTTTCACTGGAGGCATTCCACCTTCGATTGGAAATCTTGAAAATCTTTACTGGTTAGATTTAGCTGATAACAGGCTCACTGGAGGTATACCAGTTTCTAACAGAACCACTCCTGGTCTTGATATGCTTGTTAATGCAAAACACTTGTACGTCTTAATATCCGTGTTTTTCCTTCAAGCTTTGGATCGCTAAGTAATAAATCCATTTAGGATTGTGTTTACTAATGTTTGTGTTTTGACTATTTGCAGCCATTTTGGAAGGAACAGGCTCAGTGGTCGTATCCCGGAAGAACTCTTTCGCTCAAACATGACTTTAATTCATCTGTATGTTTCTATATATGAAAAACAATCTTCCCTTAAAAACATATTAATAACAAGAACTCGACTTACGTTATGCCTTATTTTTGGTGCAGTCTATTAGAGAACAACCAGTTTAATGGCCCCATTCCTTCAAGTCTTGGGCTTGTGGAATCTCTAGAAGTTGTGTGAGTACCTATGATGATCATATTTCTACACTATCTGTAAACCTCAAATGTATCTAAATGGCGTTTTTCGTGTTATATCAGGCGGCTTGATCGAAACGCTTTCTCTGGAACTGTCCCATCCAGCATTAACAACCTCACTAGTCTTTTTGAAATGTATGAATCTGAAAACCATTTCTTTGGTGTATTTACATTATACATTTCATCTACATTTTCTGATTAATTTGTGTGTAGGTTCCTGTCCAATAATCAACTGACTGGCCCTGTGCCTGATTTAAGCCGTTTGAATGCTATCTACTATTTGTAAGTAATAAAAACTCAATATCAACTAACTCATTATAAATAATATTAAACTAACTCATTATTTACAAATGTGCTTCCAGGGATATGAGCAACAATACTTTTAGTCCATCACCCGTTCCGTCTTGGTTTTCAACGTTACAGTCTTTGACCACACTGTAAATCCCTCAAACCATGTCCATTTCTCTTTTTTGAAACCACATTGGCTAATTTTTTATGTATTCACATTATATGGCAGAAATATGTTTGGCACAAACCTTGTAGGACAGCTGCCTGCTGCCCTTTTCGACATCCCTCAGTTACAGAATGTGTGAGTTGATATTTTCTCAGTTTTTATGGTTATTTAACTTTCTGAAAACTGATGATTTTTAACCCGTTTTTCTTCAGTGATTTAAGTAACAACCAGCTAAATGGCACCTTGAATATCAGCTCAACCCATAGCAACCAACTACAACAAGTCAATTTGCAGAACAATCAAATTGGTGACTTTGCTCAAAGGAACCAGTATACTATTCAATTAATGTGAGTTTTGTCACGACAATGCTTTAATTGTTAAAAGATAGCCATATGGCTGCTGTATCTTTCTTTCACTATGAAGGGAGCATGACTTTATTTACCCTTGTTTGTTTTATTAGCTAAAGCACGTCTGGTTATTATACTTATGCAGACTTGCAGGTAATCCAATATGTACTGAATCAGGCGTGACAGATAGATTTTGTTCCCCTCCCACAAATACTAATAGTTCATACTCGACACCAAGCAACTGTAATTTTGCAACCTGTAGTAATTCGGGTCATGTTTTAAGTCCAAATTGTGGATGTGCATTTCCATACACTGGATTCCTTAACTTCAGAGCTCCGTCCTTTTCTGACCTTGGAAATTCAACTATTTGGGAGTCTCTCCGCAATTCTATGATGAGTTCTTTTCTGTTGTCTCAACTCCCAGTTGACTCTGTTGCTCTTAGAAATCCTACAAAAAATTTGGATGATTACCTTGTGATCACCCTACAAGTTTTCCCTTCTGGAGATGACAGGTTCAATAGGACTGGGATTCTTGGCCTTGGTTTCTCGCTTAGTAACCAAACTTTCAAGCCTCCAGCGGACTTCGGGACATACTTTTTCATCGGTGAAAACTACGACTTCTTGACAGGTAATAATTCCTTTTCCAAATGTGTATTATAGCCCTTCTAGTAGAGGTTCATACTTTCTATAAGTTCTATACATTAGTTATTTAAAAACTTATTGGTGGGTTGGCCCAACCCAAATCCACCCTTTTTAACTCAAACACAAAATTACCCATTTTGACACCTGCCCAATCTACCCATTTTGCCACCTCTAGCACTTAAACTTGTGTAGAGATTGTGAGTAATCAAGCTGTATTTGGTGTCACACCACAGGAGGAGCATCAGGCGGGGGAAGCAATTCATCCAACACTGGAGTTATTGTAGGATCGGTGATTGGTGGTTGTGTGCTTCTGGCTTTGTTAGTTGTTGCTGGACTGTATGCTTTTCGTCAAAAAGGGAGAGCTGAAAGAGCCACCAATGAGAGCAGCCCTTTTGGTATAAAATATTATAATCGTTTTAACTTAAGTGTTTGTATTACGTTTGAATGTATAATTCGTAATCTGATCATATGTTTTGTGAAACTTTTAGCATTATGGGATGCAACCAATGGAAGTGGTGCCATCCCTCAGCTGAAAGGAGTAAAGGCATTCACCTTTGCGGAAGTTAGCAAATACACAAACAACTTTTCAGAAACAAACAACATTGGAACTGGTGGATATGGAATGGTAAGAATTTGTGTCTATAGGTAAATGTATGTGTGCCAATACCAATGGGTTGGGTAACAGGCTAAAAAGGGTTCCAGTATATACGAGTATTTTTCAGTACGTCAAACTGAACGGGTCAGGTTGGGTTGACCTGCAAGCATTTTGTTCACTTTTCATAATCTTCCGTAAATTGAGTAATTCTACATTTATGATCATTTCAAAAAACCAATTACCATATAAACAAAATATTACTATTAATAAAGAGACCCAGGTCATATCTATACTAATGGAGGAAGGACTCTCTCTCCAAAAAAAATTCAGATGTACACAAAATGATTCATGGTTTACAACACTTTAAAGCAAGCAATTTTCATAATTACAACAACCAAAGCATTGTGTACAACAAAAACTAGCATGAATCGAAATTCAGACCACTTTCCTTAGAATTCTACATTAATAGCATTAAAAACACCCCTAAACCCAATATTACAATTATTTAAACACAATGTACAACCCTCATTCTACATTAATAGCATTAAAAACACCCCTACATCCAATATTACAATCATTTAAACACAATGTACAACACTCATTCTACATTAATAGCATTAAAAACGCCCCTACACCAAATATTACAATCATTTAAACACAATGTACAACCCTCCATCTTAAACTAGACATGAACCTGTGACCAAGACTCGACTCAATAAAACTCGACTCGATACACAAAGCTGTGACCAAGCAAATTTAGGTGTCGGAATGACATCCCGTGACATTTTTATTAATTCCATTGAAAAACTTTATTTCAGGGTACCCGCCGCTGCAACGCGCGGGTACCCTGCTAGTGAATTAAAAAACACATTAGTCAACTTTTGACTCATTACCTCGTTAGCTATTTCTTTTACTTGTTTGAGAAAAAATACAACCAGATTGAACTCATACGTAAGTTGATAGTTCAAAATGCGCATTCTGTTTTTACACAATAACTGAAGAATAAGGTTACTCTTTACAGGTGTACAGAGGAAGTTTACCAAACGGGCAGTTAATTGCCATCAAAAGAGCTAAACAAGGATCAACACAGGGAGGTCTAGAGTTCAAAACAGAAATTGAGCTTCTTTCAAGAGTTCATCATAAGAATCTTGTGAGTCTTGTAGGTTTCTGTTTTGATCAAGGTGAACAAATGTTGGTCTATGAATATATTGTCAATGGTACAGTCAAAGACAGTCTTTCAGGTAACTTCTATTTCCTGCTATAAACCATTATCAGCTATTAATATTAAATCGAAACTGATGATCAACGATCATTGATACATGCAGGGAGATCAGGAATCAGATTAGATTGGATGAGAAGACTGCGAATAGCATTGGGAGCAGCAAAAGGATTGCAATATTTGCATGATCTTGCTGATCCTCCAATTATACACAGGGATGTCAAATCGAACAACATTTTATTAGATGAACGCTTAGTAGCAAAGGTGGCTGATTTTGGTTTATCCAAATCACTTGGGGATGCTAATGTCACTCATGTTACTACGCAAGTTAAAGGGACACTGGTCAGTAATTTATTCATGATGTAACTTTTCATTAACCTGGTGGTCGAAAATATGGGTCAAAAAGGGTCATTTTTAGTTGATGTCAAAATGGGTCAGGTCAGGTAAGTGTGACCCGTGAACACATTTTTGTGTTTTCATTTTTGGAAATTGTATAAATTGTTATTTTCTTAAACATGCAACACCTTTCATTTTTGTGTTTACCTATTCAATACAGAATCTTGTCCATAATTAATGTCGATCTATGGTTAAAACTCTATGTTTTTATTTCTTGAAGAATTTGATCTGAAAAAGCATGTCATATGGTTTGACGCAGGGCTACATGGATCCTGAGTACTACCAGACAAACCAGTTAACAGAAAAAAGTGATGTTTATAGCTTTGGAATTGTACTGTTAGAGCTTATAACAGCAAGAAATCCGATCGAGAAAGGTAAGTACATTGTACGAGAAGTGAAGGAATCCATGGATAAAACTAAAGAACTATACAACCTGCATGAGGTGCTTGACCCAACTATTGGTTTGACCACACAACTAAAAGGTTTGGAAAGATTTGTGGATATTGCATTGCGTTGCGTGGAAGAAAGAGGCGATACAAGACCAACTATGAGTGATGTTGTCAAAGAGATCGAGAGCATTATGGAGCTTGCAGGTTTCAACCCAAATGCCGAGTCAGCAGCAAATTCATCAAACTACGATTATGCCAGTAAAGGAAGTGAACATCCTTATACCAATGACAACCTTTTTGCTTACAGTGGTGATCATTTTTCTGCAAAGTTGGATCCTAAGTAGAAAATATTAGCATAAGCAACAATTTGAAATGTTCACCGATTGTCAAATGTTTGTTTTACATCTTCTCTTCGTGTAAATGAGTCCACAAAAAACGAATTTTAGTAGGAAATGTGTGAAGATCTTAGCTATTTATTTAAATTTGTTTATATGTTGTACACAGATTATTTGAAGCTATTGATTTTTTATTCTTATCGCCAAATGGACGTTATACCATTGCTATGCCACGATCTAGTTTAGATGTGAAAAGTATTCACTGACACTACTTATCGATCCATCTGCATTCGCTAGGTAGGTTTTTGTGTGGCATTAAGTACAATAAATGTGTGTAAGTACTAACGATATGGGGCACCATTGGCCACAGGGCCTTTGGTTATTACAACTCGATATACCAAGTTACAAAAATTTGACAAAATAATTACTACGTATAAGCTAGAAAAAGCAATGTTCACTCGTTTGACTTGTAGCTCTGATTGGGCTAAGAAGTAATATGTCATGATGTAGTTTGGATTTCGCATTGCATCGAAAGTGAACATAAAACTTGAGTGTACCTCAAAAAACACACATTGAAGATTTTCAATGCTCACTGAGACAAAGAAGATATAGAAACCACAAAACAGAAGCATGTAGCCACCATGTGGTGTAAATGTACAAATATACCATTGAACTTTTTTATTCGGGCATATGTTCAAAAAAATAATAATAATAATAATAATAAAAAAAAAAAAAAAAAAATGTAAGGTACCGTTGGACCACAGGGCCTTTTAATAAAATATATGTAAGTTGAGAAAAGCCAGTTGGGTTTATTTTATATTCGTAAGTTCTGTTTTGCAATATATATTAATTTTGGTCAAGCCCAAATCATACTGCAAATTGCAGAAATAGAGATTTAGTTTATAACAAGTATCAAGTTGGTGTGTGTACATAAGAACTTGTCATAACGAGTATCAAGTTGGTTTCATTTCTTCTATTACATAACCTAATTAATTAAGAAGCATGCCTCTAAATGAACACTAGTGATGATATACTACGTATTAGTGTATTTTCACTAATCATTAACAACATTTTAGTTATTATACTAATAATTAATGTTTTTACTTTTTCATTAATGTTTTCTTATAAAATATAAAAGATAGAATGGGTAACTCGTATAATTTCTCCAATAGAATTGGTGCAGTCCTGTCATTTAAACATAACCAAAATATTTAATAACCTTAATTAATTAAACATGGTTGGAGCAGTTGACATATCACCAACAACTATTTGCATTATCCATTACAAAAATACCCATTGTCTTTAGTATAAATTTTCTTCCTAGTAATGTCTGCACCAAAGACAAAATGCAACTAACTAAACAGTCTTGTTTTGTCCTTATCAGCTGTCGTTTTTTTTGGTGGGAAAATTTCATTAGACAGTTGGGTATGTAGTTATACACAATGACCAAGTCTACATTGGTTTCATCATTTATTTATATATTATGTTTAAAAACAAGTGTCACATAATATCCAGCATGATGAGAGAGAAAGTTCGAGGCATTGTGTTTTTGTGCCATATGTGATCATTTGACCATCTAAGTTTATCGCATACTGTGCAAGAAGAAGACGTTGTCTATTTTACAAAAATGGGTTCGAGTATTCGGTTGTTAGCGATGATTGTTTGCTGTCGGATTATGGTGATTGCAGCAGTGACAGACCCGAGTGATCGTAAGTTATTTTGTGATAATCTGTCTACGGACTTTGGAGTTTGTTTGATGCATATGTTTCAGTTTTTCATAATTTATTTGTATGTTTTTGTATGTCTGCAATCAACCTAAGAAATCTTGATTATACTTGTTTGCAGTTGGTGTGCTAACTGCGATCAGGTCTAGTTGGCAAAATCTACCACCTAACTGGAGGGGCTCAGATCCTTGTGGAAGTAATTGGGATGGAATTAACTGTACCGACTCACGTGTGACCACCTTGTAAGTGTCCTGTTTTAAAAAGAATCACCATATAGCTAACAGCATAAAACCAATCCACGTTAAGTCAGTGCTTCAGTTTTGCACAACTTCTAATATTGGTTGTCCCTGACTGCCTCATTACAGAAATTTAGCTGGAACGGGAGTTAGAACCAATGAAATTGGAGACATTCCATCACTTACCATGTTGCAATATTTGTAGGTTTTCAATTAAGATGCCACTTTGTGAATTTCTTTTCATTGTCTATTGATTATTCCATTTATTATTTTAGCTATTTCTGTTTATGGATATGCAATGTTCTGTAATTATTATACTAGCTAGGTGTAAACTTGGCATGATTTGCCACTTGCATGTTCTTGATGTAAAAAGAGCGTACATATAGTCGATTCACATTTTAGGATATGTTCTTCTAGAATAAAAGTTTAAAGGCATGTGTTATAATTCGTTAGTTTATATTTATGATAACATTCATTGGTGCTAGCACTTGATGACTTCCTAATTTGATTTCTTGATGTAGAGATCTTTCCAACAACAGAGGGATAAAAGCCAATCTTCCACAATCTATTCAGCAGTTGCAGAATCTGACGACGTTGTAAGTAAACCCTTTTGAAAATCAAATGTAGCATCCTGCTATGTTTACTTCTCCACATTCAAAACCTTGAGACTTATACGGAGTATAGTTCTTTCTTGACAAAGTACTCTCTGCGTTTAGAATGCTGGTTGGCTGCAGTTTTCGTGGTCAAATTCCTGATTCAATAGGATCTCTCAAGAAACTAGGCTTTTTGTAAGTGTTCGAAATTCTTGTGCATTTTACATTATTCATACTGAACATCTGGCAGCGTATATGAAACTGATCAGCTTGTAGTCCATGGCCATGGGGAAGGTGCTCCTGAAACACGTCCAAAAATTGGCTGGTTGGTTAACCATTATAGGCTCAAAACAGGTGGAGTAGGGTTGAGCTGAAACGCTTTTTGCCCAAATTTGTTGTTCTTGTTGGAAAAATGTGTGAC
Organism: Artemisia argyi; assembly: GCA_030686995.1. Classification (NCBI taxonomy): domain Eukaryota; kingdom Viridiplantae; phylum Streptophyta; class Magnoliopsida; order Asterales; family Asteraceae; genus Artemisia; species Artemisia argyi. The sequence continues at coordinate 88,719,688 of CM060676.1, forward strand.
ACGTATGCTAATAAAATAATTTGATTTACTAGATAATGACTTAGGAGGTTTTATGCATTTAAAGTTACTGCTTGAAGTTTAAACGACTCTCGACCCATTTAACTAATTTGACCTTCTTTCTTTTAAGCAATTTTATTTATTTATTTATTTTACATCTTATATCTGTCAATTACATCCGGAATGGACCAATTTGCATGTATGTACATCCAGTTTCTACTATTACAAAAGTATACCATTTCTTATCTTAACGAGATTTGTGACCTATGTTTCTTCTGAAGAGTTTTATTTCTATATACTTAACACTGTTTCATAATTCTGTCACTTTTTTATTTTTTATTTTTATTTTTTATTTTTTATTTTTTTTTTCCAGAGGTCTTAATAACAACAGCTTCACTGGACCCATTCCACCAACCATTGGTAATTTAATAAATCTAACATGGTTGGATCTAAGTGATAACCAACTTTCGGGACTTATTCCAATCACGAATGGAACAACCCTTGGTCTTGACAGGCTAGTGAATGCAAGACACTTGTATGTTCTCTGTCAAATATATCAGATTTAATGTGTATATCTTCTTTTTAAGTGATTTTCTCACCCATATTGTATGTCGGTCATTATGCAGCCATTTAGCAAATAATAAGTTATCTGGTCCCATTAGCTCTCAGCTTTTTAACCCAGGCATGAGGCTAATACATGTGTAAGTATGGCATTAAACTAATTTCAAAGAAACAATATGTTTTTCAAAGGCATCTTATATGTATCTTGTTGTGGGAATTTTTCTAAGAACCTGCATATTTTTTGTCTTTTATTATTATTATCATCGTAGAACATTTCCACTAAAACACCAAGAATATATATATTGTTGAACAGGATACTTAACAACAACCAGTTAAATGGAACAATCCCTGCCTCGATAGGAACTGTGGGGACGCTTGAAGTAATGTAAGTATCAGCAATAAATACTGCTTGAACATTACCGAAATGCCATCTAATTTGATATTTTTAAATTATTTACGTATGAATCTCTTAAACTCTTATATGTTACAGACGCCTGGACTCGAATTCCTTAAGGGGGACAGTGCCTCAGAATATAACAAACGCTAAAAATGTCAATGAGCTGTAAGTGATAAGAGTGGGGAACCACTTTTTTTTTTTTTTTTTTTTTTTTTTTTTTCCAACTTTTAATTCTTTACGGGAATAGGTTATTTGGAGGTTGACATTAATTGGCAGATTCATTTAATTTCAGGTACTTATCAAATAACAATCTGAATGGATCTGTTCCAAATCTCGTAGGAATGAACTCCCTTTTTTATGTGTAAGTTGGTTTACGTGCTTACTGCATGCTTTTGTACAAACTATTTTCCACTTTCTAACTTCAGGTAATTTATTATAATGTGATTTGCAGGGACATGAGCAATAACAGTTTTGATACGTCAGATATTCCTTCCTGGTTCAAACTGTTGGTTGTAAAGCTGCAAAACAGTTCCAGATTAGGGTTAAGATAATCAATGAAGGTACCGGATATTCACTTGAAATCGTGGTATCACTTTCCAATAGAAATTATTCGACCCTATGCCTGGGTTACACGAATATCTCTATGGGATAAGACCAAGTGATGTTCTTGCTTTAGGCACAAACCAAGAACCAGATGCGTATTTAAGTGTTTAGGGTTTTGTGTTTAGTATATCGTATGATAACTTACTTTCATGCATAATGATGTGATCTCTATTTATAATAGAGAATACTCAAACCCTAGCCCATGGTATTATGTATAATTAACGGCCCATTAATGATAACATAATAATTTCCATAATTATAGGATCTGTGGTTATCAGTGGAAACAGTTACCCTTGCAGTGGTAACAATAACCCTTGCAGTGGTAACGTTAACACTTGCAGTGGTAACAACAACCCTTGCAGTGGTAACGTTAACACTTGCAGTGGTAACAACAATCAGCAGAATCATGCTATCAGCAGATTCAATACATAACCACTATTGAGTCAGGGGATTCAGTGACCAAATGGGTGTATACTCCATACCTCCAAGCCCATTACCAGGTGTGAATTGATCCCTCAAGTGTACTAAATTTACTAACAATCCTCCCCAAATTTAGTTCACTACCTTTGCATGAAAATTCAAACACAAACCAAAACAAGTGCATAAATGAAAATATCCTGAGGATTGAATTTCCACATTAGTACATATACTTTCAAATATTCGAGAATCAGGGTGTTCTAAGAATTGAACCCTTCAACCCATTTGAATACCTGATGATAAATACACACAAGTTTTCAAACACTAAAATACTCCTGACACTATACAAGCCATGTGTCCATATCCAATTCATAAATGTTGTAAAAGCTAAAAGTCCAAAGCTTCCTGAAGCGGCAAAACTTCAACATTTACATAGGTGGTTCATCTTTAATTCATGCTCCTGCTTAGCACTTTTTCAAAGAAAATTAACCATTAAGAAGTGAAGACTTCATCCTCCTTTCAGCAGGTAACAAGCACAACCTTGGGATGTTTGTAATACATGTGCTTCAGTCCACCAAATGATCAGCTTTCCACATTGAACTCAGCTTCCAAGTTTCCTTAGAAGGGAGTTGGGTATCCTTGCATTCAGTGACTAAGTTGGACTTAAACCCATCCCTTTAGCAGACTTCAAAACCAAGTCTCTAGCCAAACCCTTCGTCAAGTGATCAGCTAAGTTTTGTTGAGATTTAACAAACACTATAGATACCACCCCATTCATGATAAGCTCACGAATCATGCTATGCCTAACACCTAAGTGTCTAGACTTCCCATTGTACATCTGGCTATAAGCCTTTGCCAATGTAGCAGCACTATCACAACGGATAGAAATAGGTGCTATAGGTTTAGACCACAATGGAATCTTAAGAAGCAAGTTTTTCAACCATTCAGCTTCTTTGCCAGCAGCAGCTAAAGCCACAAATTCAGATTCCATGGTTGAACTGGTAATGCAAGTTTGTTTCTTGGATGCCCAAGAAATTGCACCTCCACCAAGTAGGAATACCCAGCCACTAGTAGACGAATTGTCTTCAGTGTTACTGATCCAACTTGCATCAGTGTATCCTTCTAATACTGAAGGATAACCAGTATATGAGAGACTATAATCCATAGTTCTCTTCAAATACTTAAAGACCCTCTGAATTGCTTGCCAATGATGAGCACTAGGATTACTAGTATACCTGCTCAGTTTACCCACAGCAAAAGCAATATCAGGTCTTGTACAAGTCATGGCATACATCAAGCAACCAATCACCCTAGAATACTCAAGTTGAGATACAGCTATGCCAGTATTAGGCATTAGCTTCTTACTTGTATCCATAGGAGTACTTACTGGAGTACAATCAAAGTAATTAAATTTCTTTAACACCTTCTCAATGTAATGAGACTGTGAAATAGAAATCTTGTTACTTTCATGTTTAATCCTTATGCCAAGGATAACATCTGCCTCCCCCATATCCTTCATGGAGAACTTTGATGACAAAAATTCTTTTGTAAGATCAACTTGATTTTGGTCAGTTCCAAAGATCAACATGTCATCAACATATAGACAAATGATGACTCCTTTACCAGATTCATCAAATTTGCTATATACACATTTGTCAGCTTGATTAAGTAAATAACCACTAGACAAAACCACTTCATCAAACTTTTGATGCCATTGCTTAGGTGCCTGTTTTAGTCCATAAAGAGACTTAATCAGTTTACACACCTTGTTTTCTTTGCCAGGCATGATGAAGCCCTGAGGTTGGTTCATGTAAACCTCCTCATCTAAATCACCATTCAAGAAAGCTGTCTTCACATCCATCTGATGAATAATCAGATTGTGAATTGATGCCAAAGCAATTAGCAATCTTATGGTACTGATACGTGCCACTGGAGCATAAGTATCAAAGTAGTCTATTCCTGACTTTTGTTTAAAGCCTTGAATAACTAATCTTGCCTTGAACTTTTCAACAGTTCCATCTACCTTCATTTTCTTTTTGAAAATCCATTTGCTACCTAAAGGTTTGCAACCAGGTGGTAGATCAGTCAACACATAAGTGTTATTGCCCATGATAGAGTCCATCTCATCATTAATTGCTTCTTTCCAGAAAGCAACATCCTGGGACTTCATTGCTTCTTCAAATGTTTTGGGATCATCCTCCACAATGAAGCAATAAGAGTATTGGTCAGAGACCTCACTCCTTGTACCTTCAATTAAGTATAATTGAAACTCAGGTCCAAATGACTTTGGAGTCCTCACCCTATTGCTCCTTCTGAGCTCAGGTTCAGGTTGTTGTTCCACAACCTCAGCAGGAACCTCATTAGCAGAAACCTCATCAGCAGGAACCTCATCAGCAGGAACCTCTGAAACACCATTGTCATTGGTTCCATTTGGAATCCTTTGACTTGGTCTAGGGATAGATGAGAATCTGTTCTCATCAAATAGTGCATCCCTTGATTCAATTATTGAGTTAATTGAAACAGACTCATTAGGTTCTATAACATAAAACCTATATGCCTTGGAATGCTCAGCATATCCAACAAAGATGCATTTAATGCCTCTTTCACCCAAAGTTTTATGCTTTGGATCAGGGAGTCTTACAACAGCCCTACAACCCCATATCCTAAGATAATTAAGGTTAGGTTTCTTTTTAGTCCAAAGTTCATAAGGGGTAACTTTGTTCCTTTTGTTGGGAACTCTATTTAATAAATAGCAAGCTGTTAACATAGCTTCACCCCAGAATCCTTGACTCAGCCCTGAATAGGACAACATGGAATTAACCATCTCCTTCAGCACCCTGTTTTTCCTTTCAGAAATACCATTTTGCTGAGGAGTATAAGGGGCAGTCGTTTCATGGATTATACCAACAGACTGAAAATACAGAGTATCCATGTACTCACCTCCCCTATCAGTCCTTAATCTTTTGATCAGGGAACTTTGTTGCAATTCAACTTCAGTTTTAAATACTTTAAATTTATCTAATGCTTCATCTTTAGAATGTAATAAATAAACATGACAAAACCTAGAAGCATCATCAATAAAAGTCACAAAGTATTTCTTATTCCCCAAAGAGGGAGTTGCATGTAAATCACAAAGGTCACTGTGAATTAACTCCAAAACTTTAGTTTCACGTTTTACTCCTTGAAAAGGTTTCTTAGTTATTTCGTTCAACATACAAGTTTTACACTTTTCAGTGTTCACATCAAAAGCTGGAATTAATCCATCCTTAGACATATCTTGCATCCTTTTAAAATGTACATGGCCAAGTCTTGCATGCCAAAGGTTTGAATCATAAAGTTTAGATGTAGATATAAAAGCAGAATCAATATTATCATGAACAATATTAAGTCTGAACATTTGATTACATAAATAACCAAAACCAATAAACACACCATTTTTAGATAAAACAAACTTATCAGATTCAATAACCTGTTTATAACCACAATTATTTAAAACACTACTAGAAACCAAATTCTTTCTAATATCAGGAACATGTAAAACATTAAATAAAGAAACAATCTTTCCAGAACTAAACTTCAACTCAACACATCCTTTTCCATGCACCAGGGCAGTTGACTCATTTCCCATGTGAAGAATAGAACCATCATTCATTGACTTGTAGGTCTTGAACCAGCTTCTATCTTTACACACATGAATTGTAGCTCCAGAGTCAACCCACCACGCAACATCATCATCCTGCACAAAGTAAATATCAGATATATATGTAACATAATAAATCTTAAAAGACTTATTAAACACATTCTGACCTTTCAGAGAATTGGTGTTACCATTCCCTCCACTTGTGCCTGATCCATTGGATTTGTTTCCAACTTTACCACCCTTGCAATCTTTCCTGAAGTGTCCAGGTTTCCCACACTTCCAACAAGTCACCTTAGGTTTCTTGTTAAGATCAGATTTGGTGTTATCTTGATGCTTACGTTTGCCCTTGTTGTCATTGTACTTGGTTGAGTTGTTATGCTCCACCATATTGACAACTGATGGACCAGTAGCAGTGCTACTCTTTGGCTTGTCAATGTCTTGAGCTTTGAGTGAATCCTCAATGCGCAAGTGACTGCCCAACTCAACAAGAGTTAACTCCTCCTTCTTATGCTTAAGCATATGTTTGAATTCTTTCCAAGAAGGAGGTAGTTTATCGATGATACAAGAGACTGAAATAGCCTCATCCATGTTCATCTTGTGTTGTGTGAATCGACCAAGTATACTAAGAAGTTCATTGTATTGTTCCATGACAGGTCTAGAATCAACCATTTTGTAATTGTTAAAATTACTTACAAGGAACTTCTTACTTGATGCATCCTCAGCCATATATTTGGCTTCCAAGGAATCCCATAGTTCTTGAGAAGTTTCAACATTCTGATAAATATCAAAAAGAGAATCAGACATACCATTGAGAATTAAACCTCTGCATATGTAGTCATCATTCTCCCACTTGCTCCTTGCCCTCATCTGATCCATAGTAGCATCATCTCCATGATCTTCTGGAATCTCAGTCGTGAGAACATACACCACATTCATACTTGACAACAAGAAGTGCATCTTCTTTTGCCATCTTCTGAAATCAACACCTTCAAACTTTTCCAACTTGGAAAAGTTAGCAGCCATTTGTCTCATAGCAGCAGCCATTGATTATCACTAATAGTTTCTATTGATTGTTGGTTGTAAAGCTGCAAAACAGTTCCAGATTAGGGTTAAGATAATCAATGAAGGTACCGGATATTCACTTGAAATCGTGGTATCACTTTCCAATAGAAATTATTCGACCCTATGCCTGGGTTACACGAATATCTCTATGGGATAAGACCAAGTGATGTTCTTGCTTTAGGCACAAACCAAGAACCAGATGCGTATTTAAGTGTTTAGGGTTTTGTGTTTAGTATATCGTATGATAACTTACTTTCATGCATAATGATGTGATCTCTATTTATAATAGAGAATACTCAAACCCTAGCCCATGGTATTATGTATAATTAACGGCCCATTAATGATAACATAATAATTTCCATAATTATAGGATCTGTGGTTATCAGTGGAAACAGTTACCCTTGCAGTGGTAACAATAACCCTTGCAGTGGTAACGTTAACACTTGCAGTGGTAACAACAACCCTTGCAGTGGTAACGTTAACACTTGCAGTGGTAACAACAATCAGCAGAATCATGCTATCAGCAGATTCAATACATAACCACTATTGAGTCAGGGGATTCAGTGACCAAATGGGTGTATACTCCATACCTCCAAGCCCATTACCAGGTGTGAATTGATCCCTCAAGTGTACTAAATTTACTAACACAAACTCGAATCATTGACCACATTGTAATCATTCTTGCACTATTTCTATATCATCGACTACACAAATTCCATTTGCTTAATCTTCTACCGACAGATTGATGGACAAGACGCAGCTCCAAGGAGAAATCCCATCAGATATGTTCCATCCTCAGTTAGAGAGATTGTGAGTATCACCTGAATGCTTTCTTATCAAGTTAAAAAATTTTGTATGCACATGTTATAGTTTATGATTTCAGAAAATAGAACTACAGGTGACATTTAAAATATGTATGAAATGGGTCATATTGGGTTGTATGGATTGATAATGGGTCAAGTTAGCTGAAGATAAAACGGGTCGAAAGCGGGTTTAGAGGGTCAATAGTCGTTTGCCATGCAATAAAATGTATACCCTAAATCGTATTTTGTAATAATTAAAAGAAGGTACTTTCTATTCATATAATAGTGTTCTTGTAACCATACTTACATTAAACATTTACAAACTACATAAGACAGTGGCCTGCTGGACTGCTAACATAAAATAACCATTAAGCCCGAAACCATTTTTACCCATTACATAACACACTTGACAGTTGACACACTCATTTTCCACCTCTACATAGTATACGGAATTTACTTTTTGTTAGTAGACTCTTATATAAATACATGTTTTTTGAAGTATTGAAATGTGGCACTTGAATGATCCTTTTATTCTCTCATTTTGGTTGTTTGTTGACAGGGTGCTAAGTAACAATGATCTTAATGGAACCCTGGATATTGGCAACCGATATAGCAGTGACTTAATTGCTGATCTCTCTTACAATTCCATAGCTAACTTCACACAAGAATCTGGATATAATATGAGTCTCAAGTGAGCCCTTATGCCTCTTCTAAATCTCTTCTTGGTTTCTACTTTCCATCCATTAAATCCGATTATTACCTTAAGTATAAGAATGTCACGGCAAATATGTAACGACTTGTCCCAAATGGAGAGTAAGATGTTTATAACAACTCGTTGTCTACTACTGTATAAAGCGTGTTACACAATCTTATGGAAGGTTTTTGAACTTTTGTGCAGCCTTGTAAATAATCCAGTCTGTGAAGGAACAGCAGCACCTGGAAGATACTGTGCAGCTGGAAATCCGGATATACCAAATAGTTTACCAGAAATTAGTTGCACTTCTGTGCGCTGCAGTTCAAATACAGTGCTAAGTCCAAACTGTAAATGTACAAATCCATACACAGGAACTATATATTTTTTCTCTCATTCGTTCTCAAACTTGGATAATATCACCTACTACACAATTCTCCATGATGCTTTGATGTCAGCCTTTCAGTCCAACCAACTTCCTGTGGATTCAATTTCCATAACTGATGCAACCATCGATGGGTTTTCATACCTTCAATATAGATTGAAAATTTTTCCATCTGGTCAAGATTATTTCACTCGTTCGGCAGTCTCTTCAATTGGGACCGTGATTAACCGCCAACAGTTTAATCTCACACGCTTTGGACCCTTATTCTTTCTTGATGACAGCTATTGTTGCTTTCCAGGTAATTTAACATGGTATATATATATATATGCTAAATGGACTTTTATATGTTTACTTAACCTTGACACGTGTCTACTTTTACTATTCAAACATTTGTACCATAAACTTACTTGTTTCTTCAGGTTTATTTTTATTTTTTTTTTTATATTTTTTTAATTTTTTTTTTTATTATTATTATTTTTTTTGTGAAAATGGGAGCATTATATTAATAAACAATCTCATTAAGAGAAATACAAATGAGCATGTCATTGCCTTTCAAGTGGACATCCCCCACAAAAGCACAAGACAGCTAAGAGGAACATTACAACTTGAAACTGCATACATCTAGAAAACTAATCAATGAAACAGTAACTACACCCATTCATCTAGTCTAGCAAAGTTCACTAGCACTAGGCAACCATGGAGAAAATTCAATCCATAACTACATTTCCCTAGTGCAAACACCCTACCTATGCTTAAACCTCCACACCTTTAAACATAGAGGCTCTTACACTAAGGCATCATCAAGGGCATGGGAAAAACTCCAGTTCCATTAAGTCTTTTTACATAGAGGCTACATTTCTAGCAAGCTAGCATCACCTCAAATGCAATAGTTTCTTAAGGATACTTCCCACTTGGCTACATTTCCCAATCTGCTTACTCAGAATCCTCCAATTGCAGCTACCACCTAACAATTAAAAGAGACAGAGCAAGTAAACAGGGCATCACCAAGCTGGCATTCCACCATGTAGCCTTCACCAAACTTGACCTGTTTCTTCTAGTTGAAAGTCACTGGAGCATGTATTAATGCATACATCCTCCTAAATGATTTTGTTCGATTTTTTATGTATCTATTGAAACAATATTGAATTTGCTACAATGATTAACAAATTCATTAGTTATAAATTATCTAAAAATGGAACAAAAAAAGTTTTAGATGGTCTTCTTGCACATTTTGGTATGTTACCATTTCGCCTAACCTTGCATCTCTAATCTAGTAATCTATACATTTCCATTTGTACTCTAGTAATTAGTAGTCGGAGCATTTGTTTTCTAAGTTTAAGTTATTACAGTAAACAAGTCATCAAACCGTGGCATCATTATTGGGACTGTTGTTGGTAGTCTTGTGCTCTTATTGCTAATAGCGTCGGCTTTAACTTATGCCATCTTTCAGAAAAGAAAAGCAAAGAGAGCCAAAGAAATCAGCAATCCATTTGGTAAGACGATTTGGAGTAATTCTCATATATATTCACAAATCATTCTTGTGATTAAATCCATATATTGTGATGATGCAGCATCTTGGGAGTTGGATAATGGCAGTGATGTGGGTGGTGTTCCTCAACTGAAAGGAGCAAGAGCGTGTTCATTTGAAGAGCTCAAAAGATGCAGCAACAACTTTTCAGAAGAAAACATAATTGGATCTGGGGGCTACGGACAGGTATTCTAATGTTATATACCCTTCTTTGACTTTTATTCTATGCTACATGTATGTTTATTTGTGTAATTTAGTGTACTTATGTATTATTGGGCTAATAACATAAAAAGGTAATCAACTTTGGTGAAATTTCTATTCTTGCAATTTTTCAATACAGGTCTCAAACTTTCATGAATTTCTAATGATACTAAATCCTTTTGATAAAACCCCTAAACTCTCGTGAACTTTCACTTTAAACCAAATTGAATTTTCCTTACTTGGCGTTGACTTAGTATTGATGGATAGATAAGATATTGCTTGGATTTCATGGTTTTGGATGACCTAAAGTTAGCAGACGTGAAAACTTGAGGTATTTTTGGGAAAAAGGTCTTTTTACCTGAACGAGAATTTCTACCAAAGTTGGTTACCATTTAATACAACTAGACCTTTTTTATTCGGAAAGGAACAGAATTTTCTCAAATGGATAAGATGTTGACTGACAGGTGTACAAAGGGACTCTTAACACTGGTCAAGTAGTTGCAATCAAAAGAGCTCAACAGGGGTCATTGCAGGGTTCCTTTGAATTTAAAACGGAAATTGAGTTGCTTTCCCGGATTCATCATAAGAATGTTGTAGCCCTTGTTGGTTTCTGTTACGAGCAAGGTGAACAAATGTTGGTCTATGAGTATATTTCAAATGGTACTCTGAAAGATAATCTAACAGGTAATTATATTTCATTATTTCCTGCCCTTTCCATTGAACTCAAGACTGAACGTTTGATTCTCGTTATGTATTAGAGAAGAACAATTAGCAAATGGGGCTATTCTTGTTATGTTGTATCTCTGACGGGTTAACTAGAAAATAAAGCCACTAGCCATAGAAGAAACAGACGAACGGGTCAAAAGTCGCCAAGTGTATTTCTACTGAATAAAACCTTAAAGAATTTTAAATAGAATAATTAGGTTATCATTAAGATAATGTAATCTTTTTATCCACAATTGGCAAAATAATTATTTTCTAAATAACTGCTAAATATTTTGTCAAAAAGAGATTTTCGTCAATTTAACCTGACCCAACTTGTTTAAACTCATACCAGAGTGACCCGTTTTGACATGTTACATACACGCTTGACGCACCTAGTTTGCCATTACATCTTAAGCTTAGATTTTTTGACTATTGCAATTGTACTTGCAGGGAAGTCTGGAATGAGGTTGGATTGGATGAAGAGGCTTAAGGTAGCTCTTGATTCTGCCAATGGTCTGACATACTTACACGAGCTTGCCAACCCTCCCATCATACATAGGGACGTCAAATCAAACAACATTCTTCTGGATAATCATTTGAATGCCAAGGTTGCTGATTTTGGATTGTCTAAGCTGTTGGGAGATGAATTAAAGGGTTACGTCTCTACTCAAGTGAAAGGGACACTCGTAAGTTTTCAATCCAACCCTCACTTTCTCATGAATGCATTTTATTTCTCTTTGCTAAGGGTATCATATCAGAATAAAAAATTGTTCAAGTCAAGTCAGATTGGGCTGACCCGAAACAATTTCAACTTTATATGTATAAACAACTGTATTAACATGATGAAAATATATATGATTCCAATCTCTTTTGACTACTATGATTTAGGAGGTTTTATCCATGTTGCGTGACATTTGGCCTATTTGACCTGTTTCCATTCTAGCTAGTTTTTTTTTATTTTATTTCTAATTTAATTTACTTATGTTTTGTGATTAATTTAACCAGTTGTCCATAAGAGATAAAACATTACATGAAACGACTCAGTAATGGGTAGAAATTTCTACCTGCACCCTTTATGCAAGACTATTTGTTTTGCTTTCCTAACTAAAAAGTTGATATATTTTTAAATTCAGGGTTACATGGATCCCGAATATTACATGACCCAACAGTTAACTGAGAAGAGTGATGTTTACAGTTTTGGAATTGTACTTTTAGAAATGTTAACTTCCAGATCACCAATACATAAAGGTAAATTCATCGTTAGAGAGGTCAAAGAGGCGATTGACAAATCAGGAGATCCAAATGGACTCTACAACGTTCTTGATCCATCTCTGGGTTCACCCAAAACACTTGGTGGTTTGACCAACTTCGTGAACCTTGCAATGAGATGTGTCCAAGATTCAGGAGCTGATAGACCCAAAATGGGTGAGGTGGTGAGAGAGATCGAGAGTATTATAGATTTGGCTGTAGTAAGCCTTGATGTTGAATCAGCGTCTACTTTCTCAAGTCAAAATACAGGAAATGTTGGGGATCTTTATTATCCATATGGTGATTCGGTCTCTGATGCCAGCAGTTTGTCTGTACCTTTTGAAACAGAACTGCGGAGATGAAATTAACATTATTGGTTGACTGATTCTCAGATTGGCACTGGTACATATGAAAACAGCCATGCTGTTCTTATGTAAATTTTGAATGACTCAAATTATACAAACATTTTAAAACTATGTCGTTGTATAACATTTTGCACTACAAGCTAAAAAATTATAATGTATGTAAATTGCAAATTTCGTCCATATGGTTTGCTCATGTGGTTGTATAATATTTTGCACTGCAAGCTAAAAATTATAATATATGTAAATTGCAAATTTCGTCGATATGGTTTGCTCATGTCGGTATAATATTTTGCTCTACAAGCTAAAAAATTATAATATATATAAATTGCAAATTTCGTCCATATGGTTTGCTCATGTCGTTGTATAATATTTTGCACTACAAGCTAAAACATTATAATATATTGAAATTGCAAATTTCGTCTATATGGTTTGCTCATGTCGTTGTATAATATTTTGCACTACAAGCAAAAAAATTATAATATATGTAATTTGCCAATTTCATGCATATGGTTTGCTCATATTGCACTTGTCCCCTACATACTTCAAATTATAGTTCATTTCATCCTTATTAATCATTTTACTTCGAGTAGGGACAAAAATAAACTCAAAAGTTTCCTACTGGGAGGCCACCTGCATTTTTGAAAGATCATGGAGGATGACTACAACCTGAGCAAACCACATGGACAGAATTTTCAATTACACTATTTTTTTCCATTATACTACGTATAAAGTAAGTTTGTTACTTAAAGTAAGTGTGTTCATAAGACTTATTTAAATTAGCAAAGAAAGTTGTGGGAACGAAGTGTGTCTGGTGTAGCCTACATATATCATATATGCGACCTGGGATGGTACTGAAACTTGGCTTACGGTTCACACATATATGTGCGATAACGTCCCTGATAACAAAGCATGTTAGTGATATTGACGATAATACATGCACTGATGCACATATCACACACACATAGTTGATATGCACTATTATACTAACTCATTTATATTATAAATGTTCTAATGTAAACATACAAATGGATGAAATGGTCCAAATTAAGACGCACAAGGACAAGATATGTGACTGGCTAAGGCCGCGTGTAGCCGGGATTCCCTAAGAGGCACATTCAGCGCATACCTTATGATCTTTACCAATCTGAACACTCCATATAGCACCACTATGAACATGCACTTGATCTTGGGATCAAATAATGAATATTTGAGTGAGCAATAATAAAGGTCCTCTTTATCCTCAAAGAGAACTTCTATTTATTCTACTTACAAACACAATTCATCTATATATAGAATTGTTAGGATTTTGTTAAAGTCTTAAAAGGCTTGAAGAACTTGTATTTAGTTCCTCAAAACCAAATCATTAAAGAATGTCGTCAAGTTAGTTTCGATTTAAGTTGCCATGCATGTCGGGAATTGATTAAAAACGCAGCCTTGCAAAATACTTCTAATCAACCATATCAAACTTTATATAATGGAAAGGTAACAAGGATTTACATGGAAACTGACGAATGATAACTTATGTCACATCTGACGGAGGATGAGGCTGGGGCAAACCTTTACGGCTTTACATACAGTAACTAGATGTGTACTTTACTTAAAAAGATACAATAACCAATCTTTACAAATATTTAATTATATCCTAATTTCAAATTCATCATGTTTCCTTTTAAGACAGCTTGATCATCATTCTAAAGAATGTAGCAACCTCCACCACCCCTAGTAGTAGTTGGTGGATACCCAAAAGCATATCCATATCCATCATGAATATAAGGATTGTTATAATACATTACTGGATATGCTATGATCATGTCGTCTTTGTCCTTCTTTTTGTATGGTCCAACACTTACAATTTCAGCAACCCTTCGTTTCTTCCTTAAGCAAGTTGCGACACAAACAGGATCAACATCCCCAATCACAGTCACTAATTCTTTCGGTAAATCCACCGATACCTCATCAACACCAGATAGTTTAGTGACCGCCTTCATTACCTCCTTCCTGCATTTTTCAGAGTGCATGCTAACTTTCACCTTTATCTCCTGTGTATGCGCATGAAAAATATCAATAGTTAGGAGGTAAAATAGCGAAAAGTAAGGCATAGATCACATGCGAAAAGCGAAAATAATACCTGAACCATATTGTGCCTATAAAATGTACTGTAAGATCAAATTACAAAATAAAGTATACTTATATACAAAACTCTACAGTTAAAAATCATCATACCTAATAAGTTGACTATGCATACTGAAAGACTTTTGACTTCATGAAATGTCAATTTCATGAGGACTTTTTCCTAAACCCTTGTACACGAAAGTTATGTATTATTATGTCATCTTATTTATATATATAGGTGTTTAATAGTCAGTCGACAGTCTATGTGAGACTCATATATATGCCTTATTTGAATGAAAGTAAAATAAGTTGAGATGATATTGACACTGTTGAATGTAAATTGCAAGTGGAAGAAAATAAATTTCTATGGACGTCATGGAAAAAAACATTAAAAAGACAAGAATAATGAAGCTAACTAACATATCAACATCATGTACTTAAACAAATTACTTTTTGATTAATACATACTTCAACGTTCAAATTATAATACATTTCATCCTTATCTTAGAAATGTTTATCAGTCTGAATTAATCCAAAATATTACTCATCACTGAGTTTGTATATACGCAACACACTTTCTCAAAGGTACCGAAATACGTAACCTACTAAAAATGTTACTTATATTGCTAACAAACTTTCAAAATTGGCACAAGATATGTAATGTTGACCGGATTTTTACCTAGTTGACTGGTTTGGAGGTTAACATATAAGAAAACTTAAATTATCGGTCCCTGTGGTTTGCGTCTGTTTACACCGGTCATCCTTTAACGTTATTTCAGTTATAAAAGTTAAAATAATAGTCCTTGTCGTTTAGGTTGACTTTCACCTTTAGTCACTTGACTTTATTTTCACTTTTTCGTCCGTTTTTACACGTTTTTATCCGTTTTACACGTTTTCTTTCGTTTTTCCACTTTTATAAAAAAAAATCGAATAAAATTTTATAAAAAATATTTTATAAAAAAAAATCGAAAAAAATATTTTTTACAAATTTTCGAAAATAATATTTTTTCTAAAAAATATTCTTTTTCGAAAATATTTTAGAAAAAATATTTTTATTCGAAAATAGTTTTTTTCGAAAATATTTTATTCAAATATTTAAAAAAAAAAATCTAAAAAATATTTTTTTATTCAAATATTTTTCTAAAAAAAATTTATTTTTTTTCAAAAAAAATTTTAGAAAAAAAAAATTTCTAAAAAATTTTCAAAAAAAAAATATTTTTTCTAAAAAATATTTTTTTTCGAAAATATTTTTTAGAATTTTTTTTTTTTTCGAAAATATTTTAGAAAAAATATATTTTTTCGAAAATATATTTGGAAAAGTATTTTTTTTCGATTTTTTTTTATAAAATATTTTTTTATAAAATTTTATTCGATTTTTTTTATAAAAATAGAAAAACGAAAGAAAACGTGTAAAAACGGACGAAAAATTGAAAATAAAGTCAAGGGACTAAAGGTGAAAATCAACCCAAACGACAAGGACCATTATTGTAACTTTTATAACTGAAATAACGTTAAAGGATGACCGGTAAAAACAGACGCAAACCACAGGGATTGATAATGTAAGTTATTTTATATATGTTAACCTCCAAACCGGTCAACCAGGTAAAAATCCGGTCAACATTACGTATCTTGTGCTAATTTTGAAAGTTTGTTAGCGATATAAGTAATATTTTTAGTATGCTACGTATTTCGGTACTTTTGAGAAAATATATTTAATTAGAGACAGTATCTAGTAAACCAGGTTTTTGTTATGCTCATAAAATGACAATTATGCATTCTGAGTATGTTTGTAAGGTAGTAAAGTATCATGAATACATTAATTATAGCTAAGGTAATTTGAGTGTCGGGTTTTATGGGAGAAATGGTGCAATTTCTGTGAGCACTGGGTATGCTGTAACTCAATGTCAGCTGAAGCTTGGGCTACCAACGTTGTAATAAGCTAATTTTTGGGAACCATGGGTGTGCTGTAACTTTTTTCAGTTTATTTTGTGCTTTGTCGGTTTTTGCGCGTCGAGCCGTCGATTGAAAGACAGGAGGTGGATGAACAAAAATACGTAAATCCTAGTAATGCTAAAAGCCGTTGGACTTGTTTTTGTAAACTGATATTGTTCCCCGTAGGCTAAACTTCATTAATCGTCAAATATTTATAGAATACATATCATAAAACCCTAACGGACCAAGCCCACAACCGGGCTTGGGCCAAATACCTAATACTGTCTAATACTCCTCCGCAATTCGAGCGGCGAAATTGTGAGCTCGAATTGGAGAAGAAGATTACAATTACAAAAGATAAAAAAACAAAGCAAAAGATAGTTATCTAGATAAATACTCAAGACTTTGAAAGCACCTAGTCGCAGCGACCGGAAAAACGTAATCCAAAAAATGAACTTTTTCTTTACGACAACTGGCGAAACTTATTACAGCGTGTGACGACGCTCCTGACCGTTGGAGGTGGCGATTCCGGTATGCTTCTCTGGAATTTAATTACGAGTCCACGGCCGCTAACAGCATCAACTAACTCTTAGCTGTTTGAGAGTTATAAGCAAAACAATAAGCCAATGCATTTTCTAGAAGACGCCTAATTGTTACGGCAAGTGAAAGCTTGTCACCAAGGCTACATCTGTGAATTCGGTATGCTTTTCTTCGGAATTTAATTACGAGTCCTTACGGTTTGGGAGTTACGGCCAAAACAGTGGTTGCAATTTTTTTTAGTACGGATAAATGACGACGGCTAGGGTTTGACGGGGTGGCATTGAGGCGGTGGCTCAAGGTGACTGACAAGATCCAAAGATCAAGGCTAAAGCTCCGATACCATGTAAACAGTTCCCCGTAGGCTAATCTTCATTAATCGTCAATACTTATAGAGTGCATATCATAAAACCCTAATGGATCAAGCCGACAACCGGGCTTGGGCCAAATACCTAATACCGTCTAATAGTTTTATCCGGGCAACTTTTAAGATTGGGCAACTTCCATCAAATGGAGACACGTGTCACGTATATGTATTTTGGGCAACAATATTTAGTTGGGAAACCGTAATAGGGCAACTGGTTTTTTGGTCATTTTACACATTATACACTATTTACCTATATCCTCCCCCCCCCCCCCCTATCTCTCTCTTTATACAACCCGACTAATTTATACACTATTTACATATTATTTCTCAAAATTTCTGTTCATCTAAGCCGATTTGTTGGTACTTTGTTTTAGTTCGACTTTTTGGGTCAACCTTTTAATGTTTTGGATCGATGTGACACAGCTTTGGTCGAAAAAATATAATTTGCCACACTTTAAAAGGCCTAAAGATATCATTAGTTCAGTAAATATGATTGTATATTATCTATCAAATCACTGGTAGCATGTCAACGTACAAAATCATTAGTAAGACGTCTGATAAAGTTCTTGGAACAGGATGATGTTGTTTCCTTTTTTGAAAATAAGGAAACAGGATGATGTTAATAATGTCAATTTTATAAACCAAGTCATCCAAAACATAAGAATATCAAATGACAAAAGGTTTATTCTAATTGGAATGCGAGATTTAACTAACTGAACTGTTGATCAATACAAGATGTGAAACTAAATAAATTGTTAACAGTAACATGCCAAAGTACACGATCATTACGATAAGAACTGGCAACTTCCTTTTGCATTTCTGCACAATACTCTAACAAGCTTCCATCATACAACCGCCTTACAGATTCTTTCCACAAAAAACCTTCTGAATCCTTCGCAAGCATATAAAGGACCCCCCATTCCATCTTTATTTTTCTTATTATGTTATTATCTTGATCCTGAGAACAATAAGATAAGAATGTGACAACGTGAGCCATCTATTCATCAACCTCCTCATTAAATTATGATTATGATTAATATCCTCATCAGAAGGTTACATAAGAACCACTATATTCTACTACCCTAACCCCCTCCCCTTGAAACCAATTACCAAATAATCAAGATCGAGAATCATAAACCAATTACCAAATAAATTTAGTATTAATGATGATTGAACTTACAGGGCACGGTTTTAAGTCCACAAAACAATCTTATCGACGATTTGTCTAGACTCAATGGAATGAAACTACTTTACCTTCTCTGATCTACTAAAAAATTATTTGCTAAAACAAGCCCTATGTATGAGTTAGAAACCTGAAATTCTGAAACAGTCCCAAAGATTGGAAAGTCTGCACAACTCAGTCAATTATGGGCCTTAGGTAATTATATAGGGTGATAGAGCTATTTCTTGTGGTCGTTTCTCCGGGTAGCGCACCTCATAACTCATCCCGATGAGTAAATGAGAGCCAAAATGGCGAAAGGTGTCAAAATCTGCACACCAGATTTCAATCAGAAAAAGCTCATGGTTCTGGTCATTTCTAGGGCTCGGCCCAGTTTTATGAAATGTAGGTAAGACATAAACTTAAATGTAGCCGCAAATGGCTCATCAGACGGAGTTGTAGAACTCTAGATATCGCCGAAAAGGCGGTACTGCAGTGAGCTGTTCCAAACAGCTCATGTATGCAGTAAATAGACAAACAAAACGCACCCTATTATGCAGAAAATTAGCACACGAATACTCCCATTTGGTGCAGAAAATCAGCACACAACACCCCTATTTGGGGCTGTTTTGCAGCCACTAAACACCCTCGGTTGGGGATGGTTTTGGCTGGACAGAAAGCAACAAACAAACAACCTATGTTGTGCACAAAGTAAACAAGTAAACGCACCCCCTTTGGATGGACTTTGTGGCTAATCCTAACAACAAAATAACAGCCTTTCGGCTGTGAATGTGGACCGAATCAACACACCCCCTTGGGTGATTTCCAACCGAACCCAAAACCAAAATCAAATAAACCATATGTTTGATTAATAGACTAGAATTAAAAGGAACCAAAAATAAACCAACAAACACCCTTGTGCTGCTGTTATACGCACAAGACAGACACCCCTTTGGTGGTCTCGGTGGTGAGTCACAACAACAAGCACACCCTTCGGGTGGTTGTAACTCACAACAAACACCCTCTTGGGTGATTCTTGGCCGAGCACAAATACACGCACCCTATTCGGATTTGCAGCCGACTTGAGCGCAATAAGCAAACGAACCAAACGCACCCTTATGGGTTGCGGTTTGGTGGACTGAAACAACAAAACCAATCAACTTCTAACAAGCTCAAAACAGACATCACCCTCTCGGGTTGGTTCTGAATCGAAACATAATAAACACCAAATAAGCTTCGCCTTACAACAATCAATATTAATAACAAGCTTGACTCGTGGTCATTCGGGTCTGACCCGACCCGTTTGCAAAATCCGATCAGACAAACACCTTTTTTTTATGATTTAGCCACACGAGTCTTCATCTTAAAACTTGTTTAATCAGGTTTTTAAATCCACAAAAACTAAATGAATCAAACTATGTTCAATGTAGAAATAAAAGAAAACACATAGTAGTTTTGCGTTTTTCGACATACCAATTAAGAATAACGAGAGGGAGATAGGAATAAGGTGATGGAGCTGCGGCGGTGATGGTGGTGGCTGTGGTGACGGCGGATACAACACAACACAACCAAGAGCTCACGATCTAACTCCAAAACACGTTCAAACACTTGGATACTCATGATTCTTCAATTTCAAATCTTCAAGTTAATATGCATGTCACTATATCAATATCAATATGGCGTCAGGTGGTGGCGACGTCGGGTTGCTGGGTGGTTGTGGTGGTGTGAGTTGTGATTGTTTATCTGGAGAGGAGAGGAGGATAGTGAGATGTTTATATTAGTAGGTTTAGTTAATTTTTTGAGTGTAAAGATTAAAATGACCAAAATGCCCATTTGCTCATGTATTTGTTGCCCAAAGCACAAAAGTTGCCCAAAATACAATACGTTCATGTACCTCGTACCAACAGTGGTTGGTCGGACACGTGTCACCCTGTAGTTGGATAGACGTTAGTTGCCCAGGGCAACCTAGGCTAAAACGAGAATTTTCAAAAAAAGGGCTAAAAATGCCTAACCTGTAGGGCAACGGGCCATTTTAGTAATTTTCCCATTTTATAAACAATAAATTGTTTTCCTACTGTCCTATAAACTGTTCTATGAATCATCTTTACAACTATTTTATCATAAACCGATCCATTACCTTACTACCATTCTATAAAACAACAATAACTTTCGCTAGCACGCTATAAACAATATTACAATTATCCTACAAGTCTTACTACACTTCACAAACTATTTTACTCCCCTATGAACTCCTTACTACTAAATCACAAAACTAAACTACAATTTTGCTACAATTTTACAAATAATGAAATGTTTTCCTATTACTCTATAAACTATTGTACAATTCGTTCTATAAACAATCACCATGTGAACTATTTGCCCAATTGAAGAACATTTTATATTACTACCTTTTGGTACTCTTAAAGTAAATTGAATACTTACATTTTTGAAATTCGCTTGATATTGAACATTGAACCCCACTCAGGCTTGACAACTAGACTCCGTCATTAAGCACCTCAAATTTGTTGAAACAAACATACCTGGCTACACCTCTTTCCTTGACATTTTTAGGACTTTCCTTTTTGAAAATGCGTTTGTAGAAATCACAAAGCTCGTAATAGTATTTTTCCCGAGATACCCATTTTGATGTGCCAAAATTTATCTAGTCAAACTTTATTGAAACTTTTTAAAGGGGTGACTAAATGTTAACATTTGAGACATGGTTTTACCCACACCATGTATAAGGACTATTTTACTGAAATCATGAGCCTTCTGAAGTCGCATCAGTATACCTAACTACAAATTTTTAGCAAAGAATTTTGTACTACTCCCTCATAGACAAAGAGGAGCCATTACCATCTCGTAAGACTCCAATCAGCTGTGAGTACCAACACCTATCCCTATCAACACAGTTCATAGAAACTCACAAAAAAAGGTCCTGAATTCATGTTGGGAACGTGAAGATGAATGCTCGTGCGTATGTACTCATCTCTTTCGACCGAAATGGGTAACTTGAATTGAATCGTGAGGGCGCGATTCCGTTTAAGAAGGTGTGACTGTAACAAACCGGAATTTTCCAAACTAATTTTAAATAATAAATGTCAATTCGTTATTGCCTAACTGTTTAATTAAGCATTTACGAGCTTACATAACTATTTTTGGGAAAACAAACCCGCACATTGTAGCTTACAGTAACTCAATTCATGGTCTATTTTATCAGACGATGTGAACCATTCACTTGCTGACTGGCACCGAGTATTTATGAACTAAAATGAGAATTATCTCGCACACAACACCACACGCGTACCAACTCAAATCTAGTAATGGCAAAAACACACATTCGCTGAACAGAAACTCTGAAAACAGTATCTTTATAATTTTTATTATAAAACACACTTGAAAACAGTAATGATCGTGTCCACGACTACCCAGAAACACATTAAAAATAAACCGGAATTCAATAAAACACGGGGCTCGCTTAAAACCCCGCGTGCTATACGAAATCAAAAGCATTTCAACACCTCACTTTTATTTAACTCTTCATCATTTAACCTATACACACACTTTAAATAAATGCCCAAAACAATTTAAAATAAAAGAGTTAAAAAAAACGATAAAACATTTTTCATCTCCCTTATCCCCACACCCTCACACGCCTCTCTCTCCCTCTGATTCTCTGAACATCTCTCTCCCCCACCATCTGAAGCAACGCAGATCTGAATACATATCACTGACAACAAGGCTCCAAGATGAGGTCCCAAGCATCTCTGAAGCCACCCGGGTCTGACCCTTGTCCCAACTATGGTGGTCAGCGCAAAAGGATGAGGCCTAGAGGGGAGAGCGATTTTTTTTACTTCTTATGGCAATACCCCATCTGATATGAAGAAAGTATGATTAACTCCACTCGTTTTTATTCCCTTCTTATCCCACAATCGGTCCGCAAGCAAACCACAACTCAAAACTTCACTCACAAAACTCAAGAGGAGCTGTGGTGGGATTTGCTTGCTTGGCTCGAGTTTGGTTTATTTGCGTTCTCAATCGGTTTCATATTGTAAGGATCTTGTTCATTCTTAATCTACAAGTTTACTTTGTTGATTTTTACGAAATTTATGATTTTTTTTATTACTTGTCCAAGTATACTTAAGCACCTCCAAAAGCAAATGCTAGCCAATATTTCTAGAACTATTTTAAACTTAAACGCTGCCACACAAGCAACAATAATACAAACACTTCAAAACTTTTAAACTTATTTAAACTTCATCGAGTCTTAAAACTGAAACTTTAAAATAAACTTGCCATACTAATCTAGGTCGCATGTTGGTGCCGCACCCTATCACTACTTGACTTTTTACTATCAGACTGCTTAACTGAGGTGAGTTCATGGCCCCTACTTTTACTTGTTTTATAACTGTTTTGGGGGAGAATACATGCTCGTTTTTAACTAAACTCGACGCTTGTTTTATTTGAATGAGCAATTGTTTACTTAAATACTACTGTTTTGCTGAATACTTGATTGATTATTCAAATACACCTATGTGTATATTGGTTGCATATTTGATTATTTTCTAACATACACAAGTGTTTTATAATCATACAACACACTTTATGAACTATTGCTTTTACGCATACTTTATGAACTATTGCTTTTATGCAACACACTTTATGAACTATTGCTTTTATGCTACACACTCTATGAATTATTGCTTATATGCAAAACACTTTACAAATCATTGCTGTTACGCAAACACTTCTATTGAATGAAAATTACTTTTATGCAAACACTTTTATGGACCACACTGAAACTTATGCTTTATTTACACTATTACGCGGATTAGCCTAAGACACTGAATCCCAAAATGCCCAAACTCATGAACCGTCAATTCCTGCTTGGAAGCGTGAATGCTATAAATAGATCTATTGGGGTTGACACCTCCGTTCGGTTTGGCCGGATAGGCAAACGCGAGCGTATAACATGTCGAAACACGAGTGTCACGGGATAGACACTTGCAAGGGCTTTATTTAACGTGCTTCTAGAGCATGCACACTGTCAAGCTTCGGTTGCATGAACTTAGTGCTAGCGTAATAGACTATTTACTATGTGACATTATATTCGTTGTAATGATCACACACTCTACATACGGTCCACAATGCAAATTTTACTGTAAGGTAAACACTACTTTTATAACATTGTGAGCCACACATGGTCACAAAACTCTCTATTGAACTCACAATACTACTGTTTTATTATAAACCTATGAACTCATAAACCTCGTGTTGACACTTTTTAGCATGTATTTTCAGGTTAAGGCGATAGTTAACTGTTGAAGGCTTTGGCATGGCATGACATGGTCATAAATGACTCTGTTATAATTGGGACCACTTAAACTCTTTCATGGGCCTATATTTCCGCACTATTTTTGAACGATATAAATTTGAATATTTTTTATAATGAAAGTTATTCTAAATGTTTGAGATAAAAACCGTTCTTTGTACTTGTGTTATGATGCTAATTGAGTAGCACCCCAGTGACATGTATGCTTCCGCTCGACCCGATTTTTGGGGGTGTTACAAATAAGGCGTATGTTATTCTAATATCCCAGCATCACTCCAAGCCACGACCGATGTAAGATTTATCTAGGGTGCTACAATTAACCCACCTTAAGGACTCATCGCTCTCGGTGAGGTTTGCCCCACTGTCCCGAATGGATCTGGAGTGGCTCTGCTACCAACTTATAACATCCCGCTTTATTCAGCCCACAATATTGTCCACTTTACCCGAAGGTTCATGCCTTTGCTTTTTTGGCCTTCCTGTTTCTGTAACTTCCCGGCGTGGTCACCCATGCCAGTTGTGACTATGCCGGGAAGTTACAGAAATGTTACAGAAAGGCCACAAAAGCAAAGCCGTGAGCTTTCGGCCAAAACGACAATTTTATGGGTTGAGTAAGATGGGATGTTACGAGTGGCCATTTTATAAGAAGGGTGGCAGTGGCAGCGGTATCACCCACCGGCAAGGTGATGCCGGCGGTGAACACCGCCGCCACCTAGCCGGCATCATCAACGGCAAGAGCTAAACGGCAAATATTGCCTCCGAAGCATGGTTCTTTCAAAACCAAAATATGACCGTTGCATTCAATGAATGTATACATTGGAGGAGCGTGTGGGCATAAAAAAAAATTCCTATATATATTACACATTTACATTTCATTTTCATATACATTTCATTTCCAAACACAAACTCTTTTTACACATATACATTGTGAAGCATGGATAGTGGCAAATCAAGAGGTGGTTCAACACAAAAAGGTCGTGGACGTGGCTACCGTCCTCGTGTTCGTCCGCAAGGTCCACCACCGGTGTATCCACAATACCCTCAATCGGGATATTATCCCCAACCTCCACCACCGATGCATCAACAATACCCTCAATCTTTTAACTATCCCCAAGCTCCACCCGCAATGAACCCAAGCCAATATAACATATCGATGACGAGTGACTTCAACCCGTTTGGTGACTACCGTGAAGGTCCTTCGCGTCGTGAACCAAGTGTGGAACGCGAACTTCCTTTATATGGTGAAGACGATGATGATGATAACGTTGAGTTTGTTCCCGAAACGCAACAACAAACTCAAATTGGTATATATATATATATATATATATATATATATATATATATATATATATATATATATATATATTATATGCGTTATTTTTTATACATTATTTTTTGTTTACGTTATTTTTTATATGTTTTTTTTTCGTTATTTATTTGTTATATATATATATATATATATATATATATATATATATATATATATATATATATATATATATATATACTAGACTTCAAAGCCCGCCCGATGGGCGGGCATGACTTGTAATTATAATTTGGATGGTTTTAGTTAACATAAAATTATGTTTTAAGGTGTTGGTTTTTTTTTAGGACGGGGAGCTTATCTAATTTTTTGATGGTATTGGTTTACGTTAATTTTTTTTAGAAAGTTAACTTAATTAATTAAAATATTAGTTGGCATGGCCCACCCGATGGGCGGGCTTGACTTATAAGCCCTCCCGGGCATATAATCCCGCCCTGAAGGGCGGGCATGACTTATAATTATCGTTGAAAAAAGTAAGTTAACAAAAAAAAGATATAAAAATACTAAATTATATATATTGAATAGATTAAAAACCAAAAGAAATGTATGTTTATTGAATATTAGAGAAAAATATAAAGCTTGACAAACATTGTGTTTACAAACTTATTTACAGGAATGATGCATTTGCTAAATCATGGATGGGCCAATTTTCCTAATTGACACCTTCATTCCAGACCCTGACAGCCGCACATTTCATTGAAGTGATTGACTTTGATATGCAACATTTACAACTTCAGTTAAACAACATAATAAAATATATTATAAGTTAGACATCATGGACTAAAATAGAAATCGCATTATTAGTGATCTTTGCTTTAAAAATTATTATTTTGTCTTATATTATCTATCGTTCTAGATATCAACTAATAATAGCAAACTAAGTAAAAAAAAAGCAATAGCTCTGAAGCATAATCATTAACCTGATCAAACACAACCTCATTAACCAAATTAGCAACCACCTCTCTCGACTCCGCAATAACAATCAAATCAGCTCTTCGATTAAAACATTATATGAGACATATCATTGCCCTTTTCTATACCTAAGAGTCTAGGCACCAACTAATAATAGCAAACTAAGCCAAAAAAAAAAAAAAGTAATGATATGTCCATTATCCAAATTAGCAACCACCTCCCTCGATTCCGCAATAACAATCAAATCATACGGAACCCACTCCTTTTTCCCCAATGCAAAAACATGATCTATACTAAAAAACTACAAGTCAGCAACTAACTTTGTATCATTCTTATGTAAAACTGAATTTACCTATTCTAAAAACAAATCTTTTGTATAGATTATGAAGTTACGATTATAAGCAAGATATATCCATTGAACATGGGTGTTCGAGATTTATTATACAAGTGCTTCACATATTTTCATAATAATGTGATGATACCAAACATATAAGTTCATATATATAGTTAGTCTCTTTTTACCTTTTTGGTTATTTTATCTAATGAACTCGATTGAGAAATTCGACTATGATTAATTGTTTTCACGAGTGTTGTGTATAACTCAACCAACTCTTCTTATCACCCTCACCATTTGGTTTAATACTATATTAAATCCACTTTACAGAACTAACTAACTTCTAACCACCAGTATTCTCGCTAAATTCAAATCAATTCTTCAGTACCTATAGTATGTTGCTTGTTTAGGATTAACATTGTAGTATTGTTGGTATTGATTAGACTTTTTTTAACTGAATATTGAAATAGTTAGATAATAGCAGTTCATGTTTATATCTTTTCAAAAGGTATGTGTTGATATCATCAAGATCAACATGAGCTGTATGATCACTGTAGTAAAATATTTGATGGCCAAGCTAATAAATATTGATCTAGGTGTCAAATTTTCCAAATAAATATGGGGTATAATCACTATGATTGTGGGTTCCATCGGCCAGAATATGAAGAAAAAAGTTAATAGTAGTGTAAGATTTGCAGCTCAACTGTATGAATCTCAGAATGAAATGTGCAAAAGACCATAAGTAAAATATACTCCGTACCATTCAACTTTGGAGCTTGCTTTAGGGACTAATTGAACACGTCCCAAGACCTATCCACGCAACGATCACGTATATCTGTCAATATCACATACCATCCAAAATTACACGATGACAGTTTGTACATATATCAAACAACATTCTATTAGATCTTAAAGTGTACCTTCATGAGTTAGAGATCCGTTCTTGTAGGTATAACATCACCATGTAACTATCGGTATCTACATGGTTTTGAAAAACATGTCCTTCTAAGCTTAAGTAAATGGGTCGAACGGATCGCACCTGATAAAATGGAAGCTACAAAAGATATATTGGAAAGTTATAAGTAGAAACACGATTCCTGCTACACAAAATTTTCAAAAAAACATTGTGCACTTATAAACCGTACTGTAGACAAAATTAACACCAACAAAATCAGTAGCATCTGATAAAATAAAGCCCGACCTTCAACAAAATCTTATAAAAAAAATACTTAACCTATGGTTTAAGCTAAACATGCAGCCTTCTTATGAATAATGAATGAAACTAAATTAAATATAAACTTGAGAGACTACAAATTTAGCAACTAATATGGGATTTCCATCACTCTGAGATAATAATATTTTTCATACCTTCATGGTTATCGCAAGCAAACAGCTAGATCATGCTATAGGAAATTATCAAGTTTTCCTGAGGTGTGACTGTTTTCCGTCTGGTGCGCATTTAACTACAAACAACAGAACCAACATTACAACACATATTATGAGATCCGATACATGAATTTGCTTCATAATTCAATTTTAGATCAAGGAAAATCGGTAAAAGCGACATAAAACATAGATATTAGTTATAGTTGATTCAACCTATTCCATCTCAAATATTTATAATTGAACTTACAGGTTCAAGTTGGATTGCACATGTTTTGTGATCCGGACCATTGAACTCAGAATAGTGCAAGTTCCATTGGGAAGTTCTCTTACATAGAATTCTTATATCCATCACGAAAAGCCAAAAACCACCCTGAGAATTGATAGAACAAAATGAATTGTTTGAGATTAAATGAACATCCAAAATCGACTCATACATAAGTAAATGGTTTAAGGCCACCTCTTATTGTGGTCACTTACGTGCATAGCTCACTTTGGTTTAGTTGCCCTCAGTAATATAGGTATATCATGCTTCTGCCATGCTTGTGATGATCCAATTAATAAAGATTACCTGATCGACATGTAAAAAAAGAGAAGTTAAATGATCTAGGTTTAGCTGAACATGGGTGCTTGACACAATAATTTTTCATAACGGCCTGCACTGAAGAAGGAAGTCAAATACATATGAATGTCCAAAATCATTTTTAAAGAAAAAAAAAGTCATTTTTAAAACAATAAAGTAAACCCACTAACTGATTACAAAATGGATAACACATGACAAAAACTAATACTCCAGCCCATCCCAATCCCTACCAAAAATGACCCATTTTGACCCGTTACTCAGCCTACGCATTTTACCATGCTATCCAATCTGATGATCTGACGCTTCACATCCAAGGTTTTCAAGAAACCTAGTGAAGAATGATTAAATAAAATTTAAATATAGGCAGAAAAAACATACTAAGCAATTAAATTGAACCAAATATAGATTACTTACGTCTTCTTAAATTTGTTAATCTCAGTAATGTCTACATTGATGAACAAATTGGTAGCATTGAACATGTTGCTTACGTTTGGCTTTTCAGATATAGTTTTATTCATATACTTTCAGTCAAATAATCCCTATACATATAAGATGGAATGCATATGAAAATAAGATTGACGCGGTCTTCATATATGTAGTCCAAACCTTTATAGTATGGAGGATGCCCCAGTTAGATATTGAAACAGAAACAATCATCAGTTGGAACCAATATGAGGTATCGAGTTTCGTTTCAAGGTGAGACTTGAGAAACTATAAGAAGCTCAATTCTAAAATGATTTCTACCAATGTTAAAATCCAAAGAACGTTTGAAAGATCATTAGGGCCAATAATAGAGTATAGCCCCTCCCACAAATGCTGCGTAGAACCTGCAAATCTGCATCACACAAAAACAGCCATACAATTTTTAAGTGTTTCAGGAGGGCCGTGATATATGTGATAATGGACCTTTACCACCAATAAAAGAGGGACTTACAAATGAAGAATGAAGAGTAGTGTAGAAGAGTTTAACCTCGTCAGCACATACCTTCGCCTTTTGTCTTTTTTCTGGCATGCAGACAAGGGGACATGAACCATCCCCTTGCAGCCTTACGTCATTTCACGGCCACATTCACAATCAAGCTCAATGAGATGAAGTGCACTTCTTACTTATTTTCATTTGTGTCGTTATAAGGAAGCCACTGAATATCTTGTGATTGTTTGAGCTTTTTGACACTTTCACCACGAGTTATAATCACACACGTGCAGAAAGAATCTTCAAGAGCCGTCTTATCACACCTAAACACGATGTGGACATCAAATAGTTGCATTAACCAGCTGAAACATCAGAATTACATAAAAATCATAATTCTGCTATCACAAATTAATAATTACATGAATAGGTCAACCAGAGTCTCTAGATCAGATCGAGATTGATCATCCTTAAGTTGAGAGGAATCTGATTCACTTCCTTTTATGAAGTGTTGGTTAGATCCAATGATACAGGAATAAAAACTTTTGTTAGTCTAACATGAGACATCACGTTAGGATAACAACAAAAATGAGATATCACGTTAGGCTAATAGCAAAACGCTCCCATCTACGCACGTCTGCACATAGTTTCATCTGAAAACTTAAATCCAGCCCCCCACGCATGTGACGAAGAACTTTCAGAACATTCACGGGCATTTAGAGAGGTAGGACAACCTTCAGTACTATGGAAGTCTCCTGACTGAAAATCTAAGATCAGTGGTATGTTCGGTAGGCCTGCAACCAATGACAAAATAATTTAATAGTGAGAAAATGATTAAGATCAAATTTAAACGAATGAAAACGGAATGCACAAAGTAAAAGATAGTATGGGAGCAAAACCTGCAAGATTGTTGTTTTCGGCTGCCGGGTCGCTGTAAATCTGAGAAGGCACCATTGGTTGACAACAGGAACTATTTTGAGTGTTGTCATGCACCATTCACTCAGTAGTAACAGAATGGGCACGATCAACAACGACAACCCCTGCACGGAGGCTATCAGAATCAGATCCAATCGCCAAAAACTGACTTTTGTTGGTGGTTCTCTTAACCCTCTTCACGTTGTTCGTAGATACAGGATGCCGCAAGAAGACACCCTTTCTCTTAAAGATACACTGCATTGAACTGTTGGGGACTTCTTTATTCTCTATTATGGCCACACTTTCTTTGGGCACACTAATATTAACAGATTTATCATTAGGGTATTGAGAAAAAGGAGGCGTACCTTTTAATTCACTGCATCAAATAAACCATAATCCCAATTGGAAAATCCCAATTACTAAAATCATAGATACTAAACAAACAAACAAACAAATGTGATACAAAAATCATATTCTAGGAGAATACATTAAATTAACAAATAAGAGCACTAAACAAATTATATTATTAATTGGTGTTGATATATGATGGAACATACTATGCTACTCTTGTTGGCATTGTACTTGAGGTCTAGTACTCAAAAAGATAACTCCATATTGTTAAACTGACATGCAATCAAACATAAACACCTGATTAACAAAAACAAAAAAGCTAACCATCTATAAAATACAGAGCCTCCCAATAAATTAAATTAACTAACTGCAAAAGTTTCGTTTGACAGTTACCTGGTATGGCTTCTTAGGGACAATATCAGCATCTCCCTTTTCATCAAATTCCCCTGCTTTTCTCTTTGCTTTTCCTTCATAACCCATCGTTTTTATGAAGTGCTTCAAAACACAATGCAAAACAATCTACCACGCTTCTATTGCAACTGATCTTATAAATTTGAGTTATCTCGAACTTCATCCACATGTTTATCATTCTGAAACATCCATACCCTACAATACAAATAACCCACGATCAAAAATACCTAATAGAACCATAATCAGCCATAGTTTCACCTGCAAAAACTAAAATTAAAACTACAACTTGTAGCTACAAAAAGGAAAGCAATACCTCTGCCATTAACATGAGGGTTCTCTATCGATAACCTGTATATAATAATTTGCATTAGAATCTGAATAAACTACTTCAAGTTGGATGTATAAAACATGCCCTAGCTACAATCAACATTGCATAATAGAGCAGAGATGAAAAAACTTTTTTTCTGGATAATGTATTGTTTTAATGAACAATAAGGCATTATTGATACGTGATCGTCTGTCACACATGATTTAATACATTCGTGGTTATGGATTCGGTTATTCAATCAGTTTTGCTTTGACTGATGAATTCAAATACTAATACTTAAAACATTAATAAAAAACCATAAAATATTAACTGGAAAATTAAACTAATCAAAAAAATAATAATAATCAAATAAACACCCAATCAAACAATCAATCAATTTATTTTTATAGAACAACATATTCACAAACCTGGTTAATCGAAAGTGATGATGAATTCGTTTGGTGCATCATATGCGGTCTTAATCTGTCAAGAACACAGACACAAAAAAATAAAAAATAACAATTATATGTGTGATGGATATGAAGATCTGAGGATAAACGAAGAGAGGAAAAATTAGGGTTTTGGGTGATGCAATTACAACCTGTTGCGGATTTCCAGTGAAGTCAATATAACTATGCATGTGACATGATAATAGACCTACACATAAAAAAACAAATGATAATAGACTTACATGTACCATTGTTGATGTAGAATAATCTGCTGCCATTGTAACAAAAATAATAATATATAGTCGATTAATATCATACTTACAGAATAAAGATGAATATAGACACTGATTTATGGATAGTTTATGAATGTGTTAGGGTTAGAGTTTATATGTAATATATAAGGGTTTTGAGAAAAGGCAATCACAACATGTCGATCTTTAAGAAGAATCTGCTCCTGCTTCTTCTATTTTTTGATTTAGGGTTGCAAAAGGATACGTAACAATGATATCGATATGGAATGATATGTAATATAGAAGGGTTTTCTTTTTTCTTTTCTTGAGTTTATAGATTCGGCTTTTCAAAATGTAATCAAAAAATTGTGTTGCTCTAGTGGTTGGCATGATTCCAAATGTTTCAGACGTCCCAAGTTCGAATCCATGTATGTCATTTTTTGAAGAATAAAAAAAATATACAGCCAAATTATTGCCT
Organism: Artemisia argyi; assembly: GCA_030686995.1. Taxonomy (NCBI): domain Eukaryota; kingdom Viridiplantae; phylum Streptophyta; class Magnoliopsida; order Asterales; family Asteraceae; genus Artemisia; species Artemisia argyi. The sequence goes on from CM060676.1 coordinate 88,752,314, forward strand.
ACGTGGACATTAATTATGATGACATGGACTTTCATGACATGACATGGACATATAAAAAAATAAAATTTATAAATATTGCTTACATGGACAGAATGTGATGACATGGATGCTATAATAATTACATGGCAATTACTGGGCAATGAGGTGGCATTACGCGTGTAACGCCTCCTGTTATATATATATATATATATATATATATATATATATATATATATATATATATATATATATATATATATATATATATATATATATATATATATATATATATATATATATATATATATTTTAGATGAAGATGTTCAAGTGGGTAAAGGGAAAACTAAAGCGGATAAAAGGAGTTGGACGTCGATCGAAGAGGTTGCTTTGGCCAAAGCATGGATTCATATCTCGACATGTAAAAAAGTCGGGAATGAACAAGGAAGAGATAAGTTTTGGGAAAGAATTGTGGAGCATTTCAAGGCCACAATTAAAGATAGTAAGCGAACTCATCATTCGTTCAACACAAAGTGGAAACATTTGAATCACGCAATGGGAGTCTTTAACGGGCTTTACATCCAACAAGTAATTTTTAAACTATATACTTGTGTTAATTTATATACTTGTAGAATCGCATTTGTGAGAGTAGGTGTGACGATGTCAACGTCTTGGAAAATGCCATGTCTGATTATAATAAGAGGAATAAGGGCACTTAGTTTAATCATATTGAAGCGTGGAGGGTTGTTAAGGATGAATCGAAATGGTTGGAGCAACCATGTTTTGAAAAAGTATCTTCGACATCTCATTCCGACAAATGAAGAAAGTCGTCGGAATCTAGCTTCTATGGGTCCGGAAGCAATGACAATGTTGATCATGTTATTCCGGATCTAAATGACGACACAACTCCTGTTTCAAAAAGAAAAGGGAAAAAGACCGCTAGTGAGGCGTCGACAAAGAATAGTGCTGCTGAGTTTATTGGGCAGTATACGTCAAAGAAAGCACTAGCGTTGGATGAGGCGATGGCAGAAAAACGTGCAAATGATCAATTGTCCCAACAATTGCTGGAGACACAAATCGCAAATGCTAAAGAAAAGGCTATGATTCGGGCACTGAAATTCTACAACGAGCCGCACGAACACATAACCAATCAGGTCATGCGAGATTTCATTCTTGCCAAAAAAACGTGAGTACGCGGAGACATATGGATGACCTATGGATTTTTAGATTTAATTATGTATTTTTTTTCCAAGTATTATGTAATGTTATTTTAATTATTAATGAAATATTTATGTTTTAATTAAATTGTTTAATTTAATTTATTATTAAAGAAAAAAAAATTGGGAGGTATGAAAAAGGCATGGTTGCCACTAAAATGAGGTTGGGAGGTATGGAAAAAGTATGAATGAGGTGAAATGAGGTGGATTTTGGAGGTATGGACGATTTCGGAATCATGAGTGTCAGTGTCCTAAAAAATGATTATTACTCCAAGTAGAAATGAGGTGGATTTTGGAGGTATGGACGATTTCGGAATCATGAGTGTCAGTGTCTAAAAAATGATTATTACTCCAAGTAAAAATGCTTCATGTAAAAAAAAAAAAAAAAAAAAAAAACTTTTGTCTCCACAATCCTCGGTCCTTGATCTCAATCCTCTTTTAATTACAGAACACAAATGAGTTTGACTGAAAATCAAAAGTCAACGATTTCTCATTTATTCATTCAGTTGTGTTGTTTGTTTTACGGATGACGTCATTTTCCCTCAGGTATTCTCCATTCATTCGTTTTTATATAATAATGGAATTCAATTGGGACAGTGTTAATGACTGAGTTAATGGGGTGTTTGGGACTTTTTAATAGCTTACTTAAAGGGGTGTTTGACTGAGTTAAGAGGTGTTTGGGACTGTTTGGTACTTTGTCACGTAATCATTTGGTGGGAAGTATTCCTACGTAAGTTGCATCTATGCGTTGCTTTTGGGGAATGCTGGTTTTTGTAGACCATATTTGGGACCTTGTAAAGATGGGGTTATGAATAGTACTCGTCAACATCATTCCAAAGGGCTATCTGCTTCTGTGAAGCTATTACTTGTTATCCGGTTGCTTGTTTGTTCTATAGCCTTTGCTGTTGCAGCTATCACTGAAGCTAGGGTCGATTAAGAACGTTGTAGAGCTTAATAAACAATTGGTGTGTCATATATGATTTTAGAAGTTATGTTATTCAATAATTAACTATTTTATGCATTGGCACTTCCTGTTTGACCCGTTAGAGATCAAGAAAATTAATGTTTGACCAAATGTCGATGTCTTTAGAAAACTGAAATCAGTTTTCCATAGTTTTTCTGTTGGTTTTCATGAGAATATGTAAAACATGGTTTCTGCCACGTGACTTGTGTGACGTTCCCACTTTGTATTTTCTATTTCTACTTGGTGACTTTACCATATAACTGACCAATACTAGGTCACTAAACAGTAAGTCACGCTTATTAAAGACGACAAGGCAGTCACAAAAACCTAAGTCGAATAGGGTTGAATGAGTCTGACCAAGTTGATACGAAATGTTTGTGTTTTTGTGATTTAAAATAATGGCATAAGTATTTTCCTTCATGGTATTTATGACCCATCAATAGGTATTATTGATATATCTGCAGGTCTGCAATTTATCAATGAGTCTCAAATCGGTCTAAACAGTAATGCAATAGTTTGATATATAGTGAATCAAAATGAAACTTGCCAATAAAGTACTAAATAAAAATGAATGAAAACACTTATGCTATTTCATGGATGCACACAATACTGCACAACTGTGTATTTGTCAAATTGTCGAGCCATGGAAGTGTTTTGAAGAGTATGGGAACACTTATGACTTATCCGACATTATCAAAAGTGATCAAAATATAACTCAACCAACAATATAAGGGTGTTTTGTTTAGGGATTTTTTTTTAGTAATTTGATGTTTTTTTAAGATGGTGCATTTGACCGGAGCCCGTTTGATCCAAATTATAAATTTGCCTGTTTTGACCCGTTGCCCGTGCCTGCCCGACCCGCCGGTTTTGCCACCTCTAAAATTTACGCTGCTTTAAGTAAATTCTTTATTAATGTAATCATCGATCATGTTTCTTTGCAGTTTTCGAAATTTAACTAGTAAGAGTTATATTATGCATATGTATTTTGATTAGATTTGTACATATAAGTTCCGTTTAGATATGATGTTGGTTTTGTATGCTGAATATGTGTTTCATCAACATATGGTATGGTTTCTTGCCAATTCAACTTTTTTATATGTTAATTTAACATTATTTTTTTCAAAATAAAAGTGTATTGTTTTTGGACAAAATGGCTCGAACAGGATATAAACATTACTCAATTGTATGTCGACTATTAAAATGGCACAAATGAAAAAGTGGTCTTAATTTTCTATCAAGGGTAACTATGAGTCGTTACTATTTAGCTTGTTTTTCACTTTTAGTATCAGTAGTGCTAGTGATGGAACTTGAATGGTATAAATGATACTGGAGCCATTGTAGTTTATTTCCTTATCTTTTTTACTAATTTGACAGGGAGTGATAGGCAAACTATAGCGAGATGGGGGGAAATGATAACCGTTTTGAATCCAAAAGAACTGTTTTTGTGACTGTGGGCACAACGTCTTTTGATTCTCTTGTTAAAGCTGTTGACACTCAGCAAGTTCAAGAAGCGTTGTTGAAGAAAGGATGCACACATCTTGTAATTCAAATGGGCCGTGGATCTTACATCCCCAAAAAGGTGCTATTTACTTTTGACTGACGTTCATTTTAGTAGAACATATTGGTACGAAAAACTAATTTATCTTCACTACATATATAATTATTTGTTGTTTGTAAACGACAAGCAAATAGAAGAATATTGGATGGTAATGTTGGTCTGGTAGGCTGAGGTTGAAACAATAGGCATGTCGCTTGATTGTATGCTTTAACAATGAAACTGTTTGTGGAGGTTGATTTTTTTGTTTCTTAGGTCCTGAATTTGTTGATCGATGTTTATGTTAGCAGATAAAATAAACTTGAAATCTCTTATTCTTTGTCGGGATAGCACATGTATGTTTCAAAGATTTTTTATGTGATTGAGGAGCCTTTCTTTTTTTTTGAAACATTGAGGAGCCTTTCTTATCTAAGTGGTTAATGCTTTCACTAATTGTTGTGTCAATTTCGCTTCAGGTTCACCTTTATACTTCCTTTTCTACATTGTACACCTTTATACTTCCTTTTCTACATTGTAACTTCTGCTTTGGTTAATTTTACCGCCAAACTTTGATTTGAAAGTTTCTGATCTTCTATTAACTTTTTATAATACCCCTGAGTGACACCAGATGATGTATTCGTTGTGTAATGCTAATTGTTTTACAGCAGTTCTAAGCACTTGGTGCAGCATACTTATTCGGTCAAATCTGTTATTAAGTACTAGCTATAATACCTGGGCACTCATGGTGTTTTGACATGATTTTTCTTTTTCATGTATTAATACCAAGTATATTTACTTAAAATGTAATGAACTTTACATTTATTAATTTAGTATAATTCATAATCGTAGATATCAATTTATATGTTCTATACTTTTGAGTTGATCGTTAATGGGTAGTTTGGAAACAAACCCCAAAACACACTCAAAATAGGTTATATGATACATCATGGAATAAAAATATAAGTAGTTTTACTAAGAAATCCGAAGACACCAAACATATCAAATGCACCAAAATAATCACTTTACCCAAACATTATAAGTTGATTATACTACATTTAGGGTGCGTGTATGTGTGAGAGAGAAAGACAAAAATATTACGGAGTAAATAGAGTGTGTGTAAGAGAATGAAATAACCAGAACCCACCATAGCTTCCTATCTTTTGGTTTTGGTTGGCCCTTTACACTATTTTAATTCCAAGCCTCTCTACCAAACAACAAAATTTAAAACTTAACCAATACCTAATCAAAACCCGCATAACAAACGGCACCTAAAATAAGTATCAATATAATCACTTTACAGCTCAGTACCAAAAACCCTTTAAATAGAAATTATGACCACCACATTTTATACACTTTTCGGGATGGAAGTTAAAGAAAAACAAAAAAAATGGGTACTCAACTTCTGAAGCAGTCACCTGCCCAGATAGTCCAGCAACATCAAACTCTATTATACCTCATTTGATCAATATGCTAATGATGTTTCTGTTTTTGTTGATGTTGAAAACTTGAAAATGTTGTTGCTCAAAATTCCTGAACAATTAGCAACATCAACTAATTGATGTTGTTGTGCCTCAAATAACTGATGTGATGCTGAGCATCTAGGGAAGTACCCGATCCTTGAAGGCCTAACATCGGCTGCATATTAGAAGGCGTACTCGGTCCCATTGGTCCAACCGGTCCCATTTGTCCCAACACTGATTGCATATACCCTTGGGATCATCCGTATTTAAGAGCTTCTTTATCTCGTTCTAGGAAAAATGATAACAATGCATAAAATAAATACAGTCCACTCCTAAATAAAAACCAAATTTAAAACAATTCATTTAACAGAATACTGGCACACTTAACAGTCCATTACCTCCTGAGCTAATATTCTATGCCATACAGTTAAATGGATGAAAATCCTAAACCGCTAAAACCAAAGTGGATTCAAATTAAAAAACCACTTAGAAATATTATTGTTGTATATTTTGTAGTCATATATGACACTGGGCTATAGATAAATTCTAAAATGGATAAATAAAAAAAGTTTTTTTGGATCAGCCGAACTCCCACCTGACCCTTGCAGAAATTTCCCTGCGAGTTCACCCGCTTCAGTAACCACAAAAACATTACATTGCCAACTGAGATAATAAAGATTAAGAAGCATAAATGAAGATCTAATACATTAATTTTCATATAGTGCAAATCTCCTTAGTGCAAATGAAGGAAAAAACCAAGACTGAAACGGGCAATTCAACCAATGGTCAAAAAGCAGAGTTTGTAAATTCAACCCATTTACTTAAGAATGGGTTAATTTTGTGTTCTCTTACACCTTTAATGGGTCAACTAAAAAGTAAAAGTAAACGGGCATAATGGGTCGGGCAAAGTTTATTTTAAATGCATACACGTCCTAAACATATACTAGTAATCAAGAATATTAGATCATTATTGTAATTTATACTGTTTATATGCTACCATATTTAACGCATTAAGAATTTATAAACAGATATGAAGAAGGACAAAGACTTGTGTTTGGGTCAACCCAACACACCCCAATCTTACCAAAACAATTAAAGCATATTCCGGAAAAGTTATCTTAAAAGAACTTTTTAGAACATCAAACAATTTTCCAGTACATAAATTAAAAGTGAAGGAAGAAATAACTGACCTTAATATTGAGCCATTTGATTTATTTTCAAGAGCTAATGGATTATGGAACAAATCCAACCCGTGGTTACCGAATTCAATAATTGAACAACACTAGTACATCATTCATTAGCATTAAAGCATTTAAAAAAATAAATAAAAAAAAAAAACTTACCTGAGCTCATGGGACTTCTCTATAAGCAACTTTCAGATTGTTATATTTGAGTACATGAACACGAAAAGAGAAGGGGAGTCAAATTCAAGTAAATCGTCAAAATTTCAACTAAAACTATAACTTTACCTATCGAGAAGTTTATGGGCTATTTTTATACAGATTCTACTCACCTGAGATCAAGGGATACCAATGACCCATATAAACCATATTACAAATGCCTCACGGATGTAGACTTTGACTTTGAACCAACTAACTGCAAATTTTATCCGTTTGGCATGTTAGTGATAACTGATAAGCATGGCTTGGATGATTCAATTGATAACTAAAGGTCTACTTCATAAGCCCTATGCTTCCATAGTTACTAAACTTTAATCTATAAATAATCACATATATTCATTGTTAAACGACTCATTTTTTTTATTTTCTTTCTCTTTTTTGGATTTAAACAAATGCATAAGAAGTATCAAGTCAGAATAATTCAACAAAAGCAGAAATCCGTGAACAAACCTTTTCTTCATGCTCATAGGTGTATTGCATGTATTCTGCCCAATTTAATTTCCTTCAAAACGTGTTGTCAGCGTCTAAATACATACAACAATTCAAATTATTATTATTATATATAAAAAGACAAAGTTAATAAAATTGAAGAAACCATGTATTGACTCTTCTAAGTACTACCCCCCCCCCCCCCCCCCCCAAAAAAAAAAAAAAAAAAAAAAAAAGTATTAAGACTCTTATAAGCATGTATGGATGAAAAATCTGCATGGATTTAAGACACATCTTCCTTCGAGCCTTGGAATTATATTTACAGGTGCACCACACGTAAAAATCAAAACATTAACCAATAAACCCAACACCATAACATTCTTAACATCATACCTACCTACCAATTAAGCTCAAAATCAATCTTTCAAATTAATAGTCAGAACTTTTTATTAAAAGAAAATATGGGTTTCAAGAAAAACTAACCAATTGAATATACCCCGGTAACAGTCTATGCTTGTAGTGTGTTACAGTTTATGTTCTCCAGTAGTTTTGATTATGGTTCTTGAAACACAGGGTAAGATTCAGGGTTTTTGGAATTGAGGTAAGAGTGATATTTGATATACGGGAGAAGGGTTACATATTTCTTTTTAGCTATAGAACGTATGATAAAAGAAAAATTGAAGCCCGACTCTTTTCGGACAGTTTACGCTTTAGTACAAAACTATTAAACATAAGCTACGAGGTACTCTTTCACCTTTTATACATATGGTATGCAAAAAACGAATTTATAATTTTTTTGCCAAATCCTGAAATATTTTGACTGTATTTATTCAACAATTCTTTTCAAAAAATTAATAATAATTCATTTATTACTTAATAGGTAAAGTTCCAAAAATCTCTTATTTCAAAAACCCCAAATTATATAAAAGTTTAGTATGTCAGATTTGTCAATTCCTGCTGTTGAAAGCAATTTATTTCTATCATAAATGCAGTCTAGTGGTGAAGATGGATCGCTGGTTGTAGATTACTTTACGTTTTCCCCAAGCATTGCAGACTATATGAGATCAGCATCTCTTGTAATAAGTCACGCAGGTATCATGCCTAATCCAAAATTAAAGCTTTATAAGTTATACTGAGTATACCAATGTGACAAGGAAACTGATTTATTTATTTATTTATTTGTTTATTTTCCGCAGGTTCAGGGAGCATATTTGAGACACTAAAACTGGCCAAACCTTTAATAGTCGTCGTTAATGAAGACTTGATGGATAACCATCAGAGTGAGCTTGCCGAAGAACTAGCAGAAAGAAAACATTTAGTTTGCGCTCGCCCTCAAACGCTCTACCAAGCTATTGAAGCTCTGGATTTGAATTCTATTATTCCATATCAATCAGGTGACGCTACTCCGGTTGCTAAACTCATCAATAGGCATCTTGGTTTTCCTGCTGATTGATCAGAACCTGTGGATATGCTTTACTCATTTACTTATTTTCAGACATGTAACACATTCTTAGAAACTCAATAGTGCTTGTGCAAATACTTCCGCAAAATTTACATATATGGATAAGATATTTTTGGATATTGTATTGAAAATGATTTATTAATCTGTATTTGCTTAAAGATATTGAAAAACTCTTTATCTGACTCTAACTTGGATTTATGAGTTTTCCTTTAGCCGGTTGATGACCATGACTGCATGACCCCCAAGTGCAAAGTTGCTATATATACTGCTGTCAGCCTGTCACCATGGGTGCCAAAAACTACCATCAGTTTCGAATGTGGTACCGGCTTCAACTGGATATGAGAATTTTATTCTTTTGTTATTATTGGATAGCACTTTAGATATTGATTTTGATCTACTTCTTTGGTTGCAAAACTTGATTTGTCACTTAGCTTGGTAAACGATTTTATTATTTGGTTATATACTCGTGACTATGGTTTAAAAAGTTACTGATAAACTGAAAATTAATTAAAGATATTATATTGAAATTTTTTGTAATTTAGTATAATTTTCTATGTTGTGGATTATCTGCAATGTGTACACTAACATTGGTGTTTTCAAACTAAAAAATTGACATATTATACCATGTTCCTATCTAGATTACTTCTAATTAGACAAGAAATCAAGTTCCCCTGTTGATTGTAGATTTTGCTGAGAAACATCGTGCATTTGCGGTACATCATTTAAAACCAAATTCCCAGCTTGCCATACTTGATTCACAAGGGATCCACCTGCAAATGGGCCCACAGTCGCATAAATAGTAATCTCACCATTCACAAACTCAGCTGAAAGACCTGAAACCTGAAAGCTAAGATCTCCAGGAAGCATTGATGGGCTGTAACTTGTTATCAATGTTGGATAAACGGTTATACTCCCATTAGTGTTATGGAACGCAACAATTGCTTCTGACCCAACCATACCTAAGTGGTTTGGGTTAATGGCCCAAGCCACCCAACCACGGGACCCTTGTTTTGCTCGGTACGCAATCTTGGCTATCCCCATTGATGAGTTATAAGTCCAATGGAGATGGGCAGATAAATGAGGAAGATCTTGACAAGAACTATAAAGTCTTCTAGATGTGAATCTGTGATCTGAGCACGCTCGGGCAGATATGATGTCAAAATGAAATGCAAGAAAGCAAAAAAGTAGAACAAGGGTATGACTCATAGTTATAGCCATTAGAATAAGAAACTTAAAGCTTACTTGTTCATGTTAAAGTATGCATTTTGCCTTATATTTATAGCAAGTGTGTGTAGGATTGTCATGAAAGTCTTGTTTTATTTTGCTCATCAAGTAGCATTGATCATGTGTGATGAACCAACTAGTTTGAGGGATCAAAGCGATGTTTGTTTGAAGGTGTAAACGTGTGAAGATTTTGTAAAATTGTGAGTTTCCTATCAAAAGAAGCATTTGATAATTCAATTACTTTCGTCTTTACAGGTTGACAGCATGATGATTATTGTATTAGTCGAAAATCAGTGAAAGGTATGAGCTTTGATGGATCATTTGTTGTCCTATATATCTAGTACAAACACCCGTTTTCATGTAAGATACAACTTTACATAAACAGGAAAACAATCTTTATAAAAGCAGAAAATGCTAAAAGATAAAAAGCATGTTGGCTTTAAAACAGAAGATAAGAGATGGGAATCTTAGGAATACTATGTCTTGTCTTGCCTTTTACTGTCTTCAGGATGATCACAGGTGTATCAATGCAATCATCGAACATTATGTTAGTTTTTCAAACAACTTGCATACATTATGGCATGTTTGACAATGTTAATGTCATGTTGGTCTTTGCAAGAAGTGATGGGTTCGGAATGCATTCGTGACGTATTTTGAGGGCTCGAATATGATTCATCGGAAATGCAATGAAACCATATTTTAGTCTTTGCAAGTGAATACTCTTTCAGAAGTAATCATGTAAATTGAGTACTCTTTGAACATGTTTGACCAGATGAAGTCAAGAAAAGAGAAACAACTATGGTGGAAATTAACAAAATTGTTATTTAAATAATTTTGAACCGATATTAAAAAATTGAACTTTCGAGAAAGAAGGTCAAAGAAGTACAAAACTATGTTCAATAGTTTGTTAGACACATTTCATAACTAGTACTTTATTCACGTCAACAACTAAAATAAACTTACATGCTTGAGATCCCGATTCTACTAACAATAATCGACAAAAATCGAAACCCCAAGGATGTTGTTTACAATTCACTTATTAAAAAACACAGGCGACTAATCATTTGAATCAATATTCACTATCATCTTCAGAAGTGTTTGACTTTAAATTTCCATTCACCTTCAACTGGGTCGTAAGATAGAAACTCAGCACCCTGTGACGCCGCCTTCTTCTTTAGCATCGTTGTGTATCTATCGATCATTGATCCATCCACACACTGCATTCCAGTTTTCTTATTGATGCATTTGATATTTAGAAGTGTTATCTCAGCTGGTATGTTAAGGCCTTCACCAACCGGAGGTTTCTTGCTCTCATCCAGATAAACAATCACCTCTCGATTGTTAAATTGGATAAGAGTTTCAAGATCAAGCTTTCTGACATCTGTCTCCCCAAAGAACTTGATACTACCATAGCCATGGCGTCCAACCACAAAGTCCTTCACACGTCTGCAATAACCTGGCTCAGCCCTTTCTTTTGCTTCTAACTCTGAAATTTGAGGTTCCGTGTAGTAGTCTGGTTGTTGAAGTTTTGAGGGTACATCTACTGTTGCAAACAATTCTTGATCTTTGGTTGCATCCTCTGAATCAGCACTTATGCCATCTGAAATATACATAAACAACTTGTCATGAACTGAAACATACAAAAGAAATCACTGATTGTCTAGTTGTAATATTAAAAATAGTACTGGCCTTACAGACTTAAACACTTCTTTTCATTAAAAGAAAATTTTAAATTAAAAAGAACTTACCTTTCTCTTTCTCATACATGCTAGCTGAAAATTTCTCTTCGTGCACATTCTCCCTTGGTGGCAACTTTTCGCGAGTTATAATCAACGCCCTTGGATTTTCTCTTGGAACAAAAAAAGTATCTGGAATCTCCTTGGTGACACTATAATACGGTATCTGCATAAACAATTGAAATAATAAGTCACTTGCTACGTTTAGTTCTTGGTGCAGTTCGAATAATACTGTTTTGAAACTCTTACCTTTGGACCACTTAGTTTTGGGTCATACTTCCGAATTGGCAGCTTGACGCCTCTAGAAAAATGCCTAGTAGTCAACAAAGGATACCTGACTGGAGCAGGCTTATCTTTGACCTGTAAAGAAAGCATTTCTGCATATTAACCTACGAGCAAAACTACATATTCTGAAATATATAGAGCAATGAAATGCATACTATACTTACAGGCATGCTGGATATCCCATATTGAGGTGTGGATCGAGGAAAAGACAGCTGAGGACTTGGAGGAAGTGTTCCAAATGGACTTGCTGCAGCTGGTGTGCTAGTAATTTGAGACAAAGACCTAGAATGAAAAAAGTAAACAACATTAGACAATGGAACGCATACCATATTTCAATTTATGAGTAAAAAGTCAAAAGAAGAGCTTACTGTTGATTGTTAGTAGCTGCAGGTACCATGGGAAAAGGTCCATCTACTGAAGTTGGCCAAGCATTCTTTAATGGATATGCGGGACTCGGGAAAGTAGACGAAGAGGACAGAGTGGGTAGTGAAGTGGAAGGGATTTGCAGGGGATTATTACTCAAAGGTGTAGATGGAAAAGTAGAGGCCGGAGAGTTAAGACTTGTTTTAGGGGCAAAAGGGTTAAATGAGTTTGATGGAGAGGTAAGATTTGTTTTAGGGGCAAATGGGTTAAATGAGTTTGATGGATCAGTAGTCAAGGTAGTGTTTGTAGAAGGTGATACGTGAAGTGGTTGTGAAGTTGATGAAGGAAATGTGGTGGCAGGGGAGATCCAGCTGGGTGAGGTAGTAGTGGTTGGCCATGAAGTTGTAACGGGCAGGGAGCTACCAGGGGGAAAACCAGATGATGTCGACTTTACTAATGAATTTGTAGCAAACGGGTTGAATGAGTTTGATGGAGTAGTGGTCAAGGGAGTGTTTGTAAATGGTGATACGTGAAGTGGTTGTGAAGTAACTGAAGTAGAAGATATGGGGCCAGAATAATTCCAGGTGGGTGAGGCTATAGTGGATGGCCATGATGTTGTTGATATATTATTAGCCGGCGAGGAGCTACAAGAAGGAAAAATGGATGATGATGACTTTACTGCTGACGAATGTATACTAAACAGGTTGAACGGAGCAGTTGTTTTTCTAGTCATGTAATTCTCCCACCTTAGTTCTTCATGGCTTCTAGTGTTGTAAGCAGGCATGCCAGAAATAGATATAAGGTTCAATCCTGTAGTCTGATTTCCTGCAAAACAATGTATATACAGCAAAATATACTACAACCATTAACTACTAAACACATGATGTTCTAAAACACCTGCAAACTGAGAAATTATGAACATAATAAAATACTAGAAAGGTGCCCGCGCGATGCGGGGGCGGATTATTGGGGTGAAGAGGAGGGAGGTGGGGTGGTGGTTATAAATTGTTGGGGGTGGTTGTTGAGGTGGTTATAAATTGTTGGGGGTGGTTGTTGAGGTAGTTATAAATTGTTGGGGGTGATTGTTAGGGGTGGTTGTTTCTATAATTAGTAAGTGAAAGTCTGAATTTTTAAGCCTTTCTAATTATAGAATAGTCCCAAATACATTATATAGTAGTATAGATATAGATGTAGCAATCGCAACAAGTAAACATATTCATTGCTGATGGTGATAGAATAGCATATCTGAAAGCATGTCTCAATCATATAATGGCAGTCAACAAATAAATAAGTAGAACAGTGAAAAAATAATGTTAAGATATGTGACGGAATATATATTTTCAATACAATGATTCTAATTGCAGATTAAATCCTAAACTTTAACAAAAAAGTAAGCCAAAGGTTAAAAATTAACACGCTCTGTAGGATTTGAACCTACGACACTGGGTTTTTAAGGCCCATATTCTGCCAAACTGAATTAAGAGCGCATTAATGTCAGGTATTTTGCATAACTGTATTAGCACCACTATCTAATCAACAATGCAACGAGATAAGTAACAGTCAATGTGGTTAGTGTAGGAGCTCCTTCTTGCTGTTTCAGTATTGAAGGAAGAATATGTAGATGTTTGTCCATATATGAATTAAGCTTGCTGATTGATTGTATCTAATAAACTAAGGAACAAACACGGATGAGTAAACTCAGAAATAACTAATATAAACTATAGAATTAAGAAAACACAAACTTAAACAACAATAACGTAAATCTTACTAACCACCAGGTAATGTTTCAACAAACAGTGTTGGTTTATATGGAGGTGGAGTTCCAGTTGTAGATGGAGGGCCAAACGGTGTTTGTGTCGAAGAAAAAGCTGGTGAGGTTCCAGTCGGGTTGAATGGGCTAGGGCTAAACGGTGTTGGTGTTAAAGAAAAAGCTGGTGAGGTTCCAGTCGTGTTGAATGGGCTAAAAGATGGAGTGCCAAACGGTTTTTGTGTCGAAGATACTGATGAGGAAGTCTGACTGAATCCAGTAAAAGATGGAGTACCAAACGGTTTTGGTGTCGGAGATAACGATGAAGTTGAGGTGAATCCCGTGAAAGAAGGTGTACCAAACGGTGTTGTTGTCGTTGAAGAAGTTAGGCCTAATCCAGTAAAAGGAGTACCAAACGTTGTAGGTTGACCAAATGTGAATGTTGAGGTTCCACTTCCACTTCCTCCGGCTGGTACACCAAACAAACTTGTGGGAGCAGATGTGGTAACTCCGAACAAACCACTGCTTGTTTGTGTTGCTGTTACAAAAGATAAAAACACCAAACATTAAACAAAAGCAGATCATCACAAATCACAACAACATAAAAAAGATGTTATAAACGTTTGCATTGATATTAAAGTGGGTAATTGATTATTTAACAGTTGAAAATTATACTAAATTACATAAAAATTCAATATAATATCTTTAACTAATTTTCAGTTTATCAGTAACTTTTTAAACCATAGTCACAAGTATATAACCAAATAATAAATCAAGTTTTGCAAGCAAAGAAGTAGATGAAAATCAATATATCTAAAGTGGCATCAATTTGACTTGTCATTGTTCCCAAACACTCCCAAAAAAAAAATTTTAACAGTTGAATATAAAAAAAATTATAACAAACGATCATGATGGTCAATAAGAGATATGAGATGATATAGATAAATTAAAGCAGTAACTTACAAGGAGTTAATGATGGAAACATCTTTCTTCGTGAATGAATCAAATCGTATCGAATCAAAAGAAGTTTGTTTTTGTTTGGTTTGGTTAATCGGTATGTCAACTTTTGGAATAATGAATGAATGGAATGAATATACGGATGGTTTTTATAGCCTTCTTTCCCGCGTAGCTTTATAATCAAGCGGTCTATTTGCGTCATCCTGTTAGCTTAAGTTTTAGGCTAACCCATTTTCTTTTCCAAATCTTTATCATTTGTTTCTATTTATGTAATTTCATCCTTTTCTTCTATTTAATACTACCTCCGTTAATGCAAAAAGTTTTAAGAGATTTCACTAATTAAACTTTTCACCAATCAAATATTATTTTTACCCACTAAACTCTCATCTTAATGGTTGAAAGGTACAAGTAGACACTTAATTTGGAACATCCAAAGATTCCATTGGACACTTAATATGGGACGAAGAGAGTAGTACTAAACATGAGTGGGCTTGTTTTATAAACAAGGAGGTGCGCTCACTGCACTGCAATGGGTACTTTTTTTTATTATTTCGTGATAATTTTATATCGTGATAAATTAAGTTTGGATGTCTTTTTTTGCTCTTCTTTTTGAAGCGGAACTGAAATACCTGATACATGTTCTGCATATTTTATAATATTGATAGTCGGTCCTAATAAAGTAAGATATTTGGATTAAGTGTGTTTAAGTTGGTCTACTGAAATTGCTATATTGGGCCTAAGGTGATCGATAAAACGGGCTAACCAAATAACCCAGCAGGAAAGCATTTTTTATTCGAGAAGCATTTTTTATTATTTTGGCAAGGGATAGTTTAATGTCCTGTGGCAAAATAGTATTTGTTTAATGGCTCTTGCCCCAATATGAGGCGCTATAATGTATATAGAGGATAGAGAATGTACGCACACATAATTTTGTGAAATTGTACAAAATTATAATCTATGAAATTGAATTACCTTTCAAGACATGTTAATTTTTACGAGACGAATACTCGCGCAAAATGACTGTGCATGAAGGCAAATAATTATACTTTGTGACCTTTGATGCAACACTTACGGGTTCGATTTGTAGTCATTGTGAGAGGAAAAAAGTCTATGGTTAAAATGAAAAATGATAAAAGTTTGAAGATTAAACTATATTTAAACTATTAATTTGGTGGTGTATGTTGTTATCATTTTTAATCAAATATACTTTAGGTATAACACATTACTAATTTTTAAGTTTTTCATATTTTATATATAGTCTAGATACATGTATTATTACGGATACAATCAATTTTTTGAAATTAATTGTGTAACCCTTGATTAAGAAAAGAAATCGTGGCACATTAAAAAGGAGGAAATCAACACAATGACAGCTAGCCGGGACCTGTTTGTTGCGAAAGCGGGGACACGTGTGATTATGTTTTTTTTGCCGATAGCTAGGTCTTTTCGATGGATGGCTTTCATAGAAGGGAAAAAAAAGGTCCAACATAGGTTTTTAATTGGAAATTAACTTGTTTTCTTGCTTATGCATTTAGTAATAGTAATAATAATAATAATAATAATAATAATAATAATAATAATAATAATAATAATAATAATAATAATAATAATAATAATAATAATAATAATAATAATAATAATAATAATAATAATAATAATGTAACGTGTCAAGTATGAGGCTAAGTGTGTGAATATTAGATATGTGTTCCTCCCCTTCTCTTTCTCTTTTTATGGTGAACTTGAGAAAGATGCAGTGACCCTATTGCAGTGAATCCGAAAGTTCTCGATGACTCAAGACATTAATTGGAGCACGTGCTGCTAATCATATCTTTAGTAGGATTAGCTTTTAGAGAACGTGCTAGAGGAGTGGGAGTGTAATACCTCAAATTCTAAAACATGCAAAATTACCAAAATGCCTCCAAGTTTAAAAAAAATTTGCAATAACACTTAAAGAATACCAAATAAGTCCTAGAAATTTGGAATTTGGCATCATATGATCAAAATAAATTTAGTATAAATAAGATTTGTCACTTTTGTAAAAGTAAAAATAATTTCTTGAATATATTTAATTATGTCGATTTTATTTTATTATATATATATATATATATATATATATATATATATATATATATATATATATATATATATATATATATATATATATATATATATATATATATATATATATGTATGTAATTATACTAAAAAGATAAATCCTAAATACAATAGGAGACTTGTATAATAATTTAATTTGGACTTATCATAGAAATCTCAGCCCAAGATAAGTATTATATGTTATATATAACATATACACGATTTACATTTTTGGATAATCCCTAAATCGACTTTTAAATCCCTAAATGAATATCAAAAATCCCATTCAGTCGAATACAAGTTTTCCACAGCTCCCAAGTATTTTTCCTGGTCTTTTACAAGTCTAAGGAAGGTTAGAAAAATATTGGTTTCAAGTGTGGGTCGATCGTGTGAGCTAGGGATTATTATTTGAGTCGGTTTGTTCTAGCGAGAAGGAAATTTTTGTGCTGCCTCATCTACACATCCTAAAACCTTTCTGGTATTTTTCTAGCATCCTATGTATCATATATTATCAGTATAAAATATTAAAATCGAACCATGCATGCTAGAGTGATCATACGAATTTAAATAAAACCATAAACCCTAAAATTTGATTATACTACAAATCGGGTGTATTTATTTTATGGTGATTCGAACTGAATTTTTATACAGCTATTATAAGTTATATAACCTAAATAAAATCAGATATAATATTTATAAAGCTTGTAGAAATCGTTTGAGGTTTTTTTTTTGTTATATTGATTCGAAAAAGAATAAGAAAAGGGAAAAAAATCGTTAGGGTTAAGATTAGGGTTAGGGTTTGTGAATTAATTTGTAAATCCATTTAGTTTTGAAAATTGTAAGGGTATGTTTTGTAAATCATTAAACATGAAGGTTAATTTTGGAAATCATAAATATAAGTGAGGAATCTGTATAAAATAAGTTTAGGGGTGTATTGTGTAAGTTTGTTAATTAAAAGAATTAATTTGTAATTTTTATAATTAAAAAGGTATAAATTGTATTTATTTTAATTAAATGGTTAAACTTGTAATTTATGAAAGTTAAGGGTTGTTTTGTTCATATATTAAGTGGAAGGATAATATGTGTAATTTTGGATAATTAAGGACTTAGGTGTAAATATGAATATGATAAGGATAAAATTGTAATGTATTTAATTAAAAGGTTTAATTGGTAAGATTATTAAGATTAAAGGGTTGGAATTGTAAATATGAGAAACTTATGGATTTATGAAACATGAAACATATGGTATTTACATTTAAAACATACACTATATTATAATTACACTTTAGATCCTAAACTATTATTATATTATCATAATTAAACCCTAAAACCATATTTAGAATTTATTTATTTACTAGCTTATAAGACCCGTGGAATCCACGGGTTTTTAGAAGACATATTGCAACAAAAAAAATTTCTAAACAAAATAAGGAAAGGAACGAAAGTAAACATGCTAAATCATTTATTCGAAAGGAATACGAAGTAATAAATAAATGATAGTATAGAGTACAATGAACATTTGGTGGGCACCTAATAAGTATAAAAATAAAGTGTAAGTAAAAAAATTTGGGCAACACTGCTTGTAACTAATAATGTAATAAACGGCCATGCACGTGAGCTCCGATCTTGACCGACTTTAAAAAGAAGCCAATGAACATTTGGTGAGCACCTAATAAGTATAAAAAAAAGTGTAAGTAAAACATTTGTGTGATTGATATTACATGTAAAAAAAAGGCATAAATGACATCAAATGATCTTAAGCGGTAAACTATTCAACCCCCTTCTAATATTCTACACATTATCCTAAATCCTAATTGACCCGTTCATAAGTAAACCGATCAAAATTGTCACTCATACTCAGTCTCTCAGTTTGTATGCTAAGCCTAATAGAAATACAATTTTCAGAAAGCAAAGAAAGATTAATGTTTTCTTCTACTTAGCACACATGCACACACATTTAAATAGATGACCTTCAAACTTTGCATGACCTCATTTAATACAGTTTTCTTTATCTAAACTAAAGAAAAAAAAAATCCTAAACCCTTGAGTATTGTACTAATTCCAGATATCCAAATCAAAATTTCAAACATGGTTAACTTATTATAAATCCAAACCCATGACCCGTGCTCAGCTTCCTTAACTTGATACATACGCACAATGTGTTTGATTAAATGGTTCTCTGGTTAGCATGTTATCTATGTGTTTGATTAAATGGTTCTCTGGTCAACATGTTATCTATTACTTTCAACCCGTATGACCTGAACCTAAACCTTAGAGTTATCATTGGTCGGGCCATTTTACGCACTTCACTATTTGCTTCTCTTGACAAACCAAACATGAAACATGATCTAAAATTTTTAAATACATTGACTACAATAACAGTTAATCAAAGTTTATGAAAGACAAATGCTTGAAAAATAAGAGAAACAATTGTTAAGTATAAAAGTAAACTTCAAAATGCAATGCATAAGGAAAGAAATCTTTCACTTTTGGCTTCAAAGCTGTTCAATCCCATGCATATAGTACCCGTATCGTGAGTCAATAAAGGACCAGCACAATGGCTTTGTTGCATAAGGCAAAGGTCAGCTTGTACTCCTCATGGTCTAAACCTGTTGCGGTTCCATTTTTAATTGACCAAGATTTCGCAAGGCTCACATCTGTTTGAGATCTTTGCTTTTGCTGATCATTCGATAGTTGCAGCTCCATTCTCATTTGCCCAATACCACCTAACCTACCTTGACTTGTTAGATATTGCTGTTGTTGATGGTTACTGCTTGAGACAAAATACTTATTTGTCAACAAAAAATCACAACACGTTCAAAGTTTGTTCCAGAAAATGGTTATTTGTAAGCGGCCAACTGTGCTTGAACATTATTTTGCATAAATCCAAAAAAAATGAACCAACAAACATTCTTTTCGTATCAATTATATAACAAAATTTTAGCATTAGATTCTCACCAATATCTTGATCTGTTTTAAAATATACCATAAGTACCATCTCATGTAAATTCTCGAAGTACAATCACACAAAATATATCACTAAACTAAATGTAAATACATTGGGAGAAATGTTGCAATTAAAAAGGCCAAAACATACATTCTTTATCGTAAAGTTGCAATATGCCATTCATAGGTCCAAGAATGGAATATACAAAATACACTTGTCCATCGGAATACATTTTTTTATCGTTGACGCAATGACCAAAAGAAGCCTTTATTGTAATAGACAATAGTAGTGTTAAATTTTTAATTACTTATATATTAATGGAAAAAAAGTATTTTGCAAGTCAACACATCCGAACCCAACCCATACTAAATATGACTTGTGACGTAGGATTGAAAGACGATAAACGTGTACATTTACCAAGTGAAATGTTATATTTGTTCCTGTATTACTACTATCCCACAAGCTATCAATAAGCAACCTATAAGTATGCCACTTGCTATACTACCAATATACCTGCTGCATATTTTAAGTAAAGGAGCCTAAATTATTAACATACCTCACAACCCTTTGCTCCATTCCCAATAACAAACCTCAAAACACGGTTGCAAGGCCTGTATAAAGTTGAATGTATTATCAGTCAATAGTCTTATCAAACCCTGTAGAAAATGTATGCATTGGAAAGTTGTACAAACCGTATATATATGGAAAGACACGTCAGCTCATTGAATTTTAATAAGCTTAAAAGGGTGATACAAAAGTGTGTTTTATTAGATAGTATAGATGGCAATGCCTGTTTTAACCCGTACTAAAAGTGACCCATTATACTACCTTAAACCTGGTACGTTAATTTTATTATTTAGCTAACAGTTTAAGAATAGTTCAATCACCTTGAATAGATTCTTTAGTATTTATCCACCAGAATTCAATTGCAAGATAATGTGAAGCAAAGTTATGCAAGAGGCTGAATTTTGAGAAGGTTCATACACATTTTTGTTGCAGCTTTCCTGGAAATAAATCAACAAAAAAAATTATTTGATTGAACCACTATGCAAGAAGATAAAAAGTAATCACCGGAAAACAATTTACATATATATGGTTACTTACATTGTCATGACCGAATGTTCACGCACATATTCTCTGGGCAACACGCAACTCGACTCTTGAAATTCCGCTTATTATGATTATTACTAAATACTTGTTTCACTGCTTCATGAAATGAAGTCGAAAACACATGTACACCTTCTCCATATGATATTTAACATTTTTTTTCCATTAGGTGACGTGCAATATCAATCCTGTGAGTCTATAATATTTCATTTTCCACGGGTCTAACTTTTAGTTATAGTTTCATTCGCAATATGACTGAGCGGGCTGAATAATGGATAATAAAAGTGACTTGTTTTATCAGGGAATAATATATTCTTCAAGGAGTAATACTTCATTTAGCAGTTGTGTAGCAGTGCGAAATGACCAATATAAAAACTGTTGCGAATGTGAATCATAGTGAGGATGGTCGAAAAAGAGATGTTGGGGATGTGGGTCACCATACCTGCAAAAGTAATTCAATAAGGGTCATTCATCTAACAATACATACTAAACGGTATCAGATGTTTAATGACAGCTAAGGGACCATGATTGTAGTAAACTACAACAATGAGTCATAACGTACCAGCTAAATAGTAGAAAATATCTAAGTGCATTAACTATAATCTTGTATAAAACTATAATTTCGAAAGTAACTAATTTGCATTCACTCAAGTATATAAGATTCTTTAACAGCAACACAGAACAATAATAATTCAACTCTTATCTTTTGAAATGATGCATAAAGAGAAAAGCTTTTAGTTAATGACTGAATGGTACACCAACTTTATAACATCACATTATTGTATGCAGTGATATCAACATCTGATGATAAACCCACATTGGCTTCAGGTGCGATAGATTATATAACTCTACTCTTCACATAAATTATATACATCAGAAGCCATCAACAGAATATGTAACATATTGGAAACCAAACATCAGAAGCCATCAACATGTAGGTTTTAAGTGATTATGTGGAAAAAAGTAAAGCTAAGGAAATTGATTATAGATACCTAAGTTCAGATGCAATAGATTATATAACTCTACTCTTCACATAAACTATATACATCAGAAGCCATTAACAGAATATGTAACATATTGGAAATGATTTAGTTGACACTTCATACTAATTAAAGTTGCTACAAAATGTTAAGCTTGGTTATCTATAATAACATGTATTGTAAAATACTTTTCTGCCTTTCCTTACCCCTGCCCTACTAAGTCACAGATACTGATGGGTAGAAGGTTTCTTTATTGACAATGTTTGTTGTTCTATTCGTAACTTAAATTATATGCGTCAGAAGCCATCAACCCTGGATAAGTCGGAGCAGGTAGTTTATCAGTTTATAATATATTTTACATTTTTGATATTCGTTGAGGAGTTCATCAGAAGCCATTTAAATATTCAAATACTTCAATTGAAACCTACATTTTGACTCACTAACTTGATAAATGGATCAATTTGGGTTGGCTTTATCTCAAAGGGGTCTGATTAAAGAGGAACTGGAATGGGTCAAATGAGTTAAAATCCCACCCAAGATCTATTTGTTAATTACTACAGTCTCCTTGAGCATTATTATTCAAAGATTTATGCAACTACTGTAACAATGCTATTTTGGAAAGTAAAAAAAAGGGTAGAAATGCGTTCATGCGTCAACCCAACATGACTCAGCCCATCTCATATCGAATCAGTTACCCAACCCACCAGATCAACCCATATTGCCACCTCTAGATCTAGTACTTGGTTCCAAAATTTCAAATTCTAGGATTGAGTTATGTCCAATGCCAGACTGATGAATGTGAACTGTAAGATAAGTATATGCAGAAATACCATACCTCATAAATATCATCAAATTTCTTTATTGGGACCACCCAATCTTCCTGAGTTTTCTTGTCACGTGCTTTTGGTTCCATGAACTGCTCAGAGATTTAATAATATAGAAGAGTCACATATAACTTTTAGATAACGCAAGGATTGAATTTGATACACCTATGTTAATTTTTTTTACATAGTTTATAAATGCAAGTACTTGATGGTGGGTTAATGCTCCATATGATGCACTTAGCAAACTGCCCAACCAGCTGGCCAACTGCACATCTGCACCAGAATAAAAAGTGTAAGATGTATTTTGTACTATAGTTATTAGTTTAATCATCCACATCATTAAAATAAACTTAAGAGTAAGTCAATACGCATACATGAATAAACAATTTTTTGATAGAAATTGTATCGAATTTTGATTAAATAAAATGACGTGGTTTTTGTCCATGAAATAAGTAAATATACATGAAACTCAAAACTGAAAAGATTGCAAATCTAACTTCGAGTCAAATCTAGACAAAAGAACCTTCATTTCACTTAATGCACAGTGTAGAACTGTAGAAGGGTCACATCTTCTTCGGCCTATGATTTTCCATCCTCAATAACAACAACTAATGTGCATATATTTTGATCCATTTCCTTTTGAAAACAAATTTTACAATAAGAATGTAGTAGTTTAAACCAAGAAGTGACTTCTACGCCTGTTTAAATCACAAATAAGACACCTTTTTAGACAACCCGCTATAATAACACATTAAAGGATGTTTTATATCTAATCACAACGTAACATGTGATTTAAAGAAAGAGAGAGACCTTATATATAGTGTGATTATAATGCTTATAATCTTTCAACATCAGATTGAGTTCTAGTTCTAATTACACCCTACAAAAAAGCAAAAATCAAAATCGATTTAGTAAGAACAATCAAGTATCAACACACACTAATCAAAGAAACACATAATTCAATTACTATATCAATTAGAATAACTACAATAGAATCAAAACTAAATAATTGCAATATCTGAACTAATAATCAAAACATCATTAACAGAATGAAGATTCTAATAACAAACAACATAAAATTCTTACCGGTGAAAATGAGATATGTACAACAGTTGGACCGCCAAATCGCATCTATTTCGTAATTCCTTTTGCCTAAACAAACACAGAAAGATCCACAAATAATAAATCCGATGGATGTATTTTGGGAGAAGTGTCGTGAATTGAATTGAACTTAATCAAAGCAAAATCTAATATAAAATGAATTGAAACACAATTAGATTGATTATATAAAAAAAACAACACATAAACATAGCTATACTATGGGATTTAAATCAAAACCTTAAAAGAAAAACTTGAATAAATGTGAATACTTACCAATCGGTTGATGTATCAAAGGATTTGCATGTGTGTTTTTGAATCGGTGATTTGTTTTTGTATATTTTTTTGAATTGGTTGACATTAATTGTGAGATTAAATTGTACAATTGAAACTGAATCGTATAGAGGAAGAAATATATTAATTGTTGATTTGAAACTGTACAATAGTTTACAAAAATAGACTCAAAAGTAGTTTGATTTAAGATAAAGATTATTAATGTAAAATCTTGCTAAATAAGTAAAACTATTAAATAAGGAAACTTCCTAATTATGAAGACTTACTAATTTGGGAAAACTACTAAAATAGAAAGTTGACTAAAGAAAGAATTTGATTTAAGATAAAGATTATTAATGATAAAATGAACTCTAATTCAGGTATAAATATATTGAAGAAGAATTGAACTTTTTTATTCTGTGAATCTTTCCTTTGATCTCATTGCTTTGCTATGTTATGGATATTCTGACCTTACTCTTAAGGTTTCCTATGATATGAACCTTTGATATGAACCCTCTGATTTGAAACTTTCTGTTTTGAAACCTTCTGTTTAAACCTTTGACATTAAAACTTTGCTATTTGAACTTTCTGATATGACAATTATATATTGAACCTTTATTATGAACCTTTTGTTACCTAAGCTTCACTAGGCATGGGGGTTGATGAGGCAAAAACTGTACCGCTTTTAAGGGGTCATTTAAGCCCGAATTCGAGGTTACTTGATCAATTATTGCCCTAAATCGTTCATTTTGTCATTTTAGGTACTTTTGAGGAGAAATCTGGAAAAGGAAACGTTTTGGACGTTTTTGGAGCATAAATGTGACAACTGGCAAATTAGGGAGCCATTTTGAAAAACCCGCATTACGTTAAAGTTCGTTTATAAATTTATGTTTGAAATTTAATTCGCAACGAACTTGTAAAACCTACATTGTGGTTGCTAATATTTAAAATTTTTATGGAATCGAATTTGGATTATCGATGTGATGAGAATTTATTTCGAGATTTTATTTGGCACTATGTTGACTCCGACACTAGAACGACCTAACAAAAATTTAATGTTTTGAATTTACAGTTCAACTTTATATTTATTTTGAACGTATCGTGAGATTTTAATTATTGGGAATGAGTTTGGTTTGAGAATGTTGAAATATTTTCGAAACGTTTCCGGGTTTGGTCATTTCGTTTAGTTGACTAGCCATTACCCTCTACACTACCATTATTATTATTGTTGTTATTTAAAAAGAAAGAAAATAAAAAAAATAAAATAAAAGTGATTATATGAATGGTCCTTGTGGCCGGTTTGGTGCACACAAACAAACACACCATATTTTTTATATCATCTCCCTCATCTCTCTTCCTCCCCTTCAATCACCAAACCCTAGCCGCCTTATAATCCGGCTGGCCACCGCTCCACCGCCGGCTACCACCTCACACCACCACCACCATATTAATCCTCCTCCTATCCTCTTTGTTTTGATATATGGCACTTCCTAAAATCAATCATATCATCACGTTTCATCATCAATCCACCACTATTTCTTGTTGTTTTGTTAGATCCGTGAGTCTCGAGGTTCTAAAAGGTGAGCAAACGCTGAAACAAGTATAAACGTGTCTCGGTGTGGTTAAACCCGTGTGATACGGTGTAAAGTTTAATGGGTTTTGGGTTTTCTTGAATTATTTAGATTTGAAACATGAACAATAAGTAGGTTTATATATAAAAAACAAGATTTGCATGAGGTTTGGTATCCACTGTTTGGTGATGTGTATGTGTCGAGTAAACCTAGAGCTTAGGCTCTCGGCTTAAGCATTTTTTTTGAGCTTTTGTGGTTACCGTTGTAGCGTGGTTAGTCCTTGTGGTTAAATTGATGTTATTGGTCTCGATGGTAATGATAACGATGGTATATGTAAGTTTTTGAGTAGATTTGTCTATTTGAATGATGGGTTTCTGATGTTTGTTGTTGTTGTGGAGCTAACGAGACCCTAGAGTCTGTTTGGTTTGATTGTAGCTCGATGGAGCCTAACTGAGACCCCCGTGGTCTCGGGGTTTGTCTCATGATTAGTGTACCCAAGCCGTGACCCTATTATTGTAGCACGTGTTATGGGAATTGATTGGACGGAGTTGGATTACTTGATTTTGACTTTGTTATTTTATTTTGGACTTGGACAATGAGCCGAGAGTGATGACTCGGACATGTGACCATCTCATATAACTCGATAAATATTTATAATCAAACACTAATAATAAAACTCGTAATAATATTATTGGTAATATAAACGTTTATATAAGTATATAGACGTGAAAAACGTATATATAAATATATAAATGCGTATATTAAAAATAAAACGATCACGAGTAATATTATAATAACGTGACGATAAATAATATACTATGAAAGTACTGTAATAATGTCGGGAGCGTTATATTAATTAAACGACTATAAATAACGACGAAATCTTTTATGTTGGATAATTATTAAATAAAATTTATCTTTAAATAAACGAGGAAAACTATCGAGTTATACGGGGTCGTGGTCACTTGAGTCCAAGTGGACTATATTATTATTTTGTGGTGTTCGTGTTGTCATGGATATGTGACGATTAATACATTCACTTTCTATAACTACGTAACTTATTTAATCGACGGGTTAAATAAGAGCTATTTAGTTATATAAATTGAGTATATTAATAGGTATCGTATCCTACGACGCCCATAGGTTGTGATATGTGTACAAGGATGATGAATTACTAAATATCTCGTGAAGTTGCCAAATTGACGAATTTGGTAAGCTTGACGGCATAATTAGAGAATTTATTAAACTTTGATACATACCATATAGTACTATACGTGCTATGTGACTTAGGTTTTAGGTATAATCTTAGAGTGGTATATTAAGTAAATAAATATGGGGGATTACCAAATCGACGATTTGATAAACTTCGATGATTTATTTAAATAATATATTGGGCTAATATTAGACCTATAGGTTGTTTTATTACTCTTTTGTTTGTGACTTCTTGTTTTGAGTTGTGTCGACCCACCACCCGCATGGATACCAAACGTCAAACTCCAAACTAATATAAGAATTATACGAGAAATGGATTTTTGGAAAGTAAAAAGGAATACGTTTGGGATTGGGAATATTTGATTTTGAGGAAATGATTTTTGAACGAGTTGATATTGTTAGGAAGTGCCGAGTCCGTAGTTGTCGTTATTTGAGTTACTATACATCTTACTTCTACCGATTTGTTCTTGCTGATTGCTGGACTTGAGGTGAGTCATAGCCCCGTTTTTTACTCTTGAACTTTGTTTTCAATACTTGGGGTGAGAAACGTGCAAATTATTTTATGTGGACTATTATCGCTTTTATTTTTCAAAACTTGCTATGCCTATGAAACTAGGAAGATTTGTCAACATTAGTCACATAGTGTATTATCGCATGTGGACTAGTTATTGTTGGCTTATTTGAGGATTTTAGATACTACAGTGTGCACCTATAGGATTATGATACTACGTAGGTTATCCGTGTATTTATGATATTACGGAGGGTATCCATGTATTTATGATGTTACGGAGGGTATCCGTGTATTTATGATGTTACGGAGGGTATCCGTGTATTTATGATGGAGCGGAGGGTATCCGTAGATTTTGAGTTAAGCCCTAGTCTAGCTAACAAGCGTTTTGCGTATATGTCCATTTGATTGAATTATGAATTTAAACCTATGATCTCACCAGCGAAAGCTGACTTTTAGCATGTTTTCTCAGGTAATTAAGTGATGATTTGGATGCTTGGATTGGAAGGCTTGGCTATGGCACCTGGTTTATGGATCTATTTTCTAAAACTCTGATATATAATTGTGGACCTATGTTTATTTCTTTTGGGCCTGACTTTGGATGAATTTGGGATAAATGTAAACTTTAAAACCCCGTTTTGGTTGTGTTTTTCTTATGTTTACTTTACCTGGTTCTTTTATGTCTTGTGTTGGATACCAATCCCCGTAACACTCTGAAAGCTTGTTGAGTCTTCTGCTGTACCAAATTTTGGGGGTGTTACAATAAAAGTGAAGAAAACGGTAGAGTCTCAAATTCCTTGCTGGAACAGTACCTGACGACGTCAAGCTACAACACATGACGGCGTCAAAAGTGGCAAAAGAGGTGGATGTGGAAATTTTAACGTGACGGCCCAGAGTGTTTTCTTTGTTATTGGCCTGACGGCGTCACCAAGGCCGTCAGGGTCCAAATACTAGTGACGGCCCATAGCTTATTTCTACATGACGGCGTCAGAAGTGGATCTAGGCAATACGAATTTCAACTTGGCGGCGAGTTGACGGCGTCAGAAGCTAACACATGATGCTTAGTCTATATATATTTTTCTAATTTTTCATTGTAAAGCGTGGAACTTTTGTGGAACAAGTTGTGCATAAACCCTAGGTCGAATTTCCTGCATATTGAAGGGGTTTCAAACCCTTCTTTCTTCCATGTTTGAATAAAGATAAGTACTTCAATAATCATTCAATATGTCTATGTATTGTTTGATTCTATCTTATGTTTATCTTTCTTTTAACATGTTAGGCTAGGCTTTTATTGTGTTTGTTTAGATGTAGTGAAACCTAGATGTTGATTATGGGTTGATTGTTTGTTTATAATTGTTACGGATGATTGTATTCGATGTTAGGCTTAAGAAAACTGGCAGACTTCCATTGGTAACTTGATTGAACGTCTTAGGAAACATGATCGGAGGTGTACTACGATTTTTTATTGTATTTAATGCATAAGTGAATTCTAATGATCCCATGTTAGGAGCTTTTAACGGCTCGACATAGGAGTGAAGTAGGATCTTATAGAGTTAGGGAATATTGTACACGACCCTACGACTAGTATTATGGAATATAACCCGTCATCCATACAATTGTAACAAGCTAATCAACCGGTAAAAGATATCTAGGGAGTAACGCAATCTAAGTGAACACAACTTTTCTCATTATTGTTGCCACCACATTAGCATATTAGTTTAATTTTCATTTCTTTTATTTTATTTTGATTGCATTGGTAGTTAATTGGGTTAGTTGGCTAGCAACTAATTCTGCCCACTCCTTTAAAATCCGAGAATTTACTTACTTTCCATAAAATATAAAAATACAAAAAGAATCAACCCTCACCTCTAGACCTAGTTTAGTAGGCTTTCTAATCCTAGCGACACTATTCTTGAGTTGAACGATCAATCCCCCGGTACTTGTCACTAATACTACTACGATTAGGTACACTGCCTGGTGGGGGTTGTAAGCTTCTCAAGATCCCTTGAGAGGTAAAACCTGTTGCGAGGGCGCAATTCCCACGTATCAAGTTTTTGGCGCCGCAGCCCGGGGAATAGTTATTGTCTAGGTTAGAATTTCTTTTCATTAGGTCTACTTGCTAGATTTCTTTCTAGTAAAATTTTTATTTTTATTTTTAGGTTTTCTTTAGTCTATCTTATTTCTTCGTTTCTTTGTTCGTAGCCTTTACCATCCGACATCATGGAAGGTGGTAATATCTTTGATCCCATCAACCCATCACAACAAAACCACCCACAAAACCCACCACTAGCAAACCAACCTCCTGGACCCCGAACTTTAGGAGAGTATTCCCGTCCTAGCCACCAAGGCTATCGAAACACCATTGAGCTCACCCAAGGAGCCAATCTGCCCCCCTTGTGATCCGACACCATCCGGTTGGTGCAAAGCGGATGTGCATTCCATGGACTTCGTTCCAAAGATCTTAATCAACATCTCAAGGATTTCCTTAAAATCGTAGATTCCATAGACCTTGATGTTGCAACTAGAGAGTCAACCCGATTACGTCTATTCCAATTTCTCTCTACGTGATCAAGCTAGTCAATGGCTTGAACGTTTACCCGCGGGATCCATCACCTCATGGGACGATCTCACTTCTCGTTCCCTTGCTCAATTTTTCCCACCGGGGAGAACTACCAAGCTTAGAAATGATATCTTGATGTTCCAACAACGTCAAGGTGAAACTCTATATGAAGCATGGACTCGTTTCAAGGACTTACTCCAAAAGTTCCTCTTTTAATGAATGAAAAATAGAAAAGTATATATAGATTTTGTGAGGTGACGGCGTCAAGAGGAAAAATCTGACGCCATCATCTCGCCGCCAATAAAGTTCTCAGACTGCCTAGATCCAAAGCTGACGTCGTCATGTATGATTCTGCTCTGGGCCGTCACCAAAATTACTATTGACGCCCTTGTGCTGACGCCGTCACGTTTTCTCTAGATCGTCATCCATTTTGCTCCTGACGCCGTCAGGTACTGTTCCCAACAAGGAAAATTAAGACTTTGCCGTTTTCTTCACTTTTATGCTCCAAAAACGTCCAAAATGCTTCCTTTTCCAGAATTCACTCCCAAAGTACCTAAAATCACAAAAGGAACGATTTAGGGCAATATTTGATCAAATAAATTCCAATTCTGGCTTAAATGACCACCTAAAATCACTTGAGATTTGCTTGTCCTCAAGCAAATTCGCTTTTATTCTAGTCAAAATACAAGTTAGGGGTCATTTAACACTAATATAAAAGTAATTACAACAAATAATCGTTCCACTAAAGACCAAAGACAAGCACGGAGGTCATACACTAGCAACTCACAAATAGTATTTAGATACTCACATCTCTCGGGTGTAATAAAGTAATATCACAATATGGAAATGGAAAACATCTCTCACTACCTGTCATAGCAAAAATAGATTACCATAGGCTTGAGAAAGGGTCAAACCTCCACCACATGGCGTAAGCACCTAGGATAAATTATTAAAGAGGTATTTTTAAAGGGTTGTAACGTTAGGTGTAGGGATATGGAATACACGGTTTTGTTGGATATAGACAATCTTTACTGGTGGCGAGTTAATAATCTTGGTTAATTACATGTACAATATGGCGTTGCTAAGCCAAGACTAGACTCGACTTAAGCTAATAAATGAAAAATAACAAAAACATAAAATAAACATAGAATGAAACGGGATGGTAGTCAGTATGTTTTTTTTTTTCTCTTTTCTTTTTCTATTTTTTTCTCTTTCTTTATTTTTTCGATTTTTTAAAATTTTTTTTTTCTTTTTTTTTTTTTTTTTTTTTTTTTGCATACACTTTTACCCTACCATCCAAAATAATACATCATAGGGATTGAACATTCCCCTTACACTTGAATTTTTATATACTTTACAATAAACTAAACTGTCGATATAAATAATGTTTAAAAATGTTATTAATATCTCTCAATAAACCTATGTTTTGATAATCACAAAACTCAAATCAAATTAAGTCAAATTAAGACGTAAACAAGTATTTGGTAACAAATATATACCTCTACATCTAATATCACTTAAGGTATGCATAAACTAAGTATTTTATGCATTACATGATCAAATGAAACCTTGTCTTAAGACATAACTTTTTATAAAATGGTATTAACATTTTATATATATTTGTAAATCATTTTTGGTATTGTTATATTAAACTACAAAGATATGATTTCAAATTTCCAACCAAAAAGGGCAAATTTTATCCAGAAAAACTTTTCCAACGTTCAGGAGGGCGGCCCCCTTAATTTTACTAGGCGGCCCCCTTAATCATTAAGGGGACCGGCACGCTCCAGAACAGTATTTTCTGGCCCTATAAATATTGGATCATTTGACATATTTTCCTCACCTTTTTGCACTATAAAATTTCTGATCCAACCTCCATTTCT
Source organism: Artemisia argyi (assembly GCA_030686995.1). Lineage (NCBI taxonomy): Eukaryota > Viridiplantae > Streptophyta > Magnoliopsida > Asterales > Asteraceae > Artemisia > Artemisia argyi. Next base: position 88,784,125 of record CM060676.1, read on the forward strand.
AGATCTAAAATCCTTTAATCATATAATTCATAAGCCTTTGTTTCCAAGTGATCCAAAACTTCATCCACTCAAGTGCAAGAAGAAGAACACTCCTCTACATCCATCTAATTGTAGTAGTGTTGTGATTAGCTAGTTTCATATTGTAGTAGTGTTAGATATTTGTAAAAGTGTTGTGTGAATTTGTTGATTGTAGAAACTAGGTGTGTTGTAAAGTAGTTTAGTAGTTGTGACTTAGTTGTGCATAGAAGAAGGTGTGAAGTTGACAAGGTGTGAAGAAGGTGTCAAGTCTTAAAAAAGTTGTGAATGTGTGAAGAAGGTGTGAAGCCTTGAAGAAGTTGTGAGATTGGTTCTAGCTACGATTAGAACTCGACATTTTGCTTAGTGTCGTTAACTCGTGTAAGCCAAGGTGTGTAAGGTTTCTCCACCATAAGGAGTTTGTTGACATAGTGAAGAAAACTCTCGAGTGTGGTACTCGGGGAGTGGAGTAGGGCAAGGAAGGTGTCCTTGTAGCCGAACCACTATAAATTCGCATGTTGTGGTTTGATCTTTCTAACTCTATCTTTTCTTCATTATATTTCAATACTTTCATTATTAGATTAAAATTGCTTATATTGGTTGTCACTTGAATTCACTTGAGATCGAATCGAAAGTTTTTAATAAGCTACAAAATATTTTGGTAATAAATTTAAAAAGGACGTAAAACTATTCAACCCCCCTTCTAGTTTTCCACAATTGGTATCAGGAGCCACGTCTAGCAAGATCTTTAAAATATATTGTATTTTAAAACTTGTAACTATCTATAGAATCTGAAAAATATTTAGAAGGGCAATCTATGCAAAGACCACAACTATTTGAAAGTGATGGATTTTTATATTGGAAAAATCGATTCGAAACTTATGTGAAGTCAAAAGATCTAGATCTTTGACATGTTATTACTAATGGTGATTTTTTACCTATTCAAAATAACCTCGAAACAAAGAAAGATGAAATCGTACCTTTTGAAAGACAAAATGATGATTTAAAAAGAAAAGTTGCTAAAAATAATGAAGCAAAAATGGTTATTTATAATGCGATACCACGTAAAGAGTACGAAAGGATCTTTATGTGTGAAACCGCAAAAGAAATTTGGAACTCTTTACTAATAACTCACCAAGGTAATAGTCAAGTCAAAGATAATAAGATAGATCTACTTGTTCAACAATATGAGCAATTCACGATTCCGGAAGAGGAATCAATTGATAATGCTTTTGCTAGATTTAACACTATCATCACAAGTTTAAAAGCACTTGATGAGAATTTTTCTAGTAAGAATTTTGTTAGGAAGTTTCTTAGGGCTCTTCATCCAAAATGGCGAGCTAAAGTGACGGCTATTGAAGAATCAAAGAATTTGTCAACATTGCAACTTGATGAATTAATTGGAAATCTAAAAGTTTATGAAGTTATTATTAAGAAGGATTCCGAAATGGTCAAAGAAAAACGAGAGCAATGCAAGTCAATCGCCTTGAAAGCTAGAAAGGAATCTAGTAACAAAGATAGCTCATCTTCCGAAAGTGATGACGAAGAATACGCCATGGCCGTAAGAGATTTCAAAAAATTCTTCAAAAGGCGAGGAAGATTCGTAAGACAACCGCATGATGAAAAGAAAACATTTCAAAAGAGTAAGGATGACAAGAACAACAAGATTGAAAGGAAATGTTTCAAGTGTGGTGATCCAAATCACCTCATTGGAAAATGTCCAATGATGACAAGAGATCAAAATCAAAGAGCTTTTGTTGGAGGCGCTTGGAGTGATAGTGATGAAGATGAGAAAGAAACGACAAAAGAAGAGAAGTGTCTTATGGCAAATACATCAAATGAGGTACGTTCCGAAACCGAATATTTTAGTGATGAAAGCTTATCATTAGATGAAAAAGACCTAGATAATGAATATAATAGGCTATGCAAATTAGGACAACTAGTAATGGCAAAAAACAAATCACTAAAATACATAAACAATCAATTGGAAAATGAAGTACTAGAACTAAAAATTAAAATACATCAACTTGAAAAAGGTAAATAAATTTTTGAAGAATGTAAATCATGTCAAGAGCTTAAAGGTGAAAACAAAATACTTAGGGAAGAAATTCGCAAACTTGATAAATTTAAAAATAGTAGTCACTCACTTAGTAAAATAATAAGTATTCAAAGAACATCCGGAGATAAAACCGGTTTAGGATTTAATTCAAATGAAGCTTCAACAAGTGAGATTAAATATGTCAAATTCGAAAATGAACATAATGAACGAAAACCTCTAAAATCTAATCCTAAGTATATTGTAACACCCCCAATTCATGGATGCAGCGGAATTCGAACTGGGTGTTACTCGACGGCACAATAGTCACAATAATAGAAAACGAACTCCAATTGAGTCATTTTAAAAGATTTATCATTCAAATTATATAAATATCAGAGATTACAAAATGAGGTCCCAAATGGTTCCATGTTTACAATTTACATTAAATGAGTTTTTGAATGATAATAAAATTTATAGCCCTCTTGAGTATCCGTGCCCTTCCGTGCCATCCTTGATCGTCATGAACCTGGAATACATGCTTGAGAGGTCAACACAAAGGTTGAGTGATATTCATAGAGTTTGTTTAATGTTTGAACACAATATGTTGGTAGTTAAATCGTTAAACACAATAATCGTAGTGTGAGCTATAGACTCACACTCATAGTTAGAAAACAAAGATGGGCTACGTTGTTATATGCCCGGAAAGGTTATTAATTCACTAAGCTTATGACACCAAAACGTTAACGTGTACCAATATCGATCGGCAGATTTATCCCGGTAGGTACTTTGCCGTTATACCTAATGTCTCAAATATTAATGCATTTGCTTGAACTTAGTCAAAACAAATGGGATTCGTCAATCCTAATAGGCCTATTCACAATATTCGCGCTCACTTGCAAGTAACCCTCGCAAGTGATTAAATGGTTCATAATAAGGGATCTTGGTTTGGCAAGGATGTTACTTAGTGATAATAAAACATAGTCGAATAGCATACAGTAGAAAGCATTGTGTTCGAGTAGAAAAATAATAGCATGTATTCCCCCCAAGGGTTTGTAAAACAATTAAGTAATGGAAAGTGGGGCTATGAACTCACCTTGAGTTGGATGATGTATAATGAGAATGATGGATATGCCGTAAGAACTTCTACGAGCAACCTAGAATAATTGTTGCAACTTAGGTTTGGAATAATGTCTAAGGAAACATAAACGTGCCAATATATGTCTTGCACTTAGTCCATGATGTGGTATGATGTATAATGTAAGTCTTTGAAAAGAAATGGTTCATGAAACATGTATAGTTTATATATCGTTTACTACCGTTCGGGCCGACATAATTTAGAAGTCATGTTAGTAAACGTTCGAGGAGCCATGACACTTTAATTCGTAAATCCACAACTCATCTCGATGGCTTACATAATGAACTCCTCACATGAGGCTCCCTACTATTGTAGTAGTTGATAAAATATATATGTATAAGTTTTGATTCGAAAAGCTACATGTCCAATATTTGAATAAACTTAGGAAAGTTTATGATTACATGAAGATTGTTATTAGGGTAAGTTTCTTAAGTCTTGAATGACAATTACTTGTAATATCTCATGGTTCTTTAGATGGAGTAGATCCAAATTGCATGTTTAAGTTATCGCTAACTCTCTTGTTTATGTATTTGCCTTGGTAAGTTTATATGGTCGCTAGCTCATGTTTTCGCCTTGGTATGTATATATGGTCTTAACTCATGTTTTCGCCTTGGTATGTTTATATGGTCTTTAGCCATGGCTTTGCCATGACCTTTGGTCATTGGTCCATGGTCATGAGACTCAACCTTGGCTCTAGCCATGGTTGTGGTCTTGATTATAGGTCATAAGACCTCTTGTTCCTTTTAAAGTATAACCATAATATAGTGACTTATATATATGTAAATAGCTGTTAAGAAACTAAGAAATATCTCATTCGTTATTGATTTTCTGGAGACGTGCCCCTGAGTTTTTGAAGAAAACGTGATTCCGGACAACTTTCGTGCTTTAACTTTTTCATGAAACAGAGCAGAAATGCCTCTTTTTGCGTGTTTTAAGTTTCTGTAACAGAAACTATTTTGGCAGTTTTGCCGCAAAGTTTTGGTAACTTCAAATCGTCATAACTTTTGACTCGTATACTCGTTTTAGGTGGTTCAAATTGCTATGTTTTCCTTGTTAAGTCCTCTTTAACAGTAAGTAAGTGTCAAATATCATAGTTGTACTATTTTGGTCGTGGTTCTCCATAAAAGTCACTAGTTTACTTGTTTAAATAACATAAGTTAACAATCATTTGTAATAACTTGTTTTACCCATTTTTATACATCACGGACATGATCACAAGACAATATATAGCATGAATGATATGTAAATAGCATGAATATGATATTTAAGCAAGGAAGTGTATTAGAGTTTGCTTACAACTTTGGCTTTCTACAAGAAAGATAAGTAACATGTAAGGTACGGACTTTGATAGACTTTAGCTTCAACCAACTTCACTTCAAGCAATCTTTCTACCCTTGTATTCTTGAAAGAGAGATGATGAAAGTTGAGGTGACTTGAGTGGATTCAAACTCAAGAGAAATCACCAAAGTATATGAGGTTTGGAAGTAGTTTGATGAATCAAAACCAAACTAGAGTTTATGTGTTGTTATGCTCTTGAATCTTGCATGAAACTTGGAAGAGAATGAGCTAAGGATGAGAAGATGGTGTGTGTGAGTGTGGCGTACAAATGAAGGGGAAGGGGGCTATTTATATGCCAATGAGGAGGTTAGAACCTTGACTTGTCAAACCTTGGAGGCCAAGGTTAACACATGTTCTCATCCAAGAGTTCTAAGCATAAGATCATGACACATGGGTGGTGAATCCCCCCCCCCATGGCGGTTTACATACTTGGGGAGGAAGTGTTAGATTTTGATGATATTATCCAAGCTTATGTAATTAGTTTCGACTCCGTAAAATGCTAACCGTAAATGGTTAAGCCACGAAACGTAAAACCGGGTATCGTAAAAATACGAAACTTGGAAGAATGGTTAAACTTGTCAAAATGCTCCATAATAAAATATAAAATGAGTGGTAGGTTCCATTGGGGTGCTAAAACCCTGCTAAAACTGGAAACACGGGTCTAAAACGCGTAATACGTAAAACGTACGAATATTGCGTAAAATTGAGAAAAGTAAAATGTTACTTTTCTAATAGGATAAAAATGATTTAAAATGACTTATAATGTCTAGACTGGGCTCAGTCTAGTGTCGGTTGGTATTAAATGTCTTTTAGACATCAAACCGTAAGCCTAAAAATCAAGGAATGACTTATAAAATCAAGGAATGATTTTTGGTCAAAGGAGGAGGGAAAAATATGTTGACTTTTTCTAATAAGTTGAAAACTCAAATAGTATTAGAAACGCGGTGCGGGTATAGGCTAAGGTTACGGCTGAGTAAAAACGCTTAAAAACTGAAAATTCCAGTTTTTCACGGCCGAGGCTTATTTTGGTCATGTTTTTCTCTGTCGCGATTAATTCTCAAATAAATCATGAGTGTGTCAAACATTTTTCTGATGCGGGGTCACTTAACGCGGTCGAGTTTCGTTGTGCGTAGAATTTTTGAATGACGTTTTACCCTAAAACGTGTAATTCCGTGTAATTCCTTAATAACTTTCACGAAAATGAGCTTATGAATGTCAAACTTTTAATTTGCCATGGAAATGATTTATCACTCGAGGCCAAGAAATAAAAATCAAATTTTGGGAAAATTTTCGGGAAAAATGAATAGTAAAAGTGAATAGTGAAATTTTCCGGGAATAGTAATTAACCTGAAATTGCGAATTGTTACATATATACTTATTAATGATAGAGAAATACCTCTTGCCAACAATGAAGAAGTAAAAGCTTTTTATAAACCGTCTTTAAAAATCGAGGTAGGATCTTCTAAACCAAAGACAAGATCCAAAACACCACCACCTAGAAAACCAAATAATCCTAATCCTAGGTCTAAAACACCTCAACCAAGAAGAAACCAAAATTGGCAAAACTATAATAACAATAGTAATCAAATGTGGAACTACCAACAAAGCTACAATCCTTGGGGTATACTACCACCTTTCATGCATCCTAGTCAAATGTTGAACATGTTTGGACCAAACAACTTTGGACCAAAGAGACAATGGGGATCGAATAGCTAGATGAACATTCCTTGAGGCAATCTTGAAGTTTCTCTCAACATAGACTTTTTCAAAGTCTATATGTCATCTTGATGATTTTGAAGATTTTTTTGAAGACCACCGGGTACGCCACTCTTTCACAACTCATTGCCATGCTTAGATAAATATGCTTTATTTGATTACGTTGTTTGCATAGATATAGCTTGCTATTTCCCTCTATTTGTTCGATCATATATATATATATATATATATATATATATATATATATATATATATATATATATATATATATATATATATATATATATATATATATATATACTTACTTGCACATAACCTAGATACGTCATTAGTTGACTTTCTAGAACTCCAGGAAATTGTTCATTATTGAACCCTTTCCTTCCCCCTCGCGTTATTCTATTAAGTCCTCTTTTAGAAGACTCATGATGATGAAGGGATATGAGTCAAGTGGACTTTTATCATGCAAGAACGCCTTCGCACGTGAACACTATGGATGAAACAAACTCCTTTCGCCGACTATATTCTATCTCCGCTATTATCTTTCAAACCTCACCCATCAACCCATCTTTCACTCACATTTATACTTATATATATATATATATATATATATATATATATATATACACACACATATTAACATATTCCCGAACACACCTCAAACCTCTCATCAACTTAACACTTTGATCATTTTATCCAAAATTGTCAAAGACACATTTTAATTATCGAGACGGTAATTAAAAATTGTTAAGTATCTTATCATCGTGCCAATAAACACTTACGTATTTTTGATATATTATAAATCTAATTATATACATATAAATATATTTGTTCCAGAAACTGATTCCGCGAAAATTCTAAAATTTAATGGGCGGCCCCTTAAAGATTAAGGGGACCGGCTTGTTATCGGGGGCGGTCCCCTTAATGTTTAAGGGGACCGGCCATCTGACACTCCCAAATCCGTTTTCCACCTTATTTCCATTCCCAAACACTCCATTTGCTCATATATTTCTTCCCCACCACTACTGAGTACGAACCAAAACACTCAAAACCATCAAAATCCTCCACCATATCACAAATCCGGGGTTGTTTCGCAAGGGGAAAACGTTAACCAAACATATAACAACATCTTTTGTAAGTTTTCCAACATGCATTTCATCACATTTCATTCAATTTGGTGTCTAATCAATAATTAGGCATTTTATTAAAATTCATTTTAATTCAAATTTTAGTGAAATAGAAGCTAGGAATTGAACTACCAAATGCTTCCCATAGGATTAGGATGATGTATTGCAACTCAAATTTAGTATAACATATCATTTTGTCAAAATTATTAATCGCCCATAAACCCTTGTTGAATTTTATTTTTCAAAAGGCACATTGTTGATATAACTCTTAAAAAACTATTTAAAACTTACTACATTACATTGTTTTAATGTTATAAACAATCAAAACATACTTTTCAATTCGTTATAAAATGGTTCATGAAGACAACATGAGCGTTTGGTTCATGAACAAACTATTACTATATGTGGTTATTTGAAACTTAAAACTAGCTCATAAAATTTGTTAATACTACTAGAATCAATAGATGTCATCAAGATATATAATCAATATATATATTGATGTTCTAGGATAATTTTATCTAGTTAAAGGAGCGTTTGGTTTATCTCGAAAAAGATATTTTTGAAAACTAAAATTCGCATTTTAATCTTTTAAACAAGCTTATGTTGTGTCAAACTCTTATGAAATGGAAGATATATAATATAATATATATCTAGTCTTACTTCGAAATGAATTATGATATCATACTTTTTGATGTCATATATTCTAAACGAGTTTAAAATCAAAAATACAAGGAACATTGTGAAACTACTTCATAGAATATGTTTTTTTGTGTCGAAGTAGAATTTCGTTCCACAAATATTGCATATATATATATATATATATATATATATATATATATATATATATATATATATATATATATATATATATATATAACATATGCATGATAGTTGTTTTTATATTAATTTTATTTTTGTTGTTATATTGTTTAGGTGAAAATGCCTAAGACCACGGTTGGTGATGTCTCCAAAACCAAACGATACATTCCAAATGTCTCTTCTACTCCCGGCATGTCTCCTTCACTTGCATGTTTCAATTTGGACAAATTCTTAGAATCCCATACAACGGCCAAGCCGTTGTCTCAAATGAATAGGATCTTTCCTCTCTTGAAAGAAATCGTCCTTAGGATGGCCCCTACAATTCTGAGATTCCTACTCCTGAAGACATTCATCGAATGCTTGAACTAGAACGTCGTACGACTAGTCGAGTAATCAAGTCGAAGAATGTCGATATTCATGCAAATCAAATCCTTCTCAAAGAGCTAAGCCAAGATATGAAAAAGTGGGAAGAACTCATTCGCGAGAATGCGTTTGGTACTGGTGGTCACCGTGATCATGTCATGGCAAGCATTGCCCACATGTTGTATTGTGTAGTTGCTGAAGAGCAATACAACTTGGCTTATCTTTTTATTCATCGAATCATGTCCGCCAAAAACACCCCAAATGCAAATCTTCCTTATGGTATGTTCCTCACATGACTTTATCGTTATGTAATGGAACATTACCCACATCTTCAAAGAGATTACTACGTTCATATCCTTCCTACTTTGAACCAACTTACTAGTGTTCGTACTCATCGTTCTCGAAGTGACAAAGGAAAATCTCGTGTTCCTTTGTATTCTAGGCCTCGTGGTTCTACATCTCATCGTGAGGATGATGATGATGAGGAGGAAAACACCTCACGTGTTAGTACTCCATACCCCACGACCTTTGTTGAAAATCTTTCCGATATTGACGATACGAGTATCAAGTTCCTCTTCCTCATGAACGTACCGATGAGCTTCTCTTTACTCGTCAAACGTCCATCATCAACCGTAAAAAACAAATGCATGAAGAACTTCAAGGAAGATTCAAATCCGTTGGGAAGATGTTTAGGAAGATGCTTGGAAAGAAGAAGAAGTAGAAGATATTGATGTATTGCTACTTGTTATTATTTGTTTCTATTAGACATTTGTATGGTTTGCTATTTGTCCGATTTATTTGGAAATACTTGTGTTTTTTCTTGTTTATCTCTTGAATGATGTTTAGACTTTAACTATTATCATGCTACTATCTTAATGTTATGCTATGCTTCTTTTCAATGTGGATTATAATATGTTAATTTGCATGCAAAATTTGGTTATATATATATATATATATATATATATATATATATATATATATATATATATATATATATATATATATATATATATATGCTTAATAAATAAAGTCTCTACCACCCTTTTGCTTGCAAGCTCTATGAAGACCATGTACTCTTTGCATGATGATGTATTTTCCTAGTTGTTTATTTGTGTACTAGCTTTCCTACTTGTAATCCTTATTGCCACTTGTATGTTGTGTCTTGACACAATCATTTCTTTAATATGAATGCTTTCTTTCAACCATTTTTTTATCACCTAATATATGTTTGCATGAATATACTTGTGCTTCTAATATTTTTGTTTTGCAAAGCATTCCATAGCTCGTTCTCTTAGTGCCCCCAAACGAGGGGGAGTACACATCAAGGGGGAGATAACTTCCCGTCAAATTTTCACTTTTGAAAATTGTCGGCATAACCTTTTTGATTCTACAAAAAAGGGGAGAAGTAAATATAAACTCACTAAAATACTTGTTTAAAAACTAATTTTTGAGTTAATGAGTTTAAGTTTTGTAATCATCAAAAAGGGGGAGATTGTTGATATAAATAATGTTTAAAAATGTTATTAATATCTCTCAATAAACCTATGTTTTGATAATCACAAAACTCAAATCAAATTAAATCAAGATTTAGACGTAAACAAGTATTTGGTAACAAATATTTACCTCTACATCTAATATCACTTAAGGTATGCATAAACTAAGCATCTTATGCATTACATGATCAAAGGAAACCTTGTCTTAAGACATAACTTTTTATAAAATGGTATTAACATTTTATATATATTTGTAAATCATTTTTGGTATTGTTATATTAAACTACAAAGATATGATTTCAAATTTCTAACCAAAAAGGGCAAATTTTATCCAGAAAAACTTTTCTAACATTCAGGAGGGCGGCCCCCTTAATTTTACTAGGCGGCCCCCTTAATCATTAAGGGGACCTCCCCTTAATTAAGGGGACCGGCACGCTCCAGAACAGTATTTTCTGGCCCTATAAATATTGGATCATTTGACATATTTTCCTCACCTTTTTGCACTATAAAATTTCTGATCCAACCTCCATTTCTTGATCTAAAATCCTTTAATCATATAATTCATAAGCCTTTGTTTCCAAGTGATCCAAAGCTTCATCCACTCAAGTGCAAGAAGAAGAACACTCCTCTACATCCATCTAATTGTAGTAGTGTTGTGATTAGCTAGTTTCATATTGTAGTAGTGTTAGATATTTGTAAAAGTGTTGTGTGAATTTGTTGATTGTAGAAACTAGGTGTGTTGTAAAGTAATTTAGTAGTTGTGACTTAGTTGTGCATAGAAGAAGGTGTGAAGTTGACAAGGTGTGAAGAAGGTGTGAAGTCTGGAAGAAGTTGTGAATGTGTGAAGAAGGTTTGAAGCCTTGAAGAAGTTGTGAGATTGGTTCTAGCTACGATTAGAACTCGACATTTTGCTTAGTGTTGTTAACTCGTGTAAGCCAAGGTGTGTAAGGTTTCTCCACCATAAGGAGTTTGTTGACATAGTGAAGAAAACTCTCGAGAGTGGTACTCGGGGAGTGGAGTAGGGCAAGGAAGGTGTCCTTGTAGCCGAACCACTATAAATTCGCGTGTTGTGGTTTGATCTTTCTAACTCTATCTTTTCTTCATTATATTTCAATACTTTCATTATTAGATTAGAATTGCTTATATTGGTTGTCACTTGATTTCACTTGAGATCAAATCGAAAGTTTTTAATAAGCTACAAAATATTTTGGTAATAAATTTAAAAAGGACGTAAAACTATTCAACCCCCCTTCTAGTTTTCCACATAAACTAATCTAATGACTCGAATCAAGAAAATCAAAACACTTGGAGTACTTTTTAAGATTAACGCATGTATGGGGGTAATATATGATGTTCTTCCCCATTACTCCATAAAATAAGTACTTTACCCATGAGTCCCAATCGTCCCAAAACAATATGTACAAGGATATGACTCGACTTAGCAACCATGTAATCAATTAGATAATTAACTAAGGGTTTAAACAAATAACAATAATGCACTAAAGATGAGTGCATACACGGAAGGCTAAGGCGATTTGGTTGTACATTTAAGTGGGGTGTAACAAATTCTTCCTTTAAGTAAGATGCTTAAAGTTAGAAACGAAAAGATAGGCTCGGAGGGTGTACTAGGGGTTTCGTGTACTAAAAATGAGTACAACGCTAAGGTGTGGGAAAAATTAATTGACTTAACTAGCCAAGTAATATGACTTAAATGGTCAAGTAATTATGATACGGGTTTAACACAAGGGTGATCTTAATGCCTCTTATCATGTAGTAAATCCTACCACACGAATGTAGTCGCACTAGCGGTCTCGGGATGCATCACTAATGCAAGTTCTAGAATCTAAATGCTACCGGTACACTCATAAGCACTAATAATGAATGCTTTTCCTATCAAATCTAAAGGCGAACCTCATATATTTGGGTGGAAAATTTTTCTGAATGGTACGGTTTTGTGCTAGTCATACAATCTCCTATCCATGAGACGCTTGCTAAGGCTAAAGTTTCACTCCTAAATGTTGTAGAAAAATTTAAATTTGGCGCTAAAATTACACTAACAAGTATTTCTCATAGTTTTATTACACACCTACCATCAAACAAACAAACTCAAGCAAAAGTGTATCCTATGAGGTATCATCATTTTACCCTCCCCTTACACTTAGGATGAACATTGTCCCCAATGTTCAAGTAAAGAATGTAAAAGTAAAACAGGTAAAAAGAATGAAATCAAATACTCCCCTGATTCGCTCGGTATGGATAATATGGTAACCAGGTTAGATCTTCCTCCAAGAAAATGAACAATCAAAGCTTCCCTTCCAGAATATAAATCATCTTCTTGTCAAACATAACCTGTTAAACCTGAGAAAACAAACAAGGCAACCTCGCGTAAAATCGGTGGCAATCTATATATGCTAACAAATGCTAGAAAACAAAGTAAGATATAATGGTTGTGGAATGAACGTTTGCAGATTTCCTGGAGATTATAAAACTAAAGATTCAACAAAAACTTTAAGACTCCGTTAGAAAAACAAAACTGGTAAAATTTCCAGAATTTTACACGTGACGCCGTCAGGAATTTCTTCCTGACGCCGTCAGAAGTGATCTGCAGAAATTCTTATGTTAAGTTTCCGGAAAATTTCTGGAAAAACTTTGTTATACTTCCTGGAAAATCCTGCAAAACATCATTATGACTCGATACAAGTATTTGACTCTAACAAATATGAATATACATGTTCATTTAATATTGTGGAGAATCATGATCGAGTTTGTTTGTTAAAAACACATTTGGGGTTTCCCCTTACACTTATCTTTTGCAAAATACCTTTGGATGAAGTTAAGACTAAGCCAAACAACAAAATAAAGTATTTTCACCATTTTAGTTTGAAACATGATCTACCAACAATAAAAATAAAGCATGCATACGGAAACAAATAACAACTAAACAAAATAAAAATCACACAAAGCATGGGTTGCCTCCCAAGAAGCGCTTTTCTTTATTTACGAGTCTTGTAGCTAGACTCAAGGTCATGGGCTATCGTGTGTCGCTTATGCTCACATAACCGAGGGTGAGCCATCTAATAGTCGCCTCATCTTTCTTATAATCATCACTTAACTCTAAACATCTACGATAATAGCTTTTATTTTTCTCATGAGTATATTTAAGCCCTTTTCTTTTAACATTCTCACTTAGCATTTCTAGGGGTGGATACCTACTACACTTCTCCATGGAGAAATCCTTGAACCTAGGGTGTGCACGGGGCATTTGGTAAACAAAATCTTCATCCCCATTCGAGAATGTAATTAACCCTTCCATAAGTTTTTCATCAAGGTTGGTAAACCTTTTGAAGGGTTTCCCAAACACAACTTGGGTTAACTTACTATCGATAAATTCTCCTAGATTCTCCATAACCATGAACTCAGCAAGATAAACAAAGCTTCCTACAAACACATGCAATGACATTGCCCTATCAATAATATTATCTCCTTTGTATTCTAACTCATCTACCATGATTTTATTGTATTCGCTATGCGAGATTATATTCATTGGTAAAGATGAGTTAAGGTAGGCATCAAAGCTCCTAAATCCAATCTTACAAGGAAATTGCATATTAAATGAGCTATCACTCTCAATCCTTGTTCTAGGGTCAACATACCTAAGAGGGTTTACTACATCTTCCATCCTATCCTCATTAATCACATCACCATCATCTAGATCCTCATCGGAGTCTGAATAGTAAAAAGGACTAGCCCTATGGTCATTATCATGGTCAGACTCTAATTCAGAATTATTGTCAAAGTGGTGGTTAGGCGAGAGGTTAGGTGGGTTCTCATTTTCCACTAGGCAGTGTACCTGATCGTTGTAGTATAGTATAGTGATACCGGGGGATTGATCGTTCAACTCATGAATAGTGTCGCTAGGATTAGAAAGCCTAAAAACTAGGTCTAGAGGTGAGGGATGATTCTTTTTGTATTTTTATATTTTTATTAAGCAAGTAAAATCTCAGTTTTTAGAGAAGTAGGCGGAATTAGTTGCTAGTCAACTAACCCAATGACTAAAGATGCAATCAAAATAAAATAATAAAAATGAAAATAAACTAATTAAACTATTGGTGTGAGCAATATATGGGAGAATTGTGTTTACTTAGATTTCACTACTCCCTAGATATCTTTTACAAGTTAATTACTTGTTACAGTTGCGTGGATGACGGGTTATATTCCTTAATACCAATCATGGGGTGGCGTACTTACTTCCCCAATTCGATAAGCTGCTATTTCACTCCTAAGTCGAGCCAGCTAAGAAGCTCCTAACATGGGATCACTAGAATTCGCTCATGCATTAAATACTACCATAAAAACCTAGTACACAACGGTTCATGTTTCTTAAGACGTTCAAGCAAGTTACACAATGGAGATCTGCCAGTTTTCTTAAGCCTAACATTGAAATCATTCATCCATTACAACTATAAACAAGCAATCAACCTATAATCAACATCTAGGTTTTATTACATCTAAGCAAACACATAAAAGATCTAGCCTAGCATGTTAAAATCAAGACAAGCATAAGATATATTCAAACAACACATAGACATATTGAATGAATTGAAAGAAAACTTATCTCAATTGAACATGAAGGGTTTCAAGGGGTGAAAACCCTTGAAAATACTGTTACAAATGACCTAGGGTTTATTAGGTTCGGCCCTAGAATTCTCCACACAAGTTCCTCTTTTAATGAATGAAAAATAGAAAAGTATATATATATTTTGTGAGGTGATGGCGTCAAGAGGAAAAATCTGACGTCGTCATCTCGCCGCCAATAAAGTTCTCGGACTGCCTAGATCCAAAGCTGACGCCGTCATGTATGATTCTGCTCTGGGCCGTCACCAAAATTACTCTTGACGCCCTTGTGCTGACGCCGTTACGTTTTCTCTAGGTCGTCATCCATTTTGCTCCTGACGCCGTCATAAAATTCTTCTTGACGCCGTCAGGTACTGTTCCCAGCAAGGAAAATTAAGACTTTGCCATTTTCTTCACTTTTATGCTCCAAAAAAAACCAAAATGCTTCCTTTTCCAGAATTCACTCCCAAAGTACCTAAAATCACAAAAGGAACGATTTAGGGCAATATTTGATCAAATAAATTCCAATTCCGGCTTAAATGACCCCCTAAAATCGGTTCATTTTTCGCCTCATCAGTCCCCATGACACTCATGATTGCGTGGAACTCCCCGGACAAGCTTTTGCGGATTACCCATCCTCGCGTACCAACGAAGCGGGAGACAAGTGGTACACTTTCAAACCTGAGCCAAATCCTTACGGTGATTCCTACAACCCTTTTTGGAAAAATCACCCGAACCTTAGGTGGAAACAAAACTAAAACATACCCCAAAACAATTCTTCCAATCCACCTAATCGTTACTAACCAAACGGTCCACCCTCTAACCGCACTTTCAACAACAATCCTTCCAATAACTATGGTAGTACCAATAATCTTGAAGGATTGATGTCCAAATTTATGGCATCTCAAGAAGCTCGCATAGCTAAGTTTGAAACCGAATTCAATCAACAACAAACAGAGATGACCAATAAGATTGACAACTTGTTGAAAGCCCTCAACAACCAAGTTCTAACTACACCTAGGAAGGACACTAGGGACACTAGTAGTGGAATCCAAATTAAGGACCCCTCATCATCCAAACACGTCCACTTTGTCAATGTTGTTACCATTAAGCCAATAGATAAGAATATAGTAGAAAGTGACAAGGATGAAGTTGGAATAGAAACTGGACCTAAGGATGAGATTAAGGAAGTTGTGGATATTAAGGAAGAAAAGTTAGAGGAAGTAGAAAACGTAGAGGAATACTTTGATAAGTTACCCACCAAGGAAGAACGGGAATATCATAAGGATCTATTCGATGACCCCGAGACACCAAACGTCCTTGGTTCACCACTTATCAAAGCAGGAGATCCCTCTAACATCAACATACCATGCAACATTGGGCATATGCGTGTGTGGAAAGCTTACATCGATCTTAGGTCTCATATAAACATTATGACTAGGACCTATTATAATTGGGTAAAGAAGAAGCAACTTGAATATAGGATGATGCCTAACACGAATTGGATGAGCAACTTTGTAGGAAGAGTGAAAGGATTACATGTCTTTGTAGGAAACTTCACTTATGTTACCGACTTTGTGATTGTAGAGGATATTCGTCCGATAATAGATGGTTGCCTAAGTCAAGTAGTGTTCGGAAAACCGTTTGTTGAGGCCTCTAAGATGAGTTATGACCCGTCCTTAGGGATAGTTAGATTCAAGGATGAGAACGATGAAATTGCTTACCAAATGCCCTATAAGATTGAACAATTCCATCTTCTATCAAACCTTGAAAAGGAACACAAGCAAGCGGTCTACTATAGGAATGATGAGGATAGACGTAGAGGAGTAGATTATGTCATGAGTAGAATATTAGATTTCTACAAGGAATGTTTGCAACTAGGTCCGGAATACAAAACTAAGATTGAGGATGACCTAGAGAATGTGACCAATGACGAGGTCACGTGATAACCCATGACCTTGAGTCTAGCTACAAGACTCGTAAATAAAGAAAAGTGTTTCTTGGGAGGCAACCCATGTTTTGTGTGTTTTTATTTGTTTGATTTTTATATGTTTGATATTATTTGTTTCCGTATGCATGTTTTATTTTTATTGTTGGTAGATCATGTTTCAAACTAAATTGTGAAAATGCTTTATTTTGTTTAACTTCGTCTTAACTTCATATAAAGGTATTTTGTAAAAGCTAAGTGTAAGGGGAAACCCCAAATCTGTTTATAAGAACGAAAATGATCATGATTCGCCACAATATTAAATGAGCATGTATATTAGTAATTGTTTGAGTCAAATGCTTGTATCGAGTCATAATGATGTTTTGCAGGATTTTCCAGGAAATAAGGCATGAGTTTTTCCAGAAATTTTCCGGAAACTTAACATAAGATTTTTCCAGGAACATTCTGACGGTGTCAGGAGTTACAAACTGACGGCGTTAGGTACCAAAATTCTGAAAAATTTTGCGAGTTTTGTTTAAACAGGAGTCTTAAAAGTTTTTATTGATTCTTTAGTTTTATAAACTCCAGGAAATCTGCAAACATTCATTCCACAAGCATTATATTTTAAATTGCTTTCTAGGATTTCTTAATATACATAGATTGCCGCCGATTTTACGTGAGGTTGCCTTGATTGTTTTCTCAGGTTTAACAGGTTATATATGACAAGAAGATGATTTATATTTTTGGAAGGGAAGCTTTCAACGTTCATTTTTTTGGAGGAAGATCTAACCTTGTTGACACACTATCCACATCGAACGAATCAGGGGAGTATTTGTTTTCATTCTTTTACCTATTTTACTTTTACATCCTTTAATTGAACATTGGGAACAATGTTCGTCCTAAGTGTAAGGGGAGGGTAAATGATGATACCTTATAGGATACAATTGCACTTGAGTTTGTTTGTTTGATGGTAGGTGTGTAATAAAACTAAGAGAAATACTTGTTAGTGTAATTTTAGCACCAAATTTAAATTTTTTTACTACATTTAGAAGTGAAACTTTAGCCTTAACAAGCGCCTCATGGATAGGAGTTGTATGACTAGCACAAAACCGTACCATTCAGAAAAATTTTCCACCCAAATATGTGAGGTTCGCCTTTAGATTTGATAGGAAAAGCATTTATTATTAGTGCTTATAAGTGTATCGGTAGCATTTAGATTCTAGAACTTGCGTTAGTCATGCATCCCGAGACCGCTAGTGAGACTACATTCGTGTAGTGGGATTTACTACATGATAAGAGGCATTAGGATCACCCTTGTGTTTAAACCTGTATCATAATTACTTGACCATTTAAGTCATATCACTTGACTAGTAAAGTCAATTAATCTTTCCCACACCTTAGCGTTGTACTCATTTTTAGTACACGATACCCCTAGTACACCCCTCCGAGCCTATCTTTTTGTTTCTAACTTTAAGCATTTTACTTAAAGGAAGAATTTGTTACAACCCACCCAAATGTGCAACCAAATCGCCTTAGCCTTCCTTGTATGCACTCATCATTAGTGCATTATTGTTACATGTTTAAACCCTTAGTTAATTATCTAATTGATTACATGGTTGCTAAGTCGAGTCATATCTTGTACATATTATTTTGGGACGACTGGGACTCATGGGTAAAGTACTTATGTTTTGGAGTAATGGGGAAGAACATCAAATTATTACGCCCATATGTGCATTAATCTTAAAAAGTACTCCAAGTGTTTAGATTATCTTGATTCGAGTCATTAGAGTAGTTTATTGTTAAGTATGTAAAAATTCAAGTGTAAGGGGAATGTACATTCCCTATGATGTATTATTTTGGATGGCAGGGTAAAAGTGTATGCAATATATATATATATATATATATATATATATATATATATATATATATATATATATATATATATATATATATATATATATATATATATATATTTGTTATTTTTGATTTATTAGCTTAAGTCGAGTCGAGTCTTGGCTTAGTAACGCCATATTGTACATGTAATTAACCAAGATGATTAACTCGCCACCAGTAAATATTGCCTTTATCCAACAAAACCGTGTTTTTCATATCCCTACACCTAACGTTATAACCCTTTAAAAGACTTCTTTGATAGTTTATCCTAGGTGCTTACGCCAAGTGGTGGAGGTTTGATCCTTTCCCAAGCCTATGGTAATCTATTTGCTATGACAGGTAGTGAGAGATGTTTTCCATTTCCATATTGTGATATATACTTTATTACACAGAGAGATGTGAGTATCTAAACACTATTTGTGAGGTGCTAGTGTATGACCTCCGTGCTTGTTTTTGGTTTTTAGTGGAACGATTATTTTTTGTAATTACTTTTATATTAGTGTTAAATGATCACTAACTTGTATTTTGATTAGAATAAAAGCGCATTTGCTTGAGGACAAGCAAATCTCCAGTGTAAGGGTATTGATGAGGCGAAAAGTGTACCGCTTTTAAGGGGTCATTTAAGCCCGAATTCGAGATTATTTGATCAATTATTGCCCTAAATCGTTCCTTTTGTCATTTTAGGTACTTTTGAGGAGAAATCTGGAAAAAGGAAGCACTTTAGACGTTTTGGAGCATAAAAGTTAAGAAAATGGTAAAGTCTCAAATTCCTTGCTGGAACAGTACCTGACGACGTCAAGCTACAACACATGACGGTGTCACGAGTGGTAAAAGAGGTGGATGTGGAAATTATAACGTGACAACCCAGAGTGTTTTCTTTGTTATTGGCCTGACGGCGTCACCAAGGCCGTCAAGGTCCAAATACAAGTGACAGCCCAGAGCTTATTTCTACATGACGGCGTCAGAAGTGGATCTAGGCAATATGAATTTCTACTTGGCAGCGAGTTGACGGCGTCAGAAGCTAACACATGACGCTGTCAGGATGCTTAGTCTATATATATTTTTCCAATTTTTCATTGTAAAGTGTGGAACTTTTGTGGAACAAGGTGTGCATAAACCCTAGGTCAAATTTCCTGCATATTGAAGGGGTTTCAAACCCTTCTTTCTTCCATGTTTGAATAAAGATAAGTACTTCAATAATCAGTCAATATGTCTATGTATTGTTTGATTCTATCTTATGTTTATCTTTATTTTAACATGTTAGGCTAGGCTTTTATTGTGTTTGCTTAGATGTAGTGAAACCTAAATGTTGATTATGGATTAATTGTTTGTTTATAATTGTTACGGATGATTGTATTCAATGTTAGGCTTAAGAAAACTGGCAGACTTCCATTGGTAACTTGCTTGAACGTCTTAAGAAACATGATCGGAGGTGTACTACGATTTTTGTTTGTATTTAATGCATAAGTGAATTCTAATGATCCCATGTTAGGAGCTTTTAACGGCTCGACATAGGAGTGAAGTAGGATCTTATAGAGTTAGGGAATATTGTACACGGCCCTACGCCTATTAAGTGGAAGGATGATATGTGTAATTTTGGATAATTAAGGACTTAGGTGTAAAAATGAATATGATAAGGATAAAATTGTAATGTATTTAATTAAAAGGTTTAATTTGTAAGTTTATTAAGATTAAAGGGTTGGAATTGTAAATATGGAAAACTTATGGATTTAAGTGAATGAAACATGAAACATATGATATTTACATTTAAAACATACACTATATTATAATTACACTTTAGATCCTAAACTATTATTATATTATCATAATTAAACCCTAAAACCATATTCAGAATTTATTTATTTATTAACATAATATTTATGTAAAATCTTGTTAAATAACTAAAACTATTAAATAAGGAAACTTCCTAATTATGAAGACTTACTAATTTGGGAAAACTACTAAAATAGAAAGTCGACTAAAGAAAGAATTTGATTTAAGATAAAGATTATTAATGATAAAATGAACTCTAGTTCAGGTATAAATATATTGAAGAAGAATTGAACTTTTCCCTTCTGTGAATCTTTCCTTTGATCTCATTGCTTTGCTAAGGTATGGATATTCTGACCTTACTCTTAAGGTTTCCTGTGATATGAACCTTTGATATGAACCCTCTGATTTGAAACTTTCTGTTTTGAAACCTTCTGTTTAAACCTTTGACATGAAAACTTTGCTATCTGCACATTCTGATATGACAATTATATATTGAACCTTTGTTACGAACCTTTTGTTACCTGAGCTTCACTAGGCATGGGGGCTGATGAGGCAAAAAGTGTACCGGTTTTAAGGGGTCATTTAAGCCTGAATTTGAGATTTTTTGATCAATTATTTCCCTAAATTGTTCCTTTTGTCATTTTAGGTACTTTTGAGGAGAAATCTGGAAAAGGAAGCATTTTAGACGTTTTTGGAGCATAAAAGTGAAGAAAACGGTAAAGTCTCAAATTCCTTGCTGGAACAGTACCTGACGACGTCAAGCTACAACACATGACGGCGTCAAGAGTGGTAAAAGAGGTGGATGTGGAAATTATAACGTGACGGCCCAGAGTGTTTTCTTTGTTATTGGCCTGACGGCGTCACCAAGGACGTCAGGTTCCAAATACTCAGCCCAGAGCTTATTTCTACATGACGGCGTCAGAAGTGGATCGAGGCAATACGAATTTCAACTTGGTGGCGAGTTGACGGCGCCAGAAGCTAACACATGACGCCGCCAGGATGCTTAGTCTATATATATTTTTCCAATTTTTCATTGTAAAGTGTGGAACTTTTGTGGAACAAGTTGTGCATAAACTCTAGGTCGAATTTCCTGCATATTGAAGGGGTTTCAAACCCTTCTTTCTTCCATGTTTGAATAAATATAAGTACTTCAATAATCATTCAATATGTCTATGTATTGTTTGATTCTATCCTATGTTTATCTTTCTTTTAACATGTTAGGCTAGGCTTTTATTGTGTTTGCTTAGATGTAGTGAAACCTAGATGTTGATTATGGGTTGATTGTTTGTTTATAATTGTTACGGATGATTGTATTCGATGTTAGGCTTAAGAAAACTGGCAGACTTCCATTGGTAACTTGCTTGAACGTCTTAAGAAACATGATCGGAGGTGTACTACGATTTTTGGTTGTATTTAATGCATAAGTGAATTCTAATGATCCCATGTTAGGAGCTTTTAACGGCTCGACATAGGAGTGAAGTAGGATCTTATAGAGTTAGGGAATATTGTACACGGCCCTACGACTAGTATTAAGGAATATAACCCGTCATCCATGCAATTGTTACAAGCTAATCAACCGGTAAAAGATATCTAGGGAGTAATGAAATCTAAGTAAACACAACTTTTCTCATTATTGTTTCCACCACATTAGCATATTAGTTTAATTTTCATTTCTTTTATTTTATTTTGATTGCATTGGTAGTTAATTGGGTTAGTTGGCTAGCAACTAATTCTGCCCACTCCTTCAAACCCCGAGATTTTACTTGCTTTCCATAAAATATAAAAATATAAAAAGAATCATCCCTCACCTCTAGACCTAGATTTTCGGCTTTCTAATCCTAGCGACACTATTCATGAGTTGAACGATCAATCCCCCGGTACTTGTCACTATACTATACTACAACGATCAGGTACACTGCCTGGTGTGGGTTGTAAGCTTCTCAAGATCCCTTGAGAGGTAAAACCTGTTGTAAAAGCGCAATTCCCGCGTATCAGGAGTTCCATGTACATGTCGGAGATGCACCTCTGACATGACTCTAGGGCATTAGAGTGATGTTCTGCCGCGTCCCTT
The DNA here is from genome assembly GCA_030686995.1 of Artemisia argyi. Taxonomy (NCBI): domain Eukaryota; kingdom Viridiplantae; phylum Streptophyta; class Magnoliopsida; order Asterales; family Asteraceae; genus Artemisia; species Artemisia argyi. Next base: position 88,806,444 of record CM060676.1, read on the forward strand.
TGATTGGTATGCATGTGAATGGGTAGGGGCGTATAGATGCATCCTAGATCTGTTTCTGTTTCTGATATGATATGATATGATATTGTCTGGTGAATTTGGCTGTGTGTGCAATACACGTCCTTCACATTTCTGGGAGCTAGCTACTCCATTTATCTGATGAGGACACCCCTCATATTATCTGATTATCTGAGAGGTCTCCTCTTTATATGATTATGAAGATATGTAATTATGATATGATGATTATATGTTCTGTCTGAGCTCATGGTATTTTATTGGTTCTTATTCTGTTTATACACGTGACTGTATGAATTCTTTACCTAACCTATAGGCCACTTTTATCAAATACTCGTTATGCTTAAATTATGTTTTCTAAATTATAACACTTATACTTCCGCATTTATATTTCATTTCATTTTGTTATATATCTGTTCACTTGGCTTTCTTAAGCTCAGCCGCTTTCTTTTCACCGCGGCAGGTATTCAATATAGTTTTTGGGATATCTTTCTGGGATAGAGAGTAGAGTTGAGTTGAAGATTTTGACCATAGTCATTTAGAGTAAGTTATTTATGTAAGACTTCCGCTTTTGGTCTGTTCTATTTGTTCTGATGTAACGCCATATTATTGTGACATCTTTACCCTTGTCAGGTGGGGGTGTTACAATTTATGGTATCAGAGACCGGTTTGATCGGCGGATTCACAACCCGTAGAGCTTAGGCTATGACCTGTGAGTATTAGGCCTTGCACCATAGGAGTTATGAAACAACCTTTGAGGATTTGCTTTAGGATTCCCTTATATGAAACCTGAGTTATGACTGGTGAAGATTGGGTAGACTAGGATATCTGCTTAAGTAGAATTGCTTCCGTATCACGCTGACTAGTGCCTTTGCCTTTAGTTAAGTCCGATAAGATCATTCTTTCCGAGATTAGAATATCATGCATAACCTAAAGTTCAGTAACCTAGTAAGTTTAGAATGTTTTGAGAACTACATGATTAAGCCTCACACTATTTAAGTTTCATTTTCTTATTCTGATCCCCATCTCGGATAATTAGTTTGACCATTCGGAAGATTATTACAACCCTAAGTGTTGGACATATTCTGTGAATACTTCTGCTTACGTTCCATAAAACTTTTCTATTCCTATGAGAGATTTGGAGGTTAGTTATCACTGTAGAACCGTAGGGGGGGGTGAATACGGTTTCTTCGGCTTTTATTATGTTTAAAAACTTTTAGCCAAGAAGAACACAAAGTCGTCTAGAAGAAAACTACCACTATCACAAGCACAATCCAAAGTATATAAAGCAAGTAAAAGACACCACGATATATATTGGTTCGGGATGGGGGGTTTATACGATCCGTATGTCCAGTTGCGAATCTACGACTCCGATACTATTCACTAGTATAATCCTTTCGGTGGACTACAAACCGTTACAATTCACTCCACCAATATTCACCAATATTGATGCTCACAAAGAAGGAGTTACTCCCACGGTATTCCGCCCTCGGAAACCACCCAAAAGAATCTTACGATTCGACTTCACCTAAGGGTCACCAAGACCACTTCACACCGGAAGTATCGAACCCCAACTAGATCCCCAATGATCTAGGCTTGATCACCAAGACACAAGACTTCCCTTACAAACAATTGAATGAATGATTAAGTGTTTGTTTAATCAACCAAGCCCTAACCTAACCTAGAGACTCGATTGTAATAGAAAGGGTATAGATAAGAAGTCCCTCGAAAAAATCACAAGAGTGGATTAGGTTCTTGTGATTCTTCCCTTGCAAAGAGATGTGTTCTTTCAAAGATGTTAGTGTGAAAATCAAGAACACAAGATTAGAGATTAGAGATAGTGAGATTTGAGAGTGTTTAGAGAGAAAGAATATAGAGAGAAAGAATAATGGCAAGGGGTGAGGAACACAAGAGGCGAGGGTGGTATTTATAGGCCAAGAACCCAAACTTGGGAAATTTTACCGAGGTCGGCGCGTCACCCGCGCGTCAGCGTGCGGGTAGCGCGCCAGGCTTCTGTAAACATTTCCCAAGTGTTGGGTGTTTGGATCTTATAAATACCTATCCTTGCTAAAACCTTAATTGTACTTCACACTAAACCTTAACATTAATCATTCTAAGGTTTACCAACTCAAATAGCCAATTTGGAAAATGTTTTGTGAAGTGTTTATAAGAAAACCAAATACCAAGGGTAGAAAGTGTAGATAGGGTAATTTGGAAGGGGTAGAAGTGTTATTCCTCACATGGCATAGAAAAGAGAGAAAGAATATGCCAAGGTATATTCCATTGCTTGGGGGGGAAGAATGAGATGGAGAGTTGAGATAAGATGGTTTGAATTGGATGGTTGAGATCAAAGGAGCCTATGTTTGGATTTCAAATAATTTGGCATGTGGGGAAAATGAAGGGTTAAGATGTGTTTATTTGAAATAGATGGCCAGGATCAAAGGGAGTCTAAGTTTGGATTGAGAAGGGATATTCTAAAGGAATATGCTTTGCTTGGGGGGAAAGAGTGAATCAATGGTTGAGATGGTTTTGGTTTGAAATAGATGGCTTGGATTAAACACATGTGATGGTATAGAGAGGAGAGTGAATGGATGGTTGATATGTGTTCTAGTTTGAATTAGATGGTGGAGATCAAAGGGAGCCTCCTTTGGTTTTCAAATAATTCCCATGTGTTGAATATGGAGGGTTAAGATGTGTTGTACGGGAATGGATGGTTGAGATGTAGAGTGTGTAAGGAATGAGTTGGATTGTGTAAGGGAATATGTAAGAGTGTAAGAGATTGTGTAGGAGAATATATGATTTGGATATGATTGGATATGGTGGTATTTGTCTTTTGAAAGAATGAGATTAAGAGAAGATTAAGAAGAAATCTAATTGTCATTAAGAAGAAAAGGTTTAAACAATTAAGATTATAAGTTGAGAAAATCATAGGTTACTTATAAGTTCAAGTAACACAACGTCGAGAATCCATAGGTTCATATCTCGTGACTTTCCACGACTCGACGTTCTCAACTAATACCTTGGTTCAAACAAGTTAAGTGCTTTGCCTTGATGTAAAGCATAAACCAAGCGGGAAAGGATGCGTTTTCACAAAGTGACCTTTGACTTAGTTTGACCAATAAGGGAGTAAACCCGTTACGTAATTAGAGAAGACGCAAGCATGGGATTTGAGCATATGGATGCTTTAAGACGATGTCACGTGAAATATATAAGCTCCCTAAGTTTAGAAAAGCCTTGGCTAGAGGCGATAGTTAGAAAACATGAGTTGGCGTTTTCCCGTGAACCGGTGTTTTAAAAGTAGGGTCTCTCAAGTCTCAAAACTCATTTCGAGTGTTCTCAATTAAGCACATAACATATTCATACCTATATTGAAAGATCCACATTTATTGGGTAAGGGGAAAGCTGAATTTCAAAATTCGCCCGGAACCATACAGTGTGGCGCGTCACCCACGCGTTGACGCGCGGGCAGCGCACCAGGAGCAGATATGGGCTCTGGCAATTTTAAGCTAACGTTTGTTATTTTATGTGTTTCGATGGTTTATTTGTCATCATTAAAACATAAAGAGATCTTGATCATGTTGCCTCAACAATCTCCCCCTTTTTGATGATGACAAATAAAAACGAAAGCAAATAAAATTACAAAACTTAGCGAAGACATAGCGCGCCTTTGGTGTAGCTTGCGTCTTGACCTTTGCCTTGTAATTTGGTGAAGCCTTTAACAATTCTTGAATGGTCTTCACACTCTTGCTTTCTTTCTCCCTCTTTTGTCGAATCAAAAAGGTGGGACTTCCAATCAAGCCAGGTTTCGAACTTGGGCCTGTGGGATAAATGAGCTAGCTTGTATGTGCACCCGAATGTGCTCCCCCTTGAACATAGCTCCCCCTAGATCATTGCTCCCCCTTGTTTCAAGGCGGAGATCCATGGGTCAAGAGCCTCACCTTTGCGGTGGCCTAGCTACATGAATCACAACATGCAACAAACATGAAATTCTCACATGTGAAAGTTCCAAGAATGGGTTAGGTTACCATTTGGATACTTGCAACATGGGTTAGTTCACAACATTATAATATATATTAGTGTCCAAGATGACTCCACTATCCAAATGTTGAGCAAGACACAAGAATAAATATATATGTATGTAAGAAATTAGTCATTATAGTTGCCAAATATCAAAAGAAATCATATCAAGAAAACAAGAATCACAAGCATTTTATTAGACACACATAATGAAGGACATACAAGAAGAACATCATTCAATCCTATCATATTTTAGTCATACAAGCATGTGAAAAGCCCTAGATTGTTACTACTAGAGCAAGGTTTCACTACTTCACTCTTCATCCTTTACTTGAAGAGTTACCCTTGAGATGTCTTTGAGAACGGCGGTCATCACCAACATGTCATTTTTGATTGATTAATGTAGTTCTCTAATTTCCTCACGTAAAGCGAGAATATTCCGCTTAATCACACCTTTGGTTGAGCAACATGCACACCTACGAGTGTGATCATTCTCAAGGGGTTCGCCAAGTTTTCCTTCAATCTTGGCCCAAATGTCATCTCCAACAAAACAAAGTTTGAGGAAATCTTTCACAATTAGGATTTCCGCACAACTAATGTTGTCCCAATCTATGTTTTCCTCTTCTTCCTTTGTCATCATTCTCTTACCATCATTAAAGTGGTATGATGACCCAATAAACTCATCTTCCATATCCATTTTGAGTGTGTTTTAAGTGTTATTTGATCTAAGCAAGGTTTGATGTCAAGGTAACTAGCAAGATTACTCCTTTTATAGGTGAATTAAGTTGGTAGTTAGGATTCTTAGCACATAAAAGTTGGTCATGTTATCAATGATCAAGGTACATAGATGCTTGATAAGATGTTTAACCCATCTAAGTCATGTACTAATATGCTTAGATCACATGGTGTTGGGAAGAGATATTCAATGAGAAATGAGTGTTCTAGATAGGCTTAAGTTGAGGTTGGGTGGACTAGAAACCCATGCTAGTTACTATCATTTCTCATGCATGAAACTACAAACAATTAATATTAGGAGATAGCATTATTCAATTTAATTTAAGCATGCAACATGTAGTTTATCACATAGGGTGAACAAGTAGAATTAGATACAAGATCTTTAACACAAGTGTGAAATGTGTTTCGATATTTTATTTAATCTTGGAAACTTAACATAGTCAAAATTTTCGAGATGAATCAAGATAATTTGTGTCAAGTTTTCTTGTTCAAACACATAGTATAGACATGTAGAATCTTGGATATTATCAATCATTGTTTGAATAATGAGTTGATACATATCTTTCCTCTTGGAAGACATTTATATGGTCTTCCATTCATGCCTCCATATAAGCCTTAATCACGTAAACACATAAGCTATAATAGCACCTAAAGATTGTTCTCCTAATATGCATGTTATCCATGAACATCTAGACCTATCCCAAAAGCAAATTGGATTTTTGAAAAATGTCATGCCAAAACTTAGACTTATTTGTTTTTTGACCTAAGTGTCCTTTTATTCAAGTCACCAATGACTTGTTGTATAGGATGACCCCTCGCTTCTCTCACTTCCTTAGGATTGCCTTCATCCGAAACATTAACTTGTAATGTCGGCGTCTCTTGATCTTGAACTATAGGTTCATTGATCACATTATCTTCTTCCGAAGGAGATGATTTAGGCTCGGGCATGCTCTCATCAAAGGTCACATTGAGAGATTCCTCAATCCTCATTGTTTCCTTGTTAAGCACTGTGTATGCTTTACTAGTTTGAGAGTATCCTAGGAACACACCTTCATACGACTTTGGGTCGAATTTAGTAAGATATTCTTTGGTGTTAAGTATAAATACTTTGCAACCAAATGCTCTAAAATACTCTAAGGAAGGCTTCCTATTTCTAGGTATTTCATATGGAGTTTTATTAATGACCTTTCTTATATGAACTCTATTAAAGATATAACATGCGGTATCTAGGGCATGACACCAAAACTTTTGTGGGATGGATTGCTCGTCAAGCATTGCACGACTCATCTTTCTTAACTTACGATGTGTTATTTTAACAATCTCAAGCGATTGAGAAGTGAACGGGCCCGATAAGTTATAAGATATTCCATGTTGTTCACAAAAGGTTCCAAATTACATTTTATCAAATTCACTACTATGATTTGTTTTAATTGAGACAATTGAACAATCAAGTAGGTTTTCAAGTTTCTTTCTTAAAATGTTGAATTTATTCCAGACTCCATCCTTGTTTTCTAAGAATAAAATCCAAGTGTAATTTGAATAATCATCTACAATCATTAAAGTGTAGAAGTTTCCTCCATAACTTTGGATCAGAGATGGACCATACAAATCCAAATGAATCAACTCTAAAAACCCAATTAGTTGACACTTCCTTTTTATTCCTATTATTGATTTGTCCTTGACTCCCTAGACATATGTCACAATAATGTCTTTCAAAGCTCAACTTTGGTAAATTCCGTACTAGCTCGTTAGAAGCTAGGTTTTGAACTAACCTCATATTGGCTTGACCTAACCTCCTATGCCAAAGCGTTGAGTTGTCCACCATAAACGTAAGACATATGTGTTGCTTAGAGTTATCACCCAACTTGCATGTATATAAGTTATTTCTCCTTTGACCTTTTGCTAACACAACACCATTTTTACTAATAGTGCAATCTACCTTAGAAAATTTAACCTCACAATCATCATCACTTACTCACACTAATTAAATTGAAACTTAGACCCCTAACATGTTCAACATTGGAGATTTCTATGGAGTCATGAAGGACATTACCTTTGCCGACAATTTTGCCGTTAAGCTTGCTTCTAAAAATGACTTGATTGCCATTATATGCCGTGTATGATGTGAACAATCTTCTATTCCCGGTCATGTGTTTAGTGCAACCACTATCCACTACCCACTCATCCGGTTGTAGATCACTTTTGAGACAAACCTACAACAAAAGTATAACTCATGCTTTTGGTACCCATTGTTTCTTAGGTCCATTTTGGTTAGCATTTAAAGTGCCCAAGTTAAAAATTCTTGGGTCTTGAAGCAAGACACATAATTTCTCAATACCAAATTTAGAGAAAGCGGACCAAGGATTGTTTTGATAGTCATTTTGAATATGATAACTTGGTCTACAATTATGATATCCTTGAGGTCTAAAGAAGTTTTGGTTTGGATAGGAGTTGTCTCTCCTTTGGTAATTGTTATATTGGTATTGAGAAGACTTTTGACCATAGTTAGAGAAATTTCTTCTTTGCTTATTTTGAAAAGATGGTCTTTGGTTGTATGAGGTAGAAGATCTCATATTGGGTGTAGGCAAAAGTGATCTATGATTTACTCGAGGTTGTGAGTATCCAAGTCTATTGCGAGTGCTTGAGTTAGAAAATTGTTTTGGGTTTTCTCTTCTTGCAATGGGAGCTTGATTACCTCGAGTACTTATAAGAGGAGCTTGAGGAGTAATTGGTTTAATGACATCGTTTGATGAAGATCCAATTTTCCTCAGAGGCCTGGCGCAATGATGGCGCGTTGACGCATCAGCCACCGCGTCAGCCTCGGGGATTTTTGGGGCCTCATTTTCTTTAGCCTTTACAAATTTTATTGGTTTTTTTAGGCTTATGGGAGTGGTTGTTGCTTGTTTAAAAAATCCAAGACCTCCCTTATCTTGAGAAACCTTTTGACGACTTATTATTTCTTCTAAATCATTTGGACTCTTTTTATATTTTGAAAAGCTTAACGTCTCCTTTTGAAGTTTAGAAACTTTGTCATTCAAAGAGTCAACCTCAAGTGTGAATTTCTCACATCTTTTACATGGTTCAACCACTTCTTTGGAATTCCTTAGTGTCTTTATTTCTTTTTCAAGTTTGTAAAATCTTTCGTTAGACTTAATGCGTTCTTGTTCAAGAAAACGTTTTTCTTCAATGACTTTTTCAAAAGTTTTTCTAAAATCATCATTAAACTTAACTAGTTCCTCATTCTCCTTTTGTAAATTGATGATATCTAAGTTATTAGAAGAAGAAGAGTTTAGAGATACCTCAAATTTTTCTTGAGCCATAAGACACGTAGCATCATTTTTTGGTTGGTCTTCATCTTCACTATCACTCCACGCACCTCCAACGAATGCCTTGTTCACTTTAGGCTTAGGGCATTCATTGATGAAGTGACCCTTCTCTCCGCAATTGTAACGTCCTTGGGTGTGTCTTGAGCTTTCGCCAACCTTGTTGTCACTACTTCGGTTTCCCCCAAAGTTGTTCCTTCCACCATTTTCTCGGTTTCCAAACCGATTTCTTCTACCAAAGTTACCACCTTTCCTAAAGAACCTCCGAAAGTTCTTAGCCATGAGATTGTATTCTTCATCATTCATATCATCTTCTTCATAGCCATCATCTTGACTATCACTATCATCACTAGCTTGAGGACTAGTGACCTTAGCTTTAAGAGCCAAAGACTTAACCTTCTCCTTCTTGTCTTTGGTACTTGCCTTGTCGTTCTCAAGAATCATCTCATAGACTTTGAGATTCCCAATAAGCTCGTCAAGAGGTAGTTCCGCCAAATTCTTGGCTTCTTCTATGGCTGTCACCTTTGGCCTCCACTTTATTGGAAGTGCTCGAAGAAACTTCCTCACATGGTTCTTGTTATAGAAGCTAGGATCTAGAGCCGTGAGGCTAGTGATAATAGCATTGAACCTTGTGTAACCTTTATCAATGGTTTCTTCAACTGAGACCGTAAACTTCTCATATTGTTGTATGAGCAAGTCGATCTTGCAATCTTTCACTTGAGAGTTGCCTTGATGAGTGATGATGAGAGAGTACCAAATTTCCTTGGCGGTCTTGCAAACATGAACCCTCTAGAACTCCCTTCGAGGTAGAGCATTATAGATCAACATATTGGCTTCATCATTCTTACCAAGCTTTCTCCTCTCATCATCATTAATATCTAAATGTGGCTTTTTCACCAACAACTTTGTTTCTGAGTCTTCCACCATGAACTCAAAGTTGCCATTTTGGATGATTTCCCATAAATCAAGATCTTTGGACCTAACATAGGTCTCAAATCAGGTTTTCCAAAAACAAAACCCATCGGTTTCTAGCAAAGGTGGTCTTTGCATAGAACACCCCTCAACATAGTTCTCTTGAGCCATGGATCTATACTCTACTTTACCAAAAATCTTAGTTAGGATTTTAGATTTTTGGGAAAGAAGTTTTTGACTTAAAACGACTTCTCGGGAAGGATTTAATGCTTAAAAACTTGAGTATACTTCTCTGATACCAATTGTAGAACCGTAGAGGGGGGTGAATACGGTTTCTTCAGCTTTTATTATGTTTAAAAACTTTTAGCCAAGAAGAACACCAAGTGGTCTAGAAGAAAACTACCACTATCACAAGCACAATCCAAAGTATATAAAGCAAGTAAAAGACACCACGATATATACTGGTTCGGGATGTGGGGTTTATACCATCCGTACGTCTAGTTGCGAATCCACGACTCTGATACTATTCACTAGTATAATCCTTTCGGTGGACTACAAACCGTTACAATTCACTCCACCAATATTCACCAATATTGATGCTCACAAAGAAGGAGTTACTCCCACGGTATTCCACCCTCGGAAACCACCCAAAAGAATCTCGCGATTCGACTTCACCTAAGGGTCACCAAGACCACTACCAAGACTTCCCACCGGAAGTATCAAACCCCAAGTAGATCCCCAATGATCTAGGCTTGGTCACAAAGACACAAGACTTACCTTACAAACAATTGAATGAATGATTAAGAGTTTGTTTAATCAACCAAGCCCTAACCTAACATAGAGACTCGATTGTAATAGAAAGGGTATAGATAAGAAGACCCTCAACACAATCACAAGAGTGGATTAGGTTCTTGTGATTCTTCCCTTGCAAAGAGATGTGTTCTTTCAAAGATGTTAATGTGAAAATCAAGAACACAAGATTAGAGATTAGGGATAGAGAGATTTGAGAGTGTTTAGAGAGAAAGAATATAGAGAGAAAGAATAATGGCAAGGGGTGAGGAATACAAGAGGCAAGGGTGGTATTTATAGGCCAAGAACCCAAACTTGGGAAATTCAAGAAAGGCCGGCGCATCACCCGCGCGTCAGCGCGCGGGCAGCGCACCAGGCTTCTGTAAACATTTCCCAAGTGTTGGATGTTTGGATCTTATAAATACCTATCCTTGCTAAACCCCCAATTGTACTTCACACTAAACCTTAAAATTAGTCATTCTAAGGTTTACCAACTCAAATAGCCAATTTGGAAAATATTTTGTGAAGTGTTTATAAGAAAACCAAATACCAAGGGTAGAAAGTGTAGATAGGGTAATTTGGAAGGGGTAGAAGTGTTATTCCTCACATGGCATAGAAAAGAGAGAAAGAATATGCCAAGGTATATTCTATTGCTTGGGGGTAGAATGGGATGGAGGGTTGAGATGAGATGGTTTGAGTTGGATGGTTGAGATCAAAGGAGCCTATGTTTGGATTTCAAATAATTTGGCATGTGGGGAAAATGGAGGGTTGAGATGTGTTTATTTAAAATAGATGGCTAGGATCAAAGGGAGCCTAGGTATGGATTGAGAAGGGATATTCTAAAGGAATATGCATTGCTTGGGGGGAAAGAGTGAATCAATGGTTGAGATGGTTTTGGTTTGAAGTAGATGGCTTGCATTAAGCACATGTAATGGTATAGAGAGGAGAGTGGATGGATGGTTGAGATGTGTTCTAGTTTGAATTGGATGGTGGAGATCAAAGGGAGCCTCCTTTGGTTTTCAAATAATTCCCATGTGTTGAATATGGAGGGTTAAGATGTGTTGTAAGGGAATGGATGGTTGAGATGTAGAGTGTGTAAGGAATGAGTTGGATTGTGTAAGGGAATATGTAAGAGTTTAAGAGATTGTGTAAGAGAATATATGATTTGGATATGGTGGTATTTGTCTTTTGTAAGAATGAGATTAAGAGAAGATTAAGAAGAAATCTAATTGTCATTAAGAAAAGAAGGTTTAGACAATTAAGATTATAAGTTGAGAAAATCATAGGTTACTTACTAGTTCAAGTTACACAACATCGAGAATCCGTAGGTTCACATCTCGTAACTTTCCATGACTCGACGTTCTCAACTAATACCTTGGTTCAAGCGAGTTAAGTGCTTTGCCTTGATGTGAAGCATAACCCAAGCGGGAAAGGATGCGTTTACGCAAAGTGACCTTTGACTTAGTTTGACCAATAAGGGAGTAAACCCATTACGTAATTAGAGAAGACGTAAGCACGGGATATGAGCATATGGATGCTTTAACACGATGTCACGTGAAATATGTAAGCTCCCTAAGTTTAGAAAAGCCTTGGCTAGAGGCGATAGTTAGAAAACATGAGTTGGCGTTTTCCCGTGAACGGGTGTTTTAAAAGTAGGGTCTCTCAAGTCTCAAAACTCGTTTCGAGTGTTCTCAAAAGCACATAACATATTCATACCTGTATTGAAAGATCCACATTTGTCGGGTAAGGGGAAAGCCGACTTTCAAAATTCGCCCGGAACCATACAGTGTCCTGGCGCGTCACCCACGCATTGACGCGTGGGCAGCGCGCCAGGAGCAGATATGGGCTCTGGCGAGTTTAAGCTAACGTTTGTTATTTTATGTGTTTCGATTGGTTATTTTTCATCACTAAACATAAAGAGATCTTGATCATGTTGCCTCAACTGTCACAAATATAAGGAATTTTCCACTCCATTTTGATAATGAAATTATGTTTACTAAGGGTTTTCTTTGGAAGGTTATAATTCTGATAATAATCCGGGTATGGGTTGATTTCCCTAAGTTCTTTATGTTAATAATGATTAGGACATCACATGATAATGAGGAAGATTGACAATGGTGTGATTGAATCTTTAGACTATTAAGTCCTCCTTTGGAAGTTTAGTATTATGAAAATTCTGCGTATGTTCGCTAAGTTTATGATTATGAGCATTTTGGTGAATTTGGAAGTATTGGTGCTCTATTAAGATAGATATGTTAGATTTAGGTTATTTTCTTATACGTTTCATTTTCCGTTCGACTCCATTGATGATGATTGATTCTGCTAAATCCTGGGAAGAAGAGAAGAATTGTTAGGTTGCTATTAGGTTGTCTATTCACGACTTGAGATAAAGTATGGCCGCCATGAAGGTATATTTATATAATGTAAATTTTATGACGCCTGGCTAACGTGATAATATTTCCATCATATAACATACCATATGATATTTTGGGAAGTGCTTGAGAAGCATTAGATCTATGTTAGTTGAATTATTCGTGGTTAGTGAGACTTTTAGGATTCATTATATCTGTATGTATTCTGCCTTCATCATTAGATCTCTGGATACGTTCGAGTTCTCGTCGTATGCTTGTTGATTGTTGTTCATCCGTTAAGAAATTTAGAACTCATTGTAGAGTTTCTTATCATCTGAATTTTCGCACCCAATCTGTTTTCTGAAATTAGTTATCTGTTGCTAGTACGCATCTATTGAATTGATATATGATCTGTTCTGAATAAGATATTAATTTATGGAATTCTGATAAGAAGATCTGTCTGTCTGTTAGAAATGTTATTCTGAATTGAGGCTATTTTTGTAACTGAAAGATTATGTGTTCGTTCCATTCTGGCAATTTCTGCAATCCGATTCGTTTCTGTCTAATCTTCTTATTCAATTTTCATAGACGAAAATTTCCTTTTAGAGGGGAAGAAGTTGTAATACCTCAAATTCTAAAACATGCAAAATTACCAAAATACCCCTAAGTTTAAAAAAAATTGCAATAACACTTAAGGAATACCAAATAAGCCCTAGAAATTTGGAATTTGGCATCATATGATCAAACTAAATCTAGTATAAATAAGATTTGTCACTTTTGTAAAAGTAAAAATAATTTCTTGTATATATTTAATTATGTTGATTTTATTTTATTATATATATATATATATATATATATATATATATATATATATATATATATATATATATATGTATTTATATTAAAGAAATAAATCCTAAATACAATAGGAGACTTGTATAATAATTTAATTTGGTCTTATCACAGAAATCTCAGCCCAAGATAAGTATTATATCTGTTATATATAACATATACACGATTTATATTTTTGGATAATCCCTAAATCGACTTTTAAATCCCTAACCGAATATCAAAAATCCCATTCAGTCGAATACAAGTTTTCCACAGCTCCCAAGTATTTTTCTGGTCTTTTACAAGTCTATGGAAGGTTAGAAAAATATTGGTTTCAAGTGTGGGTCGATCGTATGAGCTAGGGGTTTTTATTTGAGTCGGTTTGTTCTAGCGAGAAGGAAATTATCGTGTTGCCTCATCTACACGTCCTAAAACCTTTCTGGTATTTTTTTTAGCATCCTAGGTATCATATATTATCAGTATAAAATATTAAAATCGAACCATGCATGCTAGAGTGATCATACGAATTTAAATAAAACCATAAACCCTAAAAGTCAATTATACTACAAATCGGGTGTATTTATTTTATGGTGATTCGAACTGAATTTTTATACAGCTATTATAAGTTATATAACCTAAATAAAATCAGATATATAAAGCTTGTAGAAATCGTTTGAGGTTTGTCTTGTTATATTGATTCGAGAAAGAATAAGAAAAGGGAAAAGAAATCGTTAAGGTTAAGATTAGGGTTAGGGTTTGTGAATTAATTTGTAAATCAATTTAGTTTTGAAAATTGTAAGGGTGTCTTTTGTAAATCATTAAACATGAAGGTTAATTTTGGAAATCATAAAAATAAGTGAGGAATCTGTATAAAATAAGTTTAGGGTGTATCGTGTAAGTTTGTTAATTAAAAGGATTTCTTTGTAATTTTTATAATTAAAAAGGTATAAATTGTATTTATTTTAATTAAAGGGTTAAACTCGTAATTTATTAAAGTTAAGGGTTGTTTTGTACATATATTAAGTGGAAGGTTAATACGTCTAATTTTGGATAATTAAGGACTTAATGTGTAAATATGAATATGATAAGGATAAAATTGTAATGTATTTAATTAAAAGGTTTAATTTGTAAGATTATTAAGATTAAAGGATTGAAATTGTAAATATGGAAAACTTATGGATTTAAGTGAATAAAACTTGAAACATATGATATTTACATTTAAAACATACGCTATATTACAATTACACTTTAGATCCTAAACTATTATTATATTATCATAATTAAACCCTAAAACCATATTCAGAATTTATTTATTTATTAACATAATATTTATGTAAAATCTTGCTAAATAAGTAAAACTATTAAATAAGGAAACTTCTTAATTATGAAGACTTACTAATTTGGGAAAACTACTAAAATAGAAAGTTGACTAAAGAAAGAATTTGATTTAAGATAAAGATTATTAATGATAAAATGAACTCTAATTCGGGTATAAATATATTGAAGAAGAAGTGAACTTTTCCCTTCTGTGAATCTTTCCTTTGATCTCATTGCTTTGCGAAGGTAAGGATTTTCTGACCATACTCTTAAGGTTTCCTGTGATATGAACCTTTGATATGAACCCTCTGATTTGAAACTTTCTGTTTTGAAACCTTCTGTTTGAACCTTTGACATGAAAACTTTGCTATCTGAACTTTCTGATATGACAATTATATATTGAACCTTTATTATGAACCTTTTTTTACTTAAGCTTCACTAGGCATGGGGGTTCCATGTCCGTGTCAGAGATGCACCTCTGACATGACTCTGGGGCAGTGGAGTGATGTTCTGCCACATCCCGTTGATTGGTATGCATGTGAATGGGTAGGGGCGTATGGATGCATCCTAGATCTGTTTCTGTTTTTGATATGATATGATATGATATTGTCTTGTGAATGTGGCTGTGTGTGCAATACACGTCCTTCACATTTCTGGGAGCTAGCTACTCCATTTATCTGATGAGGACACCCCTCATATTGTCTGATTATCTGAGAGGTCTTCCCTCTATATGAGTATGAAGATATGTAATTATGATATGATTATGATATGTTCTGTCTGAGCTCATGGTATTATTTTGGTTCTGATTCTGTTTATACAGGTGACTGTATGAATTCTTTACCTAACCTATACACCACTTTTATCAAATATTCGTTATGCTTAAATTATGTTTTGCAAATTATAACACTTATACTTCCGCATTTATATTTCGTTTCATTTTGTTATATATCTGTTCACTTGGCTTTTTAAGCTCAACCTCTTTTCTTTTCACTGCGGCACGTATTCAAGATAGTTTTTGGGATAGCTTTCTGGGATAGAGAGTAGAGCTGAGTTAAAGATTTTGACCATAGTCATTTAGAGTAAGTTAGTTGTGTAAGACTTTCGCTTTTGGTCTGTTCTGTTTGTTTTGATGTAACAACATATCATTGTGACATGTTTACCCTTGTCAGGTGGGGGTGTTACAGGGAGCCCAGTCTTGACTTCCCACTAACTTATTGTAAATCCTTTGAGTTTCTAATCAAGTGATATTGAGCTTAGTGGGGAAAGGGACAAACCCTTACGTCCAGCTGATATATTACTTTACTCGTGGGATGGTGGGCTTGATGTATGTGTTGATTTGACAGGGTCATCACCCTTGACGCAAACCGGTATGATTGATTTTGTGCTGGGTCGTCCGGTTATTGAAGCCGCACAACGTAAACGCGTCAAGTATGAGGCTAAATGCGCGGATATTGGATATGGGTTTCTTCCCTTTTCTTTCTCTTCTTTTGGAGAACTCGACAAGGATGCAGTGACCTTACTAAAGCGTATCCGAAGATTCTCGGTGACTCATGACATTGGAGCATGTGCTGCTGCTCATATTTTTAGTAGGATTAGCTTCGCTATAGCTAAAGGGGTGGGGGCCCAGTTAGTATCTCGGCTCCCCACTAATTTCTTGTAAATCTTATGATTTTCTAATAAAGTGATGGTTTTATAATAAAAAAATAAAAAATAAAATAATAATAATAATAATAATAATAATAATAATAATAATAATAATAATAATAATAATAATAATTAAAAAAATTTAAAACTTTTATAGCATGGTACCCCCGCGTTATGGTGGCGGACACCCTGTAATCAAAATTTTTGTTGAGTGATTATATGTTTTCATGATGCTAACTTTACACATGGCGATAACTTTAGGGAACAACTTTACCACACACTATTTCATAAAAATGGCTACCATGCATCACGATGCAACGACGATACGAAAATGATGGTCACCACTATTGCTAACACTATTGCTAGTTGTTTTGAACGTGTAATGTTATATAACATTTAAGCATAGAAGGTGTTTTAAAGTAATGGTTTTAGCGCCATTTGGTGGTGTTTATATTACTAAGTTGTGGTCGTAAATGGTGGTCGAAAAAGGTGGTGTCAGAAAGTCTGCCTACATAAAAGATTGATTTGTACAATCCGCTTAATGATTAATTTCATTTAGTGGGTGTTAAAGATGAAAAGAAAAGAGATGAGATGATTTATGCATTATTGTTTTGTACCATGTGATATAATATGTGTACTTTTAAGTGAGTGGATATTTTAATAGTATTATTATGAATTGAAATTTCATTTAGTGGGTATTTTGACCGGGATATATATAATTAATGAAGTTTGATATATGTAACTCTCTTATATAATACGAGGCATGCAGAACCCGTGCTATGCACAGGCTTTTAATCTAATTGTTAATCGCGCGTATTGTTTTTGTGTATTGTCGAGTGGATTTGTATTTATAGTTTAGTATGTTGTATGAAACGTTTTTAGTTTGTTGTTTAAAATATAAAAATGGTTGATATTGTTTTGGTTTTTTGATCTTTATATTTTCTAAATTGGGTTGTCGTTATTAAATTGTCATATGCTTGATGTAATTCTCTTTGATTGTTTTGGCCTATTACGTAACCCAACAATAATTTTGCATTATATGATTTTTGCATGGTAATATGAAGTACACTAGCTTTTTCTTATTTGTTATAGTGTAATTTGCGTTAATTATTTTTGTTATTAGGTTCGTAAGTTGTGATTGTATTACATCTGTTGTAAATGCCATTAGTTGTTTGGTGATTTTTATATTTAATCTTTTTATAACATATTAGTATTTATTTATAAAGTTTATCATTAAAAACTAAAGTTAGCTTCATCTCATTTTATTGTACAACTAATTTCATTGAAAATTAACATTGAATTCTAACTAATATTAATATTTTATCAATAAACTCAATTCCAAATAGCTAACCAAATGAATATTAATTAACACAATATTAATAATTCCTAAAACCTTTTGGACTCCACTATTATGTCTTAAACTTAATTTTTTTAATTTACATATGGGTTCGAGCAAAAATTACTTATTTTTCCTTTTATATTCATTATTCAAGTTGCATGCTTACATATACTAATCACGTGAAAAAGTATCATTTAACCATTTAAATGTTGCTTTACATATATGCTCGTGCACATTTTCTTGAAGCAATTCGCACATTTGAGCTACATCAATAGAAAACACACATAAATTACTTGTATATGAAAATGCATTAACATAATACATATATCTATATATATTTCATTAGGTTAAATCATCAATTATTCTTGCAACCTTTTCAACTTCATCTCAATCAATAACCAACTTTTAATTCTCTACTAATTACTAATATCACGTGATCAATTCCGGCAAGCCTTGCACTTCCATCTCGATGTTGTATATACTTCACATTAAATGCACCGGTTTTGTTTTTCGATAAAAGTTTGAACTTTTGCTTATGTTTAAAACTCAACTTTTTTATTTGATATTATAATCTACAAATGGCTTTAAGTCAAAATTATGCATTTTTTCCTTTCTATTCGTTATTCAATGTGATATTTTTAATATGTTGTATTATGTTATTATGGCAAACTCATTTAATGGGCGTAAATATTGGTATTTTACTAATGATTCTACATATAGAAAAAGAAAACACTTTTCGATGCGCGGACCTTCTTCTTTTTAATAATAATTCAATTGCAAACAATAAATTCATTCTAATATTTCTAAAAGAGCATTCGAAAGCAACTACTTACATAAACTAATCATGCTAAAAAAGTATCATTTAACCATTTAATTGTTGCTTTACATACATGCTCGTGTACATTTTCTTGAATCAATTCGCACATGTGAGCTACATCAATAGAAAACGCACATAAATTACTTGTATATGAAAATGCATTAACATAATACATATATATATATATATATATATATATATATATATATATATATATATATGCTTATCTATAACAATCACCTAAATGTGTATGAAACAAAGAAAATAGTTGGTATCCGAGTCTTTGGTTCCATTTATCTTGGCATGCATTATCTTCCGTAAGTTTCATGGTACCTGCGTATGATAACTAAATTAAGAAAAAAAAAGGCCGAGTTAATTACAAAGATCTAAAAGATGTGTGAATCATCTCCTAAATGTTGCAAAAGAGAATTTACATACCACTACCAACAATCATCTCCTAAATTACTTGGCCGGTTTATATAGGCATGAATTAGGTTATATCATTAATTATTCTTGCAACCTTTCGCAACCCTTGCACTTCATCTAACCGACTTTAATTCTATACTAAATGCCATGTGATCAATTCGGGCAACCCTTGCACTTCATCTCCTTTCATGATTGTATAGTTATTATAAGGCTGCATTGAATTTCAAGCATTAGCTATCTTGTACTATATGTAATGGGACTCCATCTTGAGTATCTTGATTACTCCACATTAAAATGAATTCGATACAAAAAATGGAGCCTAAGATTACCCCTTCCCACTAATTAAGACACATTCTCACTTTCATGTCCCTACCAAAATTCCAAAACTCATCTTTTCATAAATAACAACATCAAATTTTATACATATTTGTAAGATCAAAATTAAAACAAATAATTTGTGAAATTCAATTAATACCATATAGTAACCATTGGTAAAGAGATCCTCAAATCCCTATCAAAAAACATATATTAAAATAAAATCTCAAAATATTAATTTTGTCTAGTTATACTTTCTATCAATTCAACTTTGATTTTGTATTATTTCTAATGTCATGGGGTGGATACATTGCAACCTCTTAAACTGCTTAAGTAGAAGGAAAAAAGTAAAAATAAAAGCAAGATTCAAGCCACCATTAATATTCATCAAAGCTTTGTCACACTAATTATAAACCTTGTTTACATATGATTTTCGTTTTCTTGCATGCCTAATTTTTTAACAGTTCTTTCATAATGTGGAGATATTATCCACTCCGTCTCCATCTTCTACTTCGTTTTGTTATCAACATCTTGATATACCCCGTTAGCGTCACTAACCACGTATCAATACCTGCAAGAATAACATTAATAAACAACTAACCAACCCAAAATTTTAAAATTAGTTAGCAGATCTAACCCTCGGTTCCTTCTCAGGTAACAACACATCCATTTGTCTTTCATAAACTTCAAAGCTGGAATATCAACCGACTTCACATGCAAGAAAGTTAACCATTTGCTTACCTTTGCACATATACCCCCTTGCGTTAATCAAGTCAATATTTCTACATGAACCATTGCACATAACATTAATATGCATAGTACACTTTCATTGGATGGAGAAATTTTACATTAACCAACTAAATTCAATTCCATAGGTGAGAAGCTACACCAAAAAGAAATTTATCACACTATAAGAAAAAATA
Source organism: Artemisia argyi (assembly GCA_030686995.1). Taxonomy (NCBI): domain Eukaryota; kingdom Viridiplantae; phylum Streptophyta; class Magnoliopsida; order Asterales; family Asteraceae; genus Artemisia; species Artemisia argyi. The sequence continues at coordinate 88,826,195 of CM060676.1, forward strand.
TGGAAAAACTATTGACTGAAAAAAATGATCATGTCAATATCTATTTCAAAACTATTTATCTAATTAGCAAGCTTGTTAATTCACAGATCTTGAGCCATAAAAACAGATGGGGTATATACCAAGGTTACGGTTATTGATGCCAATGAGTTCAATGCCATCAATTGCTAGCATGCAATCCATTTTATTCTCATCATGTGCCTAGAAACAAAAAGTAGAGATCAAAAGGAAATCGGTTAATTGGTGTTGCACTGAATTTACACACAAACAATAATAAACTAACAGCAAACATGTGATTCATGCAAAATCATAAAACTACACACAAATTAAAGTTTCACACACACACACACACACACACACACACATCATTAACAAAGACCAAATGGTGTTATTTATAGTATTCAATGAAGGTGGTTGAAAGGTTTGTACATTTATTTAAAGACAAATGAAAAGAGCAAGTGATTAAATGAAAATAAAGGCTAGAAACACTTCGTATGGTTTCAATCATTTATATTTGAAACACTAAATATACCTCATATGTACTTACCACTTAAGCATGAACATTAAATCAAGGTACTTACGCATGAAGCCTCCGCATAATGAAACTCTATTTTCTGCATTTAATTCCGAGCATTAGGTAACTTGTACTCTATGCAATCTTGACGCCTCCACATTAAATTAGAGGGCCTAATCTTATAGTATTATAGATTTCAATCATCATCTCACTACTCTGTTCCTGAGTTTTGATATGAAAGAAAAGAAGAGAAGAGGTTAAAATAGACAGAAAAGAAGAGAAGAGGAAGAGATATTAAAATTTTAATTCGTGTTCCTGAGTTAGAGATAAAAGAAAAGAAGAGCAAGAATTAAAATGATGATTTTACAATAATGCCCTATGTTGTAGATATATTTTATGTTATATGTTATGGCATTTAAGACATTTTGATTATAATTAGTTTCCATAATTACTTTCCTTCCAAATCATCCCACATTTGGGAAGAAAGTTTAGGAGAGAAGATTGGGAAAATTACACAGATAGGTAACGAACTTTGAAAAATTTCCAATGTTAGGTAACGAACTTTGAAAAATACTAAGTTAACCAACGAAACTTGTTGAAACCTTTAATGTTATGCAATATGACCGTTTAAGCTTATTGGGCCACGTGTAACCACAAAAATCGTCTATTTGACTGTTAAGTCAACCATGTACCAGCCAATCTAAACCTTTCTTGAACACAATCTCACTTCAAGACCCAGTCAACAACATGAATCGAAAACAAAAATCTTGTCCATAAAAAATCTTGTCAACGTTCCGACCACTTCACTCAATCTTGTGTTCAAATAAGAGTCAACAAAGAAACAAATTTCATTCATTCTTCGATCTTGATGTTCTTCCTCTTGTTGTTGTTTATTGGACCAATTTCCAAAACTCGACCAATCCACTTGCAAATCCATCCTAATCCTCGGTTGTAACCCACGAACCACAAGTCAATGATGGTAACGAGAGCTCGACAACAAAAACTTAACAACCACAGCCAACTCCTAGTCAAACTAAACCAGGTCCAGTTCCTTCTCCTGATGAGACTTATCAACAAGCATCAGTAGGACTTATAACAACAATTCGGCATTCATCATCACACTAAATCCACCACACTAAATCCACCACACTAAATCTTTCTCCAAAACCATTCCCATCCACCAAATACCCCATCCGAATCCACCAATCTACGAGACCAAACCCTCCACCAAATACCCCATCCGAGACTCACTACCATTATTAGATTAAAACTCGCCAAAAATTTGTGAGAATGGCTCCCCACAGTCGAGTATATGTCGAACAATAGTGGGTTTACTACCTTGGACCTTCGGTGATAAGAAAAGGAGGGAGATGGTGTTGATGGGTGGTGGGTCGCGACTGTGACGCGAATGATGATGGTGATGGTGTGGGCGGAATACCAAAAGAACGGGGATGAAGCGGTGATGATGATGGTGTGAGCGGTATAAATCCATGCGAGGTGGTGATGGTGTTATCGCCGGAATACGGCCGGAAAAAGAGAAAGATGAAGGTGGTGTGAGGTGCGGCTAAGAGAAGAGAGAAGGAGTGTTTGTTCGGTTATGAAAATAGAAGAGAGAGAGAGAGAGTATTTATGTCTTTTTGTCTTTTTGTAAATGGTTACCGGTTTAGCCGGTAACAAGTTGCAAAAGTGACACATATTGCATAACATTAAAGGTTTCAACAAGTTTCGTTGGTTAACTTAGTATTTTTCAAAGTTCGTTACCAAACATTGAAAATTTTTCAAAGTTCGTTACCTATCTATGTAATTTTCCCGAGAAGATTAGGCAATTTTCCACTCCTCTTCTTTTCTCTTCTCTCTTAAAAAAACTCAGGAACACAAATTTTTATAATTTAACATCCACTTCTCTTCTTTTCTTTCGAAAATAAAACTCGGGAACACAGTGTTAAGGCCTTTGGTCTAGTGGTATGTGAGTTGTCCATTAACCTAAAGGAGTAAAGTTTGTGTGGGTTCAAGTCTCATCGGAGACATTCGTGATAAATATTGTAAGATATTGCTTTCACTTATCTATTTTCATCGTTATCATTCACCATAATTTCCCCTCGTTACATTAACTCGATCAAGTAATATAATTAAAGACAAAATTATACCGGTACACATACATGTATGTACGGATGTGACAAGCACAACATATGCATTATTCATTTTTTTTTTTATTTTTTTTTAATTTAAAATTATCTAGTCATATATATATATATATATATATATATATATATATATATATATATATATATATATATATATATATATATATATATGCAATCATACTAAAATTTCTCCCGGTTCGGCGGTTCAAATATAACAATCTATATATTTGCCATTGAGACCGCGCGTATAAAAATAGTTTTGATGAAATGTGATTATAAAGTACTAATCCCCTACATGGGACGTAAATAGCTTTTCTCAAAATCCATAGCCTGAGCATGTGATATAAACACGAGGAAATATGAAAATTCTCAACTAACTCCAATAACTAACAAACTTAATTTGCCAAAAAGGAAAATAATAATAATAATAATAATAATAATAATAATAATAATAATAAAGCAGCTCTCTTTCACACAAATACAAACGAAAAATGTCAGGCTAGCGACAGTAAGATGTCAAGATCGACTCACTCGATCGATTGTAATCGATTGCCACTACTGTGGCTAGTCGGTCGACCCAAGACAAAAACACAAACCGACCGGCTTGAGGATTGAGTTTACAAACTTTTTTTTTTTTTTTTTTTTTTTTTTTTTTTTTTTTTTTTTTTGCATTTTGATCAATTAGCCGTTGCCATTTAATGTAGGAAGTGATAAAATCCAAAAAAAAAAAAAAGAATGGTACCGTTTAAAATGTAACCGTTTGGCAAAAAAAAAAAATAATAAAAAATTTCTTTTAAATACCTTATAAATACACAACATAAAACACACTCCAATTCACAAACCTCATTTCATACATTCTCAATATTTAATCACACCATGAATTCTTTCGAGATCTTTTTTGCCGATTCGTCTTCGGATGTTGAAAATGAAGTTAGTACCGAGTTTTTGATGTTTGCGGAAGATTGTTGGGAGACTTATCAAGCGTCACAACCTAAAGAAACACGAAACCAAAGTACTAGGGATCGTTTGGGTGCTCATGACCGTTTAGTGACTGCTTACTTCTGCGATAACCCAACATACGGCGAATAATAATTCCATGGTTGTTTCCGAATGAGCCGTAGACTATTCACACAAATTGTTCGAGAGGTAACGTTTTAATTTGAATTAATATGTAACTTTTAATTATTAATGAAATTTGAGTTAATATGTAACGTTTTAATTATTAATGAAATTTGAGTTTGTGTTAAATGTAAAAAAAAAAAAAAAAAAAAAGAAAAAAAATTGAACTTGGTCACTAGAAAAAGAAAACTGACGTGACAGGAAAAAGTAGGAGATTGAATCCCCTTACTGTCACTAGCCTCAGAAATAAGGGGTTCTTTATGTTGGATAAAGTAAAGTAACATGCTTGATGAAAGCATCTTTGTGGCACGTTAAATAAGATGAGAAAAAGGTATGTTTGGTTTCTAATGAAATAAAAGGTTACGAGTTCATAAACCGAATGAAGTTAATGTGGCATTGTTGGAGGTTTGGTTTGTTTTTTTTTTTTTTTTTTTTTTTTTTTTTACTTTGAGTAATCATAGTCTCTAACAGTTGGACTCACTAATAATCTATGAGGTGCGAAACTCACCGTTACACATGCTTAAATCAGGCCAAACATTTTTTTTTAGGTTGACATGACCACTTAAAGAATGGTTGTAAATAATTAAATGTGAGACCTAACACATTTTAGTAATAATAGTCAGAAAACTTTCGCAAGTAAGTCGATCAATGGTTATGGAGCTCCAATTTTCACATCAGTTTGGTATGATTTTATGTTATAAATATACAAAACACGGCTCCGAAGAAAGAAATTGGGGTTCCCAATGCTTCTCCACGCTCAACGAGATGCGCCAACCTCGAGAACCCCGCAAGGTTCTGAGACGGAGCTTAACCTGAGTCTCGGTTAAGAAAGGCGATGACCTATGTTTCACACGGTGCACGATTCCATGGATAGTTTCATTCGAGATTGTGATGGAGGACATAGCTTACGATCACCGGCTTTGATCATTCCACTAGCAGGCATTTGATTAGGACATTGCACAATGATCCGAACACTTTGTCGCATCTCTTCAATACGAATACAGTAACGATCATAGTGATCTCCTCTGGTACCTACTGGTAAGTCAGAATCCGATTGGTCATGAAACAGTTTAATAATGTTCAATTGTTAACCATTATTAACCCAGAATAATACATTCGAATATTTCTTGTAGCGCGCAGTAATGAGATCTACCTTTCTACGTATAAGATTTATATATTTTATAACTAAGATGTCAAACCCCAAACACGTAATGATATTCATTGCTAACACGATATCACACAGGAAAATTGTGAAGGAAATAATTCCTTTTCGGCAGCACGATGACAATGCACGGCCGTTTTTACAGATATACATATCAACTTGATAAAAGTATGTATCAGTAATCTCAACCCTTAGTAACTTACGATTTATGTTTACTAATTTTATTAAAATTAGATGAAATGATTGGCGGAATATATATTTGCATGAATTATAATAACATATATCTGTTTGCCACTTTTCTTCATGATGATGGATCAGTTATGGAAGGAATAGCAGAGCAAGCTTGGGCTTGTTTCCAAAGGTTTTCAATGATCATAACCAGTTTTGTGTTAAATCGATTCACAAAGAACTTCGGTAACCATCCTGCTGGATCCAACTGCATAATAACATATATAATGTTAACATTAAGATAAATGGTGATATATATCAGCTAGTGGTTTCTCTTTTTTCAATCTATCTCGTAAAAAAAAGATGTTAATTAATGTACCTTTTAAAAAAGGAGGAAGGATTTGTTGAGTCATGTATACTCATGTGTTGTGTCACTTACTTATTTTTACCCTTGCATATTTCCATTTTACCCTTGATTTTTTTTGGACATAATTGATCATTTAAGTTAAATTTATGGATCGTTTACAGTGTTTTGAATTAAATTCATAGCTATTTAAAGTTTTTAATGATAAAGGTTATAGATACTGTAGTTTAATAGTACGTATCACTGAGATAAATTCAACTATGTTCAAATTACTTTAAATGAATCATTTTGCAAAGTGCAAGTCTTTTCTAGGCATATATAGGTTAAAACTTAAGTGACTAAGTTAAACAAAAAAGATATAGGAAAATAGTGGCGAGTGTCTTAGCATATACGGAGTAACTAATACGGCGTATTATAATTGCCATGTTCTGTTAATTACAACTGTCTGTGATGCAATGGATATTTTTTTGCTAAAGAAAATGTGAATGAAAATGACATGAGAAAGTATGAAATTAAGAGAGGTTTGGATAGACAGGTGGTTGCATGATGTACCTGTACAACATAAGTGACCATGCATGAATCATCAGCAAGCCTTTCTACAACCCATCCTGATTGCAATAACAACCCTCTTATTGAATTATTTTGCTTTGGTTGCAATCCTGCTGCTATCTTTTTTGGTAATGAAGCTACTGCAACCACCTTACATATAATTATGACTTTCACATTATTGATCATCTTTTAAAATAGATGAATATGATAAAAATTACTAGCCATTAATTAATTGAATAATTACCAATGTTCCATCATCCATTGTTTCTCGTCTCTCGTACACTATGTACTCTCTGTTACGAAAAAGAGGCTTTGAGCTCTCTCCATACCTTAACCGTATGATGCTGAGGTTTTCATCAAGGTCCTTGATGTACCTTGCTTCTACCAAATCTGAGTCCCATTGCTGTTCCAATAATTTATTGAAAAAGAAAAACTGAACAGTTAGATAATATATTCGATCAATAACTTTTGTGTTTGATCTCCTATTCATTCCTAGTCGTTAATCTTTGCAAAAACTGTCTAACGTGCATCAATTCTCAATAATAAGAAAGAAAAAGTTGTCACTTATAAACATGGAAAGAAACATGATCAGTTTGTGAGAAATATATAAGGAGTACCTTGGCAGCATCGATGGCGTTAGCAACCGTGATGAATTGTTCAGGTAAGACAGATTTAAGCACCCACCGGCTTCGAAAAGTGTGAAATGATCCGGATCCAGACCTACGTTTGGATATCTCAGCACCATCTTCAAAAGCCAACATTTTCCATCCATCATCACCATTTCCAGCCCTATCTGAATCTGAAGCAGATAACAATTCCTGTATGCAGCTTTCGCTTGCAAAGAACACGTACCTCCTCAAGGAATCGTCACTTATAGACCTTAAAATTTCAAAACCATAACAAAAATTTATGTAACTAAGAATCCATTTCTAGAGTAGTATGGCTTATTTGAAAGAATCAATGAAACAGTATAAGAGATTAAGTAAAAGTACCATGATCTCGTGCTGCAAGGTGCTGGACAACTGCTATTCATCTTGAGAACTTTCTATGTCAAATTATTATGTAAAATATCTTGAGTGAAATAATAAATCTAGGATATGAAAATACACATGTACATATAGGTATATGACTATACGTATATGCTTTTTGCATATATATACAAGAGAGATCGAGAGGGGGGGGGGGGGGGGGGGGGGGGGGGGGGGGACAATGGAAGTACAGAGTTGGATTATTAGGAGATGAGAAATGAGAAATAATGAGAAGTGGACCTAGTTGTTAATGCACATGGCATGCCAGATGATCGAACATCTATAATTAAGGATCAACTCAACCTTGCACATCTTTCTTTTCTCTCTTTGAATGACTAGAAACAAATTAAGTACTAAATTTAATAATCAACAATAAATTTATCTGTGCTTTTTCCATAACAGTAGTTAAGAGCTCAGGTGAGAATTCATAAGTAACTTCAATCAAAAGCTATATCCTCGACGCAACCTTCTTATTATCGGAACTTTCAACCCTTTCTACAAATCATTTCTCCCTAAATTTCAGAACTTTCTGTTTTTATAGATTTTGATACCAAAGAAAAGGATATAATGGAATATGATTTGTATGACTTATAACATATGAACTTGAAAATAGTTATGAACTATATATTTTGATTATGTGATTATTCCAAATTAAGTTATGTAAGATAGTTCAGCAACTTGAATATTCCAAATTAATCTAAATGGAGTTATTCTTAAGTAAAATAGGTCCCCCCCCCCCCCCCCCCCCCCCCCCATGTGCTGATCATGCCCACTCTTTTTGCATCTTCCTTTAAGAAAGTAAAGAATCTCTTATCCCTGAAATCCAAGAGATGTGATAAGTTTGGAACAAAAGACATGATTAATAGATTTCAAAAACAAAATAATAAAAAAGCGGTAGCTAAATTTGCCTGGTTATGGGTGACAACAATACACACAAACAACCTTACACTGTCCCCATATCATGTGCTATTTGTGCCATGCCAAACTCTACATTTATCATCTACCGAGATGGACACTTTTCTATTACCAACAAGATCAATATATTAACCAACTTGAAGACTGAAAAATACTACTGGACGATTCTTGTACTAATTTTTGGCTTTTCGCTTGTTTTACCACTCAATATTCTAATCTTTGTCTGGAATCTTGATTGTAAATGGATGCATGAACCAACTGTTTCTTATATTGAATAACAAATATATATATGCTTAAGGGAGCTTGGTGGTGCAATGTCCACATGTCCTTACAAGAGGTCTTAGGATCACACCTAACTAGTAAGCATCTTGGGGGTGGCCAGTAAAAAGTTTCGGAAATGGTCATGTCGATACCCAAGTTAGGCCACGTATATCTGAGTCAAAGACTCTCAGCAGAAAAAGTTCATAGGTTTATTGTCATGCACGATATTGAGGAGGAAACAACACATCACTCGGTTGATCCACAAGCTCAAGCTAAAAGTGCCAATGAATTAGGAAGAGGGAAACGATTGAAAACCAAATCAGCGAGACTTGCTAATTTCATGGGTTGTGAATCAATACCAAGGGACCTCATGGTTCAATTAAATTGAACCAATGTTTATGGGAAAGACTTGGTTACTTATTTTGTCTAGTAGTAATATAAATCATGTATAATAGTCATCTAGTGCACTAAGACTATCTTTATTAGTATAGATTGCCAATTGAGGGAAAAAAAAAAAAAAAAAAAAACTCCAATCTTTCATTTGTCATCATAAGAATGGTCCATGCATCTTTCTCTCACACACTATTTTAAATACAGTGGATAAAGAAATAATATTATAATGTTAGGTTGGGTTGTTAATAAATAGTAAAAAAAATATAAATTGGTTTTATGTATTAGTTGTATAAACGGAGGAAAAAGAAAATAATATTTTATTAAGAGATTTGTTTGTGATAGTTTGTTGATAAAAATAGTCTAACTGTATCTATACTATCTATAATGGAAAAATGGTCAAACTTGAAAAGTTGAGTCTTGAAATTTGAGTATTGAAAGTCAAATGTGAGAGAAAATTAATGTAATTAATACTCTAATTAAAACACCCCATTACTTAAAAGTCCAATAATTTATTCACATTGTATAACCAATTAAAAACATATATATCAAATTAAATATAACCAATTAAAACACAAACCGGGTTGACCCGGTAATTTGACCCGTTTTCGACCCAACCTAGCAAGTTGACCCGGTTTAAATCGACCTATTTTTCGACCGGAGCAGTTCAACCAGTTGAACTACCCGGGTCGAACCGGGTTTCAAAACATTATCCATTATTTAAAAGTACAATGATTTATTCACATTGTACAACCAATTAAAAACATATCTACCAAATTAAATACAACCAATTAAAACACAAACCGGGTTGACCCGGGATACTTCAAACCCGGCGGATTGACCCGGTTTAATTTGACCCGTTTTCGACCCAACCTAGCAAGTTGACCCGGTTTAAATCGACCCATTTTTTGACCGGAACGGTTCAACCGGTTGAACCATCCGAGTCGAACCGGGTTTCAAAACATTATCCTTTACTTAAAAGTACAATGATTTATTCACATTGTACAACCAATTAAAAAACATATCTACCAAATTAAATACAACTAATTAAAACACAAACCGTGTTGACCCGGGACGCTTCAAACCCGGCAGATTGACCCGGTTTAATTTGACCCGTTTTCGACCAAACCTAGCAAGTTGAGCCGATTTAAATCGACCTATTTTTTGACCGGAACGGTTCAACCGGTTGAACCACCCGGGTCGAACCGGGTTTCAAAACATTATTTTTCGTTTATAACCTATAAACTTTTTTTATCAATAAACTATTTGTCGCTATAAAATTCCGTTGCTATGCACGGGTACTCGTCTAATATATGAAACTGCTATATAAGTTATAACAATCAGTTTATCTTTCACGTGTCCTTATCTCTTTCTTGTACACTCTCTCATCTCACCCACTCCATTATCACTATCATCCAATAACCTAACATTTATGCTTGTGTTAAAAGTAATGGATCGAAAGGTTTATAAATGGATCACTATTTTAACTATGCATCAAAAGAGCAAGTTATAATCATATATGGTGTTATTGTTCTAACTGGTTAATTTATGACTATGCAAAAGTGTAAGCGTTTAATGTTACCTAACTAGAGAGCCAAGTTAAGGATGTCAGCAACTCCGCAAGACATGAATGGAAGACACAGAATTGAAAGCATAAGAGCAAAGGGTATAATAACTTTGGTTAAACTTTAACAAAGTGCTACGTCAGCGCCACATCAGTCACCAAACTTTAACCGAAAACCCCTCATTATAATAACCAAACTTTAACCAAAAAAAAAAAAAAAAAAAAAAAAAAAAAAAAAACGTTACAACACAACACACTTATTCACCCTTGACGCTTTGGCAACCCGTATTTTTTGATGATTCGGTCCTTTTCCAAATTGACCAACGCCACATAGTGTGGATCCTTGCCGGGTAGTGTCGAGTAAAAAAAATTCAATCTCCTTCAACCTCGTCATTGTTTCTTCTCTTTCTGCGGCCGCCTGATACGCCTTGGCCGCATCTTCAAGTTTTGCTCGAAACTCTTAGTGCATAGCCTCGCCGAATTGGAACGACGAAAAGGATCCTCTGGTGCCCTCGGTGCTTGTTGTTGTCTCGGATTTTTGTTTCGTTGAAGCACGTTTTTTTACCAATGGGGTGTGGTTGTTCATCATGACCAAACAAAGCCTCTTGTTTGGCTTGGGACATCGCCGGTTAAATCAACAACCGGATCCGGCAATTCCCATTTTTTATGAGTACGCAAAACTTGCCAAGCCTCCTCGTTATTAAACGGCGTCGTTCTGTGCTCGTCACGATACATTTCTTTTGCCCGGTTAAGGATATATCACCTTTCCCACTTTTTATGTCCTGTTGCGCACGTTTGTAGCACGCGTTGAACTTTGTAAAGTCACGGTTCAATGTTTTCCACTTACCTTGTATCATATCTCTGTTGCGTGTTTGATAATTGAATTTATTGAACTCATTTTGTACACGTTGCCAAAACGTGTCGCGCACTTGTGAACGGCCAACTTGTGAATCCTCGCTAGCGGCCACCCAACACTTTGCAAGAAGTCTTTCCTCGGTATAATGCGAACGCGAAACTCCTGATTCGGGATTTTCCCTATCATCAGCGTCAACATTTTCGATTGGTTCTTTGGATTTTTTTACTTTCGTTTGCCACGACTTTTGGGCTTTGGTGGAGACGTAGATGTTTCGGGAATTTCATGTGTTTCGGTTTGTGAATGTTGTGATGGTTGTGATTGTTGAGTGAATTGTAGATTTTGGAAATTGGTGTTTAGTGTCACTTGTTGGTTTTGTTCCCAATATAGCATTCGTTGATGTTGTAGGTACAGTTCTTGGCTCCACATGCCAAGTGGGTTATCCAAAGGGATGTTTTGTGACAAACTGGTAGCGTTCGGGTTTGAAAATGAACCTGTGTTTGGGTTATTCCAACCCCCGAGAAGATTCGTGAAGGATCCTTTGTTGTTGTTGTTGTTGTTTCAACCCGACATTTTTTTATAAGAAAATGGAAGTATGATAGATTAGATTGAGTTGTGGAAGTGTGAAAAAAATTGTTGTGTGAGTTTGGTATTTATAGTGGGAGTAAAATGGTTTTGGAAATGATTTTTTTAAACAAATAGCCGTTTATTAACGTTGGGAATTAGGGGGCAAAATTGATTTTTTATTTTATTATTTTTTTAAACAACGGTCATATAGACGTTGCAGGGGGTAAATGATTTTTTTTTATTCATAGTACACTTCACGCGACGTTAACTGGGTAACCTTCCTCGTTAACGAGGCTTTAACATGGTGCCACGATATGGTAACGAGCCCTTAACGCGCTCGTGGTTAAGGTTTAACGAGGGGAACTCATTACCATACCAACTGCTCTAAAGGATTTGCTGAAAATTGCATAAAACTGTTAGTAGTGGGGAAAGACTTTCTATACCTAAAACCAAAAGTGGTTGGCCATCTTCGAAAGGAAACATTCTTGAGCACCAAATACGAGCATCTATAGTACATTAGGTGATGTAGGGGCGGCAATTCCCTGCACGACACGAAACACGACTCGAGACCGACACGAAAATATACGGGTTAGGTTCAAGGCTATACAAATCCAGGTTTGAAATAGGTCGACACAAACTTGTTTAATAAGGTTAGGTTTGGCTTAAGATTCTCGATCCAATTATAACTCGTTAACCCATTTAAAAATGCATTAAAAATATTAAATATTAAAGTTACCTATTTAATTTCATTACAATAAGTCACAAATATTTTACATCGCTATCTTATATATAATTTTTTTTTGAAATATTTGATAATGATATATACTTATGTCAAAATTATTTATAGTGTTAATGTTTCTAGCATACAACTTACTATATTCGATATGTCACATTAAATTATATTCAAATCATAAACTGGTTGACACGACTAACCCGTTTAATAAACGTGTTAAATTAAGGGTTGAACTTCTCGACATGATTAACTAAACATGTCAAGTTTGGGTTGAGATATTTAAACCCGCCAACCTGGACACAACCCAAATGGACTCAGCTAAAGTGATGGGTAAAGAACCTTTTGATTCTCTGGTAATTAAGTTGGATGTAAGGTAAAGAGACCAACTACTATTCCTCAATGGTGGGACGGTTATATAAAGCATATGTTGCAAAAAAAATCTGATCAATGGTTTTGTTCGCAACCATGATGTAGGAAATTTGTGGTGTGTGAATGTTTATAATCTGCATATCAAACTCAACCGTATGAATATTTTCAGATTAAAGTATTTTGACCCTATATGTCTCGTGTTAAGCCAATCCAGTGCCCAATGGTTGTTCGTATAGAATTTGAATGAAAAACAACCTAAGTGATATGCAAGTCTCTGAATGTTATAATACATTCGGGAAGTCATCTCAAGAAGTTCTTCAGAGGAGAAAGACTCATCAGAAACTGAGATGGAACTCAGATAGTGAAGACAAGGACCAGGATCAAGATAATGGAATCAATGTGCATGATGGCAATAATATACTGACTCTCTGAAGATCTCCTCAACAAAGTGAAGACACTCTAAGGCTTATACAATTTGGTAGGATGTTAAGTCTCTGATAAATAGGCGGGAACATCTTTAGAAGATAAGTTTAAAAGTACTTATCAAAAGTTAAGATATACTATAATTGGTAAAAAGTACAAACAGTTTTCAATACTGATCCACCAAAAGTATGTCTGGTATCATACTAGGAATAGAAGCTAAAGTGCAAAAGCTTTTCAAATATTGACACGTACTTTTTATCCCACGGGCTTACAGTTCAACTCTGTTTATAAGTATAGTGTTGTAAAGAAGAAAAAAGTATCTGTTGTATTAAAAGTTTGTAACACTTTCAAGAGCTCATTTTCTTTCTCTAAATAGAACCAAGTCCTAGATTTGTAAATCTATTGGTTTAGCATAGTTCTTACTCAAACACTAACTAACACTAACTAAAGTTTATGTTTGAGTTTAGTGAGGAGATCACTACACATACTTGTCATTCAGTCTCAAGTGTTATTCCGCAAACACTTGGGTAAAGATTATTTAATTTATATCAATAAAGAGTTTAACGTTGAAAATTATATATGTGTGTTTATAACTGTTATTTCATTCAACAAATCAGTAACTTGTAAACTAATATCTTAGACATATTACTTAGATGATTAACTTCTTTATATTTAAGTAACTTAGTAAGTGGAATAACAAGTGGTATTAGAGCGGTTTGATATGTAAAACTATTTTATAAATCATTCATAAGTTTTTATACATGTATAGTAATGATGTACCACAGCTCATAGATCCTAAGGGAGGTAGTTATTCATCTACTGCCCCTAAGCTTGAGCCTAGTAAGTTTATCAATTGGAAAAAGAGAATGAAATGTTTTTTTTATGGCATGGAACCTTATCTAATTAAATGTTTAGAGGAGGGTTCATATAAGCCCAAAACCACTGAAGGCCGTGACAAACCTGAGGCTCAATGGTCACTTGATGAGAGCATGGTGGTTAATCAGGACCAAAGACTTAGAAGCATCATCATATCATGTCTATCAAATGATATAATGTATTCAGTGATTAACTGTCCTACTGCCAAGCACACATGGATCGACCTGATTTATAGCTTTTAACTCCCTTGGATGCCAAGAAAAACAGGACCATGGACTTGAAACTTGAGTATAAAACTTTCAAAGCCAAAGAGCATGAAAGTCTCTCTCAAACCTATACCGAATACAAAACCCTAATGAATGAACTAGTCAATAATGGTGTCACCCTGTCCAAACATGAGATAAATATTGGTTTTGTAAATAATCTTCCCGCAAAATGGCTTTACTTCAATTAACGGTTAAGGAATGCAAACGACGTCAAGAATCTTGACTTGGCTAAAATTTACAAAAGAAATGTTTACGAGGATAATCTCATGTCTGAATGTTTCCTGAAAATAAGAAAGCCCTGACCACAACACCCATATCAACTCCTTTTTATTCAAATGTTGTTGTTCAAGATTTCCAGGATGATTTAGAGGATGAAGTGGATGATAGAAGTAGTGAAAAGTACTGGAGGACCTAAATAAGGAATTCCATGAGAGGGCTTTAATTGTAAATTCAAAAAGATTTATAAAGAGACATTCTAAGTTTAGTGGAACAAAATCATTTTCAAATAAGTGTTACAAATGTGGAGAGCTTGGTCACTTTTCAAAGACAATTTTTCAAAAACATCCACACCATCTTATCCATCAAAAACCAATCCAGATTCAGCCTAAATTAAATACTGTTGGGTATAAAGCTTCTTAATGATACTCTGCTCTATGAAGTTGGGAATAAATTGATTACTCAGCTCATTATCAAGATATTGCTGATCTATGAAGTTAAAACTGCTCTTGGAATAAGAGGAAGATACTCTAAGTGTTTTACTGCTGGTGGTGAAAGAATTAAGACTGTTAGTGTAACTTACAACTGCTGAGAACTTCAAAGGAAAAACACTAAGTAGTTAGTGCTACCAGAACAAAGTTACTGCTGCTAGTTCAGAATTACAACTGCTTAGGAAGTTAATGCTGCTGCTTGATAGTTAAGACTATTAGGCTATTTAGAGTTAAAGTTAATGTTGTTTATGAGATATACATGTATAGTCGGTTAGATAATTATAGAAAAGATTTAAAAATATTTATCTTGTAGAGAAAGTTGTTGTAAGCCGACTAGGACTCCTTAGTCTATAAAAGGAGGTCCTAGGGCATTGAGATAGATACGTACCTTTGATAAAGTCGATTAGCTTCAAGGTTGTATAACCCTAATACTATTGAGTATTCGTATTATCATCAATAATATTGAAGCTTTGTTTGTTTGTTAAATTGTGTTCTCGTTACTGTTACATTACAAGGTTCTTCTTAAGATTAAATACTAGATTCCGCATAGTCTTTAATACATCCTTAGATAGTTTCTACATAGTTGTTTTACATTTATCTAAGATAACTTAAACTTTACAAGCTAAGGGAATTCGATCAAGTGTTCAACTGGGATCAACAAGTGGTATTAGACCTTGTGATCTAGAAGCTGTGACTAAGAAGAAGTTGTTTTAATACACAAGAATTTGCTAGAAGACATGGATCAAGATTCTGCACACATGGTAGCTGCATCTAAGGTTCCTATGCTCAAACCTAATGAGTTTGAGATATGGAGAATGAGAATCGAATAGTATATCCAGATGATCAACTATTCAACTATGCACTCAGGGAAATTGTAGAGAATGGTAACTCTTTACCGAAAACAACAACATCTGCTGAAGGTGTTACAACATTGGTGCCTATCACATTTGCTAAAGACAAAGCTCAAAGACGAATTGAGATGAAAGCAAGAAGCACCTTACTTATGGCCATTCCTAATGAACATCGGTTAAGGGTTAACTCCTTTAAAGATGCAAAGTCTTTGTTGGAAGCTATAGAGGAGATTCGGAGGGAATGATGCTACTAAGAAGATAAAGAAGAATCTCTTAAAGCAACAGTATGAAAACTTCTCTGCTCCAAGCACAGAGATGCTTGATCAAACCTTTGACAGGATTCAAAAGCTTGTGAGTCAGTTGGAGCTATTGGGTGAACAACTATCACAAGAAGATGTTATCCAAAAGTTTTTAAGAAGTTTGTCCCTAAAGTGGAACACACATGCTGTTGTGTGGAGGAACAAGAATGATTTGGATTCAATGAGCATGGATGACCTTTACAACAATCTCTAGGTGTACGAACCAGAGGTCAAAGGGATGTCTAGCTCCAGTACAAATACACAAAACAACAATGGTGGACCTAGACCAAAAATAAGGTGGTTCCTTGATTACTCAAGGTAATAAGAATTTACCGATCAACCTATCAATTCATCTATATGCAAGTCGAGTCGGGTCAAATACTCGCATTTATCACATTTATCACAACTACCGTAGTGAAGTGATACGCTAGAATGAATATGGGCCAAGAAATATTTTCACGCTTAGCAGAAAACAAATATAGAATCCAAATTTCTCTATTAATGCCACAACGTTAACGATCTGAATAATAGGTCAAAAAGAGTTCAAGTCTAAAAAATCATGAAAACTTAATTTCTGAATATACTTATATGCTAGTACAGTTACGCTTTTGTATACATGATGTAAAATTATGAAATCAAATTACACTATATAAAAATAGCATACCTTCGAGATATAAGTACATTATTATGATGTACAAACTACAAAAATAGTTTGACTGTGCTATAGACATTTTTATATAAAAAGCAAATGATTTTCTTAATACTTGCTAGAGAATACACTCTCATTTACTCTTTTGGTGTTTAAAATATATGAAAGATAGAGTACTTCATATAGTGATAGTGAAAACACCACACTTCACAAAAAAGAAGCAATATATTATAGTTACATTATCGAATCTTTCTAAAAAAGACAAAGAGTTACAGACCTCCAAAAACTTTTCTTCTTCATCTTCTTTGTAAATTCCGACAACCATGGCCAGAAATATTTTTGACTGGATTCTCTTTATTTCTTCCAACTTTCTTTCTTATTTATATCTAAGAACGTTTTTTATTGAGCTTTTTTATCTTTTGGATCTCTAAGGTGGTTCCTACAAAATTTTCAAGGTAGGTCCCTGATGAGAGTCTAAATACTCATCATTTTATACCAATCTGAACTGCCAAAATATACAAAAACACTCAAATATGCATCATAATACTTAAAATATCTTAAAAGTGTGTTTTATATGTTTCAAATACAAAATATGCAAAAACAAATGAAAAACGTACAAAGTTTGCATAATTGGCAGCTTCAGTCCCTCAAATTTCAAAAAGTGTCAAAACTAGTCCCTGAAGGTTTAAAATGAATGAAAAGTCAACTTAAGTCCTTGGGAAACCAAAAATATTCACAAATGATCCCTGGATGAAAGTTTACACAAACTGGCAACTTTTACCCCTCAAGTTACAAAATTGGCAAAAATGGTCCCTGGGTATTCAAAACTTGGAAATTTACAAATAATACCCTTGTACTATGCATGAATGACAAAATGGAACAATTTTGATAACATTTTGAGAAATTACAACCACAGTCCCTTAAAAATCCAAATTTACATAAATGGTCCCTGGAGTTTGAAAAATTACAGAAAAGGTCCCTGGATATTTTTAAAATGGAAAAATCATAAATTTGGTCCTTGGTTTATCTAACTTTGCAGGTTTGGTCCCTTGGAAATACTTTGGAAGAGTGGCAAAAATCAGCCTTTAACTTTGCCAAAATTACAAAGTTGGTCCTTGTGTACACTTAACCAACCGGACCCTTATTTATTAAATAAACCACAAACCAAATCCAACCCAACACAAACCTAAACTACCCAACCCACACACACCCCTAGCCCAACATAAGCCCAGTCCAACACTCCTTATATTAAAACCCGGTTTGACCCCAGTCAAACACCCCAATCCCGCCTTCACTGTTCACCACCCTCACCACCACCTGAAACCACCAAAACCAGGTGGTATTTCACCACCACCTCACCTCTCCACCTCACCCCCTACTCCCCTAAACCCTCCTTTCCACCTCACAGCAAACCCACACCCCATTTAATGCTATCCACACTAATTTTCACTCCAAACTCCATGCTTGTCCTCTGTTTTCTTCAATATAGCACCAACTTGCATAAAACATCACCCTTTGCCTCCTGACACCTCCACAATACTCCAACAATCTTTAATTACTAACCTTTGGCCCCAAGTTAACTTGGAAGACTTTTGGCGCCAAAAGTTGGTTTAAACGGTGGATATCAATTAGACATAATCAAGGGCTCAGATGAAGTGGGAAAAGTCCTTGAGGACACCTGGATGCTCATTCTCACCTATAAAGACCAAGAGAAGCAGAAGAGTTACATATCTAGTTTAATTATAAAAAGTGTATGTCGTTTAATGCAATTTCCAATTTCTAGTGTAAACCTAAGCTTCTAAGCAGTGTTCTAAGTATTTT
Source organism: Artemisia argyi (assembly GCA_030686995.1). Lineage (NCBI taxonomy): Eukaryota > Viridiplantae > Streptophyta > Magnoliopsida > Asterales > Asteraceae > Artemisia > Artemisia argyi. Next base: position 88,844,784 of record CM060676.1, read on the forward strand.
CAGTTTATTGTAACTCTATCTAAGTAATAAATTTCAAGTTTCTGTGAATGTTCAATCTTATGCAATTTTAATTTAATTTTCTTAAATTTCAAAAGATCAATTGTTGTTACTGTGAAGTGTAGTGGATTCCTAAGCTCACTTAAGCTCCTAGATAGTTTATAAAAGCTATTAGAAACCTTTAAAAGCAGTTTAGTAATAAAAACTCAAAAATACCAAAAAAGTCAACAAAAGTCAAACTGATAAGCTATTGGTGATAAGCAATGGAGCAGGGTTAATTTTGGAAGGTCTTGGGTTAGTGAATCTGTGGAGATTCTTTAAGATTGTTCTTGGTTCATGGTTTGAGCAGGAAAGCTTATTGTAAGTTATCAAAATTCTCATTTCTGCCTTTGTACTATTGCTTTGCTTATTGCTTGCTTTCTCAGTTACTATATGCTTATTCAGTCTTAGTTAGTGATAATTCAACATAAAATTGGTATCTTGTTTGTTGGAATCCATAGTTACTAAAATATCAAAGTTTCACAGTTAATATAGCTTATTTAGTATTCTTGAATATCTGTGGTTATTTCTTGTTTCTAAGTTCTTAAAAATACTTAATATAACATAATAAGTTATGTTGGATCAGTAGGATAAGCTTTTATAGCCTTTAGCTACTTAAATCTCAAAACAGTCTAAGTATAAGGTGTGTTTGGATCAGGTTGTTCATCTAAGTTCAAGGTAGTTTGTGTTATTGTTTTTGCTTGCTTTAAGTCATATAGTGTAATACTAGCTCAGAAAAACAAAAATACAAAAGTCTTAATTAGGTAAAAGTCAAAATCACAAGTACTTCTTCACCACAGTTAACTGTGGTGGAATCTGAGTCCAAAACTCATCATATCTACTCATAAGTTGTTAGAATAACTTAATTAAGTCTTATTATAACTTATTACAACATATTCAGTAAGTAGATTAAGCTCAAAGTTCACATAAGTCAAACCAACTCAAGTTTCATAAAAAGTCAAATGGTCATTCTCAGATTTTCTCAAAACTAGTGGGATTTTTATAGATTTGTGTATTGTGATTCAAGCCTTGAGCTTTTGTGGACTTGTTGTCTACCAGCTCTAATTTAAGATCCTAATCAGCTTATATTTTTAGCAATTTTACCCTGGTCTCCACAAGCTAGGGAAATCACTTGCAGGGCAAGCATCTCCCATGTGCACAGGTTTTAGGCAAAATACCAAGACCCATAGTGTGCTCTCCAGTGGACCCCACACCCTAGGTTTCAGCTTAATTGTAGCTTAATACCTCAGCTTTTCACATCTAGGTTTAGTCTGGCCTTTAGCTTATTGTAGCATAGCTTTTAGGACCCTAGTTTGTAGCCTGTTTCAAAAAGCTACACTGAGCACTCAGTGTATGATCACCATTTTAAAGGCTCACACATAGCTTATTAGCGAGCCAAAAGCTTAGCTTCTTGGTTTAATTTGTAGCTTAACAACCCATCTTTGAACCCCTAGGTTTAGTTTGAACCCCCTTTTACTCTTGTGGACCCCACACTCATTGAAACACAACTGCAGGGAAGAAGTACTTCCCTTGCATCAGCTTACCACCACCACACCACCAACTTTAGTGGTGGCTGCAGCCCACACCAGTAGGTCCCACACCTCACAACTGGGTTCTTACAACCCCCCTCCTACCCAGGTTCAATACTTGACTCTTAGTTTGACCTCTAGATCAGTGGACCCCACCTGGACTTGTCCCTAAACTCTGTCCCACTTCTGAGTCAGAAACCAAATAAGCAAGTGCTTATTTTAGCTTTCCAGCTTATCCTAGGAGCTTATCTCACCGCATCTAGCTTAAATAGGTATAAGTAACTTAGGTAAACCAGATTTCATCATAGTGGACCCCACATAACCTCAACTTAGCTTATTTCTTAATTTAGTCAACCATAGTCAACTGTATAAGCAAATAAGCACTTACAGTGCTTATTATTGATTTCCAAAGTAGTTGTCTTTGTTAAAGTTTCATTATTTAAGTATTTAAGTAGTTTTATAAAAGAAAAACCAGAAAAAGCAAACATAAAAATAGTGATAGCTTCTATTTAATAGAAATTATCTATTTAATTTTCATTTCAGCTTATTAATAAGCACTTGTCCAATTCTATAATTTTATAAATTACTTAGTACCTTAAAATAATTTTCTTAGAATTTTCCTAAGCAGTTTAATATTTATTAGATTTAAAACTAGTTTAGATAATTAAATAGGTAATATTAGTAATTAAATAGATTTCTTTAATTTTAATTAATAAAAGTATAATTTTATATTTTTTCTAAGTTTTATAAAGTAGTTAAGACTTTTAAAAAATAGTTTCATAAATTCCACTGTCCATTTTCTAATTTTCTTATTTAAAGTAATTAAATTAGCTTAAAATTAATTAATAAGTAATTAATTAGTCAATTAGCTTAAATATAATTTTTAACAATTTTTTATAATTTTGTAGTATTCCTGTAGTAATTAAATAGTTTTATAAATTTTATCATAATTTTCTAAGGTAATTTAGTATTAATAGTAATTTAGAATAGTTTAATTAGATTAATTAAGTTAACTAGTTATTAATTAATAAAATACTTATAAAAATACAAAAATATTTGTTTTCATTTTTTATACTTTCTTCAAGTTCTTATTTAGGTTTAGAAATTATTTGTATAAGTTTTTAGGTTAATTTGTAATAGTTATAATTTTTAGTTAATTTAAATTAAGTTTTAAATTAGATTTTAATTAGTTTTATTAATTAAATAATAGTTAAATATTATAATAATTACTTTTATCATTTCAATTTCATTTTCCATTTTCTTTAATATTAAGTTTTCAAAAGTTTCACTTTTAACCCCTGTAGTTTGTAACTTGTTAAATACCACTTGTTTTTTTTCTGTTATCTGATTTTCTTATTTGTGCTTTTGTGCTTATATTTGTATTTCTGTTATAGTTTCATATTTTCCAAATATCAAGCAATCAGTAGTATAATCAACCCTCAAATCATCTTTGTTACTGTCCTCAGTACCACTCACTTTCCTAATCGTTTACAAATACTATTTCAATCTCGTTGGGACTTAACGACCCGGGGATTTTTCTGTACTTCCACGGTCAATATTAACTTGCACTTTCTCCCAGGTGGGCCTAACAGCTGCACACGGCTGACTGGTTGGTTTGGGAGTAGTCAAAATTTGGCGCCGCTGCCGGGGAGGTTGTTGCGTATTTCAAAACGGTAAAAGTTTAGTGGTTTTCAAAAACCCTCCTGTACAAATATCACCACTTTGTAAATTTTTAAGAAAAATCAAAATCATATCTGAAAACGTTCATTAACATTTTTCCTGAAGTGTTAACAACACCAAACAAATCATAAACAACAAAACAAACTGTGAAGTTAAATTACTTCGTATCTTTACGATTACAACCTATACAGTTGGTTTAAGGTAAGTTCTGACATTAAATTGCGAACTTAAGAGGGATCCATTTATTTCCTCCCGCCAGCCTGCGAGTAATCTTAAAGGAACGATTTCGGTTAACGAATCAGTTTCAAAAATATTGTCCAAGTTTTTTTCACCCATACACGAAAAGCCAAAAACATTTTACTGTGAATATAATTACATAAAAGTTTACCACCGCAAACCAAGGCAGAACACCTACCAACTGGGGGTGTGAACATAATAAGTTCCCAAACCTAAGATTCAAAACTTACCATTGTATCCTTTTGAATAGTGTACCTTTTTAAAGAAGCTGTTCATTCGTGATTATTGGGTTTAAGTTCACTGTAGTTTTGCCTCGATCTTGTGTTGAAAAATAATTTTTGTGCATGCGCACTCGTTCACAGTCAAAGAATAAAAAGAAGAAAAACGTACCCGAGTTACGTACTATTGAAGAAGAACACACAATAAAAATGAACGACGAGCCCCCAATCCCTCCCAAGGAGGAGCCAGTTCCTGACACCCGAACTATGGAGGAACTGTGTCAACCTACCATGCACGGGAGGGGTGGACCAATTGCACCACTCACTATTGGAGCCACGGATTTTGGATTAAAACACCACATGATACAACAGATCCAGAATACGTGCCAGTTCCACGGATTGCCGGGTGACGATGCCAACAGGCATCTCGACAAATTTTTAACTGTCACCCAAAGCATGAAACAACATGGCGTCGCCGAAGACAGCCTACGTTTATACTTGTTCCCCTATTCTCTCACTCATCATGCGACTTCATGGTTCGATCGACTTCCAAAGAATTCGATCTACACTTTTGATGAGATGATCACTAAATTTCTGGCCAAATACTTTCCACCATCTATGGTCACAAAGCTGAGAAATGATATCAGCAACTTCAGACAGCTTCTCGAAGAGTCCTTATTTGAGGCATGGGAACGCTACAAACTTGCCATTGATAAGTGTCCCAATCATAACATGCTTCTTGTCACCATTGTTGACACCTTTTATAATGGTTTGACACTCCGTCATCGTGACACCATCAATGTTGCTGCTGGGGGCACCTTTATGAAAAGAACCCCTGAAGAGTGCTATGACTTAATCGAAAACATGACTGCCCATCATAATTTTTGGGACTCCTCTGCTGAGAGGAATGACTCATTTAAGTCAGACACTCCGGCAAGCAATGAAATATCAATCCTAGCTAAAAGGCTGGATGATTTGTCTACAACAGTTTTGCGTATCCATCAGAATAATCCTAATCAGGTCAAAACTGTTAATCCAAGTTGTGAAACTTGCGGTGGTCCACATACGTACACAGATTGCCCAGCTTCCGGTGGTTTTTCTCGTGAAAATGTGTCTGCAGCTCAAGGTTCCTATAACACGGGAGGTAATTCTTACCAACCGCAAGGGGATCGAAACCTTTTGAGCTATCGATCTAATAACTATATCGGACCACCAGGGTTTAATCAACCTCAAAACAGGAACCAGAATTTTAACCAGAATCAGAACCAGAACCGAATGAACCAAGGTTATAACAACCAAGGTAATTTCAACTCTGGTCAAAACCAGGTTCACCAAAATCAGAACCAAGGGAACTATAACCGTAATCAAGGTCAGAACAATTACCCACAGGGTAATTTTCAACAACAAAACCACTTCCAAGGTAACAACAATCAGCAACATGGGAATTTCCAGAACAATCGGGCTCAAAATTTTCTAAACCAAAATCAAGCCATTGTTCCAACTGGACCATCACATGATGAGTTATTAAAACAGTTTATGAAATCCCAAGAAGAACTGAACAGAATGCTGGTTAGTCAAATGTCTAATTTCCAGAAGTCTTTAAATGATCGACCCTCGGGCTCAGGTACAACTTTACCTAGCAACACGATCGCTAATCCGAGGGGCGATGTAAAGGCGATCACCACAAGAAGTGGAGTTTCTTGCCAAGGACCTACAACTCCCTCTACCTCATCTCCTATCCCTGTAGAGGAATGTGAAACTGAGGATACTACGGATACGGTACTTCCTAATAATAACGGAAGTACCAATGACATCCCTCCTCCAGTTATCCCGGTCCCGACTCCCACTAAAAGAGTCGTGTTTGAAACTACCAAAGGTCCTGTTGAATATCCAAAAGCCAACCCAAAAACAACAATTCCATATCCCTCACGATTGCAAGACCAAAAGCTCCATGAAAAAGCTAATCATCAGATGGAAAAATTCTTTCAGATTTTCCAAGAACTACACTTCGATATTAGCTTCGCGGATGCTCTTCTTTTAATGCCCAAATTCACATCGACAATCAAAAACCTGTTGAGCAATAAAGAAAAAATGTTTGAAATGGCACGAACTACACTCAATGAGAACTGCTCTGCGGTTCTATTGAAAAAGCTTCCCGTAAAGCTAGGAGACCCCGGGAGATTCCTAATACCATGTACTTTCCCGGGTATGGTTGAATGTTTTGCCTTGGCCGATCTTGGTGCAAGCATCAACTTAATGCCACACTCAGTTTGGAAAAAGCTTTCTCTTCAGGCACTTAGTCCCACATGCATGACTCTCGAGCTTGCAGACCGTTCAATTTCACGTCCCCTCGGTATTGCCGAGGACGTATTTGTGAGAGTGGGACAGTTCAATTTTCTGGCAGACTTTGTCGTTGTTGATTTCGATGCAGATCCAAGAGTTCCTCTCATTCTTGGGAGGGGATTCTTAAGAACGGGGTGTGCATTAATCGATGTTTTCGATGAGGAAATCACGTTATGAGTTGGCAATGAAGCGATAACGTTCAACCTTGATCAAACCTCGAGATACTCCTCGAATTATAATGCTGATTCGGTCAACCGAATTGATGTCATTGACATTGCATCCGAGGAGTATGCTCAAGAATTCCTTGGATTCGCTGATAATTTTCCGAGTGGTAATCCCACTACTTCTTCTGATCCCATAATCGCTAATTCTTTTCCTTCCCTCACTCCGTTTGAGGGAAGTGATTTTCTCCTTGAGGAATTAGAGGCCTTTCTCCAAAGTGATTCAGTTCCCGAAGGAATTGATAGCCAAGAGATTGACCCGGAGGGGGATATACTTCTCCCTGAGAAGTTATTGAACAAAGATCCTTCTCCCATTCCTGTTCTACCTCCACAACTTCATAAGGTGGAAGTCAAATATGTTGAGAAAAATGATGACTTCCCCAAGGTTGAACTTAAGGACCTGCCTCCTTATCTAGAATATGCATTCTTGGAAGGTAACGATAAGTTACCAGTCATTATTGCAAAAGAATTAAAGGATGAGGAGAAAACTGCGCTGCTTAAGGTTTTAAAGTCCCACAAGCAAGCAATTGCTTGGAAGCTCTCAGACATAAAGGGTATAAACCCGGATTTTTGTACACACAAAATCCTAATGGAAGAGGACTTTAAACCTACCGTGCAGCATCAAAGAAGGGTAAATCCAAAAATCCACGAAGTTATAAAAGCTGAAGTTATCAAACTTCTTAATGCGGGATTGATTTACCCTATATCTGATAGTCCTTGGGTAAGCCCAATTCATTGTGTTCCAAAGAAGGGTGGCATTACGGTTATCACAAATGAGGACAACGAGTTAATACCAACTCGTTTGGTTACAGGGTGGCGAGTATGTATTGATTACAGAAAGCTTAACGAAGCCACCCGCAAAGACCATTTTCCTTTGCCCTTCATGGATCAAATGCTCGAAAGACTTGCGGGAAATGAGTATTATTGTTTCCTCGATGGCTTCTCGGGTTACTTCCAAATTCCCATTGATCCAAAGGATCAAGATAAAACTACCTTCACATGCCCTTACGGGACATTTGCCTATCGTCGCATGCCTTTTGGGTTATGCAATGCTCCGGGCACTTTCCAGAGGTGCATGATGGCTATTTTCCATGACATGATTGGAAAAACCATGGAGGTATTCATGGATGACTTCTCAGTCATCGGGAATTCTTTCGACTCATGCCTCTCCCATTTAGAAAAAATGCTTCAACGGTGTGAAAACACTAATCTTTGTCTAAACTGGGAGAAGAGCCATTTTATGGTTAAGGAGGGCATTGTCCTCGGCCATAAAATTTCAAAAAGTAGGATTGAGGTCGATAAGGCCAAAATTGATGTTATTGCTAAACTGCCTCATCCCACCACTGTTAAAGGAATTAGGAGTTTTCTCGGCCATGCCGGGTTCTATTGGAGATTCATTCAAGATTTCTCCAAAATAGCCCGGCCCATGACTCATCTTCTTGAAAAGGATGCTCCTTTTATATTTTCACCAGAGTGCATCGAAGCTTTTGAAATTTTAAAGAAAAGGCTTACCGAGGCACCAATCCTTGTTGCCCCCGACTGGGACTTACCCTTTGAACTTACGTGCGATGCTAGCGATTATGCTATTGGTGCAGTTCTGGGGCAACGCAAAACCAAACATTTTCAGCCAATACACTACGCAAGTAAGACCATGAATGAGACTCAAACACACTATACCACCACAGAAAAAGAATTATTAGCCGTGGTATATGCCTTCGAAAAATTTCGGTCTTACTTAATCTTAAACAAAAGTGTGGTGTATACGGATCATTCGGCTTTGAAATACTTGTTCACTAAACAGGATGCAAAGCCAAGACTACTCCGTTGGGTCCTGCTCCTCCAGGAATTCGATATTCTCATAAGAGATAAAAAAGGAGCAGAGAACCTTGCCGCTGATCACTTGTCCCGGTTAGAAAATCCTCATCAGGATATTCTCGAGAGAAAAGAAATAAATGAAACTTTTCCTCTGGAGACTCTAAATCTAATCTCTACCCGGGATAATTCCAATACCCCATGGTTTGCCGACTTTGCAAATTACCGTGCGGGAAATTTCGTTGTGAAAGGGATGTCGTCCCAACAGAAAAGAAAATTCTTTAAAGATGTAAAACATTACTTCTGGGACGACCCCTACTTGTTCAAAATATGTGCGGATCAAGTCATCCGACGGTGTGTCCATGGCCAAGAAGCCATGGAAATTCTTAAAGCTTGTCTTGATGGACCCACGGGGGGACATCATAACCCAAACTACACCGCAAAAAAAGTGTTTGATTCAGGATTCTTTTGGCCCACGATCTATAAAGACGCCCATGAACTTATCAAAACCTGTGAGGCTTGCCAGCGTCACGGGAATATTTCTAAAAAGAATGAGATGCCACAAAATGCCATCCAAGTCTGTGAAATATTTGATATGTGGGGCATTGATTTTATGGGGCCATTCCCGTCTTCACGAGGGAATAAGTATATACTCGTGGCTGTCGACTATCTGTCAAAATGGGTTGAGGCAAAAGCCTTACCCACCAATGATGCCCGAGTAGTTGTTAAATTTTTAAAATCTCTCTTTGCCAGATTCGGGACTCCTCGTGCCATTATCAGTGATCGTGGTACTCACTTTTGCAATGAAAAATTTGCGAGAGTAATGCTGAAATATGGTGTAACTCACCGTCTTTCTACAGCATACCACCCCCAAACAAGTGGGCAGGTGGAAGTCTCAAATCGGGGAATTAAGAGAATTCTCGAGAGGACGGTTGGTGAAAACCGTGCCTCTTGGTCGGATAAGCTGGACGATGCATTATGGGCTTTCCGCACTGCTTACAAAACACCCATAGGGTGTACTCCATATAAGCTAGTGTACGGGAAAGCATGTCATCTTCCGATCGAATTAGAACATAAGGCCTATTGGGCCTTAAAACATGCAAATTTCGACCTTCAGACAGCGGGTGATCACCGTAAAGTTCAACTAAACGAACTAAATGAATTACGTGATCAAGCTTACGAAAATTCTTTAATCTATAAAGAAAAGACTAAGAAGATACATGACTCTAAAATTAAGAACCGTGTTTTCAACGTTGGTGACAGAGTTCTTCTTTTCAATTCAAGGTTAAAATTTTTCTCGGGAAAACTAAAAACCCGTTGGTCTGGACCATTTACTATAACCAAAGTATACCCATATGGAACTGTTGAGTTATTGCAACCCGACGGTCCCAATTTTAAAGTAAATGGTCATCGGTTAAAACACTATTTTGGAGGGGACATACAACCAATGGTTGTCCCGGATCTCCAAACTTACCCCATGGACCAATAAATTCGGGGTCGAGTCAAGCTAGAGACTCGGTTAACAAAAACAAGTTTCCCCAAGGACAATTTTAATTTGGGGTCGAGTCAAGCTAGAGACTCGGGAATCAAAAACAAGCTACCTCATGGACAAATCAATTCGAGGTCGAGTCAAGCTAGCGACTCGGTAATCAAAAACAGTAGCAATATGGGTCGTCACCCATATTTCTATCTTCTCATCCCTTTCTAGCACCCTAGTGTGGGGGAGACGAGCCACATGTTGTACATATGTAAAATATTTTTTCAAAAAAAAAAAAAAAAAAAAAAAAAAAAATGGTATAAGACAAATAAAAAGAAAAAAGTGAGTTTGTATGTAAATAGAGTAAAATAAAAAGGTTAATAGTATTGCCTCCTTACGTTCTAAGTCTTGGTGGGACACCAAGTACTGTGAATATTGAGGGCAATATTCAGTTCTAAGTGTGGGGGAGCGTTCTTACGAATGCAAAACACATGTTCCATCAAGAACCCCCATTTGATCAAAATTACCAGTTTTTTCACACTTAGAAATGCAAATAATGGTATCAATCCTCCATGTATAACCCACAACAGGATTGGCTAGTCCAGGAGCAAACGGCTCTTGGTAAAGACATCTCAAAACCGTTGATGGCTTGCAATTTGCCAAAAATTGTATGGTTCCTCAGCTCCCCATATCCCATAAAGCGAATGAGTTGACTAGCCCGCAAGATTATGGCTTGTGGTAAAGGCCGTGGAAAACCATAATTGGTAATCAGCTCACCAAGATGTTGACTATTCCATCAAGATTTGGCTAGTCCAGAAGCAAACGGCTTTTGGTAAAGACAAATCAAATCCGTTGACAGCTGGTGGTTTGCTAAAAATCACACGGTTATCAGGTGTGCCACAGTTCTTACACCTGGCTACTCCAGAAGTGATGGCTTTTGGTAAAGAGTAAAAATCCATTAATTTTTTCTCAAATAGATTGCTAGGGACTAGCAATAGTTTAGTGTGGGGGATTGATGAGTGTCTAAATACTCATCATTTTATACCAATCTAAACTGCCAAAACATACAAAAACACTCAAATATGCATCATAATACTTAAAATATCTTAAAAGTGTGTTTTATATGTTTCAAATACAAAATATGCAAAAACAAATGAAAAATGTACAAAGTTTGCATAATTGGCAGTTTCAGTCCCTCAAATTTCATAAAGTGTCAAAACTAGTCCCTGAAGGTTTAAAATGAATGAAAAGTCAACTTAAGTCCTTGGGAAACCAAAAATATTCACAAATGATCCCTGGATGAAAGTTTACACAAACTGGCAACTTTTACCCCTCAAGTTACAAAATTGGCAAAAATGGTCCCTGGGTATTCAAAACTTAGAAATTTACAAATAATACCCTTGTACTATGCATGAATGACAAAATGGAATAATTTTGATAACATTTTGAGAAATTACAACCACAGTCCCTTAAAAATCCAAATTTTCATAAATGGTCCCTGGAGTTTGAAAAATTACAGAAAAGGTCCCTGGATATTTTTAAAATGGAAAAATCATAAATTTGGTCCTTGGTTTATCTAACTTTGCAGGTTTGGTCCCTTGGAAATACTTTGGAAGAGTGGCAAAAATCAGCCTTTAACTTTGCCAAAATTACAAAGTTGGTCCTTGTGTACACTTAACCAACCGGACCCTTATTTATTAAATAAACCACAAACCAAATCCAACCCAACACAAACCTAAACTACCCAACCCACACACACCCCTAGCCCAACATAAGCCCAGTCCAACACCCCTTATATTAAAACCCGGTTTGACCCCAGTCAAACACCCCAATCCCGCCTTCACTGTTCACCACCCTCACCACCACCTGAAACCACCAAAACCAGGTGGTATTTCACCACCACCTCACCTCTCCACCTCACCCCCTACTCCCCTAAACCCTCCTTTCCACCTCACAGCAAACCCACACCCCATTTAATGCTATCCACACTAATTTTCACTCCAAACTCCATGCTTGTCCTCTGTTTTCTTCAATATAGCCCCAACTTGCATAAAACATCACCCTTTGCCTCCTGACACCTCTACAACACTCCAACAATCTTTAATTACTAACCTTTGGCCCCAAGTTAACTTGGAAGACTTTTGGCGCCAAAAGTTGGTTTAAACGGTGGATATCAATTAGACATAATCAAGGGCTCAGATGAAGTGGGAAAAGTCCTTGAGGACACCTGGATGCTCATTCTCACCTATAAAGACCAAGAGAAGCAGAAGAGTTACATATCTAGTTTAATTATAAAAAGTGTATGTCGTTTAATGCAATTTCCAATTTCTAGTGTAAACCTAAGCTTCTAAGCAGTGTTCTAAGTATTTTCAGTGTATTGTAACTCTATCTAAGTAATAAATTTCAAGTTTCTGTGAATGTTCAATCTTATGCAATTTTAATTTAATTTTCTTAAATTTCAAAAGATCAATTGTTGTTACTGTGAAGTGTAGTGGATTCCTAAGCTCACTTAAGCTCCTAGATAGTTTATAAAAGCTATTAGAAACCTTTAAAAGCAGTTTAGTAATAAAAACTCAAAAATACCAAAAAAGTCAACAAAAGTCAAACTGATAAGCTATTGGTGATAAGCAATGGAGCAGGGTTAATTTTGGAAGGCCTTGGGTTAGTGAATCTGTGGAGATTCTTTAAGATTGTTCTTGGTTCATGGTTTGAGCAGGAAAGCTTATTGTAAGTTATCAAAATTCTCATTTCTGCCTTTGTACTATTGCTTTGCTTATTGCTTGCTTTCTCAGTTACTATATGCTTATTCAGTCTTAGTTAGTGATAATTCAACATAAAATTGGTATCTTGTTTGTTGGAATCCATAGTTACTAAAATATCAAAGTTTCACAGTTAATATAGCTTATTTAGTATTCTTGAATATCTGTGGTTATTTCTTGTTTCTAAGTGCTTAAAAATACTTAATATAACATAATAAGTTATGTTGGATCAGTAGGATAAGCTTTTATAGCCTTTAGCTACTTAAATCTCAAAACAATCTAAGTATAAGGTGTGTTTGGATCAGGTTGTTCATCTGAGATCAAGGTAGTTTGTGTTATTGTTTTTGCTTGCTTTAAGTCATATAGTGTAATACTAGCTCAGAAAAACAAAAATACCAAAGTCTTAATTAGGTAAAAGTCAAAATCACAAGTACTTCTTCACCACAGTTAACTGTGGTGGAATCTAAGTCCAAAACTCATCATATCTACTCATAAGTTGTTAGAATAACTTAATTAAGTCTTATTATAACTTATTACAACATATTCAGTAAGTAGATTAAGCTCAAAGTTCACATAAGTCAAACCAACTCAAGTTTCATAAAAAGTCAAATGGTCATTCTCAGATTTTCTCAAAACTAGTGGGATTTTTATAGATTTGTGTATTGTGATTCAAGCCTTGAGCTTTTGTGGACTTGTTGTCTACCAGCTCTAATTTAAGATCCTAATCAGCTTATATTTTTAGCAATTTTACCCTGGTCTCCACAAGCTAGGGAAATCACTTGCAGGGCAAGCATCTCCCCTGTGCACAGGTTTTAGGCAAAATACCAAGACCCATAGTGTGCTCTCCAGTGGACCCCACACCCTAGGTTTCAGCTTAATTGTAGCTTAATACCTCAGCTTTTCACATCTAGGTTTAGTCTAGCCTTTAGCTTATTGTAGCATAGCTTTTAGGACCCTAGTTTGTAGCCTGTTTCAAAAAGCTACACTGAGCACTCAGTGTATGATCACCATTTTAAAGGCTCACACAGAGCTTATTAGTGAGCCAAAAGCTTAGCTTCTTGGTTTAATTTGTAGCTTAACAACCCATCTTTGAACCCCTAGGTTTAGTTTGAACCCCCTTTTACTCTTGTGGACCCCACACTCATTGAAACACAACTGCAGGGAAGAAGTACTTCCCTTGCATCAGCTTACCACCACCACACCACCAACTTTAGTGGTGGCTGCAGCCCACACCAGTAGGTCCCACACCTCACAACTGGGTTCTTACAACCCCCCTCCTACCCAGGTTCAATACTTGACTCTTAGTTTGACCTCTAGATCAGTGGACCCCACCTGGACTTGTCCCTAAACTCTGTCCCACTTCTGAGTCAGAAACCAAATAAGCAAGTGCTTATTTTAGCTTTCCAGCTTATCCTAGGAGCTTATCTCACCACATATAGCTTAAATGGGTATAAGTAACTTAGGTAAACCAGATTTCATTATAGTGGACCCCACATAACCTCAACTTAGCTTATTTCTTAATTTAGTCAACCATAGTCAACTGTATAAGCAAATAAGCACTTACAGTGCTTATTATTGATTTCCAAAGTAGTTGTCTTTGTTAAAGTTTCATTATTTAAGTATTTAAGTAGTTTTATAAAAGAAAAACCAGAAAAAGCAAACATAAAAATAGTGATAGCTTCTATTTAATAGAAATTATCTATTTAATTTTCATTTCAGCTTATTAATAAGCACTTGTCCAATTCTATAATTTTATAAATTACTTAGTACCTTAAAATAATTTTCTTAGAATTTTCCTAAGCAGTTTAATATTTATTAGATTTAAAACTAGTTTAGATAATTAAATAGGTAATATTAGTAATTAAATAGATTTCTTTAATTTTAATTAACAAAAGTAGAATTTTATATTTTTCCTAAGTTTTATAAAGTAGTTAAGACTTTTAAAAAATAGTTTCATAAATTCCACTGTCCATTTTCTAATTTTCTTATTTAAAATAATTAAATTAGCTTAAAATTAATTAATAAGTAATTAATTAGTCAATTAGCTTAAATATAATTTTTAGCAATTTTTTATAATTTTTTAGTATTCCTGTAGTAATTAAATAGTTTTATAAATTTTATCATAATTTTCTAAGGTAATTTAGTATTAATAGTAATTTAGAATAGTTTAATTAGATTAATTAAGTTAACTAGTTATTAATTAATAAAATACTTATAAAAATACAAAAATATTTGTTTTCATTTTTTATACTTTCTTCAAGTTCTTATTTAGGTTTAGAAATTATTTGCATAAGTTTTTAGGTTAATTTGTAATGTTATAATTTTTAGTTAATTTAAATTAAGTTTTAAATTAGATTTTAATTAGTTTTATTAATTAAATAATAGTTAAATATTATAATAATTACTTTTATCATTTCAATTTCATTTTCCATTTTCTTTAATATTAAGTTTTCAAAAGTTTCACTTTTAACCCCTGTAGTTTGTAACTTGTTAAATACCACTTGTTTTTTTTCTGTTATCTGATTTTCTTATTTGTGCTTTTGTGCTTATATTTGTATTTCTGTTATAGTTTCATATTTTCCAAATATCAAGCAATCAGTAGTATAATCAACCCTCAAATCATCTTTGTTACTGTCCTCAGTACCACTCACTTTCCTAATCGTTTACAAATACTATTTCAATCTCGTTGGGACTTAACGACCCAGGGATTTTTCTGTACTTCCACGGTCAATATTAACTTGCACTTTCTCCCAGGTGGGCCTAACAGCTGCACACGGCTGACTGGTTGGTTTGGGAGTAGTCAGTCCCGAATTTTCTTCCTACATCGCTTCTTAAAGATTTCACTTCCTAAGGTGGTTCCCGGGAACCACCTTAGTAAGGCATAGGTCCGCCTCTGTAAAACATGGCTTTTGTGTCCTCCTCAAACAATAACACTAGCAGTACTGATGGAGTAGTTAATATTGCTCATGGAGTTTCTACTGCTAGCATTCAAGTTAATGTTGCTAGTTCTACAACTATTGATAACTTGAGTGATGCTGTTATTTATGCATTCCTGGCTGGTCAATCAGATAGTCCTTAGCTTGTACAAGAGGACTTGCAACAAATTCACCCAAATGATATTGAAGAGATGGATTTAAGGTGGCAGATGGCTATGTTGACTATAAGTGCAAGAAGGTTCTTGCAGAACACCGGAAGGAAAGTCACTGTCAATAACAATGAGAGTATTATGTTTGATAAGTCCAAGGCGGAGTGCTAAAATTGCAAAAAGAAGGGACATTTTGCAAGAGAGTGCAGAGCTCCAAGGAACCAAGATAACAGGAACAAGGAAGGCTCTAGAAGGACTGTGCATGTGTAAACCTCAAATTCCACATCTTTGGTGTCTTGTGATAGTCTTGGTGGCTATTATTGGAGTGATCGGGCTAAAGAAGGACCTAATTATGCACTTATTGCTTATTCATCTTCATCCCCAGGTTCTGACTCAGAGGTATCTAATGATTCTGCCTGTTCTTACAAATCTTGTTTGGAAACTATTGAGTCATTTAAATCTCAGAATAATAAACTATTAGAAGATTTAAGAAAGTAGAGTTAATGGTTTTAGGATATAAGAAAGGTCTAGAATCAAAAGAGGAAATACTTGAATTTTTCAAGAAGGATGAGTTTGACTATGTAGACAAGATTAATGTTTTAAAAGGTGAACTTTATGTAAGAGATGAACTTATTAAAGAGCTTAGGAAGAGGATTGAAATAGCACACAAAGAAAAAGATGAAGTTCAAAAAGAAAAAGAAAGTATTCAACTAAATATAACTAGATATGAACATGCATCTGAAGTGTGAACAAGCTAATTGAATGTCAGATTGTTGACAACGTTAAGAAAGGTGTATGTTATAATGAAGTTCCCCCTCCTATCACAGGAAAGTTTGTGCCTCCAAAAACTGATTTGTCTTTTACTGGTCTAGATGAATTTGCTAATGAACCTATCATTAAGGAAAAGAAAGTTGAGTCTAGTGAAGATTCTAAGGTAGAGGTAGGTAGGAAGTACAATGATGCACCAATTATTGAAGATTGGGTATCTGATGATGAGGATCAGAATGTAGCTCAACCTAAGGTTGAAAAGAAAGTGGTTAGGCCTAGCATTGCTAAGATAGAGTCTGTAGAATCTAGAACTGCTAAGAAACCTACTAAAAATGTTGAGCAACCTAGAAAAACCATTCACAGTCCTAGAGGTAATCAGAGGAACTGAAATAACATGATATCTCAAAGATTAGGAAGTAATTTTGAGATGTACAATAAAGTTTGTTATGTGTGTGGTAGTTTTGATCACTTGCAGGTTTATCATCAAAAACCTGTTTGGAACAATGTACAAAGGGTGAATCACCAAAGTTTTTCCAAAAAGGATCACCCCAATGCTAAAAAGAACATGGTTCCAAGGGTAGTATTAATGAAGTCTGGCCATGTATCAATTAATACTGCTAGACAAAACTTTTCAAAACCAGCAGTATTGGTTAATACTGCTAGACCAGTTAATGCTGCTCACACAAAACCAACAGTGAATGGTGTTAAATCAATGTCACATTTTTCAAAACATCATGTTCAACTATTAAAAGGCCCATTCAAAAGAAGACAACATTTAATACTGCTAAGCCAAAAGCAGTAGTTAATACTGCTAGGCCAAAAGCAGTTATTAATACTGTTAAGGGTAATCATTTTTATGTTGTTGATGCGTGCGTATATTGTTGTAGGTTAGATTATATTATCAAGTTTTAAATTTATATTTAGCCGACTTATCCTATAACACACACTAATGAGCAGTGTACCCGATCAATGTAGCTAGTTAGTAAGTAGAGTGTCGAATACTAAGAGTGGAATGTTAACACGTAGATATCATCAATATTTTAATCCTAAGTTAGTTTTAATGGCCTAATCTAACGCAATGGGGGGTTTAGCCTGAGAGACTAGCACAATGTGTAGATTAAGTAAAAAGTAAATAAAATACAAGAACGAATGGCACACATATACACAGATAGAAAAAAGATATAGATAAGAGGTCTGGCAGATAGTAGGAAATTGTCACACATTTAATTGCTTAGCTATATAAGATGAGTGCTCAAATCTATTCTCCCTTAGTGGAATTCTTAACACCTAATGATCACTAAGTTTATGTATTATTTATCCCTTTTATAGGCTTACATCAACTATGCAAACGATGTTCATGAAGTAATTGCGTGAGCCTACTTCGACAAGGCGCAATAAACTCAATATGTAATCAAAGCACATGCATTAAGAAACCAAATAAACATCAAATACTCTTTATAAAAGCTGGAAACAATTAAGTCCGATCAAATAGTGAAAAAGACGCTAACTCAATGATTAAAAGATTGCTAATACAACTAAACGAGTTTTCCTATGAATTAAAATACTAGCAGGACCTTCTTACTGCTCTGAATTCGTCCTTTAGGTTGTATCTTGTGCTGCCAATTCGTCTGGTTTTCTCCCTTGTTGTGTATGTGTCGAATGTGGCTGTCGAATGGGGTATTTATACTTTCTGATGACAGGCTTGATACGACATATCCATTAAGTTGATGCGCCATATCTAGCTAACTTCACGTGGGGTTCAAGATTATTATATTTGGGAATATTCGTACACGTCATAAGATATGGCGCAACTTCAATCTTCATACGGCGCATCGTCCTTCAGAATCTTGGATTATCTGGTGAAGCCTTGAGAGTAATACGTCACATATCTGGAATGTGATACGGCATATCTAGAGTAAAACAAGTCAGATCTTCTCGTTGACCAAGGTTTTATATACGGCGTATGGGATAATTCCATACGGCACATGTGTCAAAGTCAGGCAATGGCTTCATAATCATCTAAGTCTTTATGTACAGCGTATCTGTCTAGAATGATACGGCGTATCTTCCTTCAATTTAGTAGACTTTTCCAACTTGATCCATTTTGCTCCAATTTACGTCCAAAATAGCTAACATTCACCAAATGCTTGTTTATAACTGAGAGTTACAAAAGTAAGTGATTAAGTACCAATTCTCATATAAAATAATCTAAAATAAGCGAATAACATAGGATAAATGATGCCAATAAAATGTAGTTATTTGATATCATCAGCTGTTAAGGTCTCAGCTTGTTGGGTTTGGAACCAAAGATTAAAGTTTTAGACCATGTTTCCAAACATGACAATGCATCAATCATCCTAAAGAAATTTGATTATGTTGATACACAAGGCAGATCCAAGTCAGTGATGGCTTGGGTCCCCAAAAGAAACTAATTTTCTTACTTTATGTGTAGGGCAATCCGCAGGTGGATTTACAGGATAAAGGAGTGATTGATAGTAGATGCTCGAGGCACATGACAAGGAACATATCCAATATTACTGATTATGAAGAAATAGATGGAGGATATGTTGCTTTTGTGAGTAATCCCAAAGGAGGGAAAATCACAGGTAGGGGTATAATCAAAACTGGTAAACTAGATTTTGAAAATGTGTATTCTCTAAGAGAGTTAAAGTTTAATCTCTTTAGTCTTACACAAATGTGTGACAAAAAGAATAGTGTTCTTTTTAATGAAATTGAATGTATTGTTTTATCTCCAGTCTTTAAGTTAACTGATGAAAGTCATGTTTTACTTAAAGTTCCTAGAAAGAACAATATATACAGTGTTGATTTAAAGAACATTGTTCCCAAAGAAGGTTTAACTTGTCTCTTTTCAAATGCCATATCTGATGAATCTAATCTTTGGCATAGAAGGCTAGGTCACTTGAATTTTAAAACAATGAACAAATTGGTTAAGGGAAATCTTGTAAGAGGTTTACCTTCAAAACTTTTTGAAAATGATCAAAACTGTGTTGCTTGTCAGAAGGGAAAGCAACATAGAGCCTCTTGTAAGTCCAAAACTGAGAACTCTATTAGTCAACCTTTACATATGTTGCATATGGATTTGTTTTGTCCAATATTTGTAAAAAGCTTAATGAAAAAGATGTATTGCCTAGTTGTCACAGATGATTTTAATAGGTTTACTTGTGTTTTCTTTCTAGCAATTAAGGATTGTTGTGATTATTTGTTGGCGATGGTATATTGTTGAGCTCGTTGGTGTGAGCTGTGACTCACGGGGAGTCACGGCCACGAGTTTTGGTAACCGAGGTGTTTAGCCGAGGGCGTGGAGTCATAAAATGGTCTTGGTAAATTTTTATTGGTGTTAGAATATTAGTTGGACCGTGGTTATTGTTGTGAAAGTATTGATTTGAAACGACACTCACGGCGAGTGTCGTTATGTGTACCACGACACATAAAGTGTCGTGGGGACTTGGATATAGATTTTGGTCTAAACGAAATGTCTTTTAAGTCAATAACGAGGTTTAGGTAACCGGGAGTTGGTCGTATATGTTTATGTCAAAATGTATTATTTTAAAACTAAAAATTATAAGTTGGGTTATTTTTGGTTTGGTTAATGGGTTATGGAGCCCGTTAACATAAATTTCAGTCATATGGTGACATTGGGCTTAAAGTCCAATAGTGTGTGTTATTTATGCTTTTAATTTGTCGTTAATCATTTCATTTAACATTTATTAACTTAATTTATTATTGTTGTTTTTGTCGATGATGTTTCCGATGCTATTTGGGAGTACTTCAATATTGATATGGGATTTGTAACATTTGTTACTATTACATAAGCTTTGGATGAAATGGATGCTCGTTATTGGATTTACGGTATTAGCCGAAGGACTTAGAGACGATTTTGGACACAAAATGGTTAATAAACCCGACACTAATATTCACGCGAATGTTATCGACAGATAATTATTTAAAACTTGTAAAATTTGTACTAATTTGTATTTAAATTGTATTTAACTTGTAATTTTTGTATTTAATTTGTATAAATTTTTATAAATTTAGTAAATGGTGATAATTAAAGCTTGATATTCAATAAGTCGTAACGACTTGGAAAAATATTGTATAAACGGATAACTCATGTCCAAATTTTATAAAAACCTTTTTATAACTTAAACGATTATGATTTAATAAATAATATAAAATTTTCTGTTTATTAAGTTATTAACATAATAAACCTTTTATCAACTAAACGATTCTTTCTAAGTCAAAACATTTTCTCAACTATTTGGGTTACCTGGTAAAAACACCGAAACAACATGTTAACGCTTTATTTCTTATTTTCCTTTTATTCCTTAATTCACTTTTATTTCCCATTTCTTTCTTTTCTTATTCGTATTTGTTTGTTATTTCCCTTTCGTTTTTTGATTCTTTTCTATGTGTTTGATTGTGTTTCGCCGACTTTCATCATCTTACGTGATTTAAACTCGAAACTATATTTTCTAAAAACCACACGAGATACAAACGTGACAACTGGTAATACTGGGAACTATGTTTAAAATACCGAGTGATAATTATAAATAAACTGTTACTTAACTTGAGACTTGATTATCTGAAACGACCGTTATGTGTGGGGAATTATTCTTGGAATACTCAGTTGATATATGTTTACATAGGTACTACTTCGACTCTGGCACTAGGAAACCTAATAAGACGAGATTAAACAAGAAACAGTTACATTTATTTAATAAAAGTATTTATTATCAAACTTCATTGAAAAAAGTTTCTAAGATGAACAGTGACGGTTAAAAACTTATTCGGTGACATCTAATTTTTCACGAATAAAAACAAGTAATTTTGGGAGAGTTTACTAAAAATTATACTGCTAATCCTTGCACCGACCCCTCAATTGAAAATAAATAACACACAAGGATCTATTTGCAATTTACTAAAACTGAACTATACTAAATAACCCTAACCCTAACTCATATTTCATATCATCATCATCAACCTCACTCTTTCTCTCCCTCTCATCTACGCCGCCGGCCACCACCATAATGCCACCAACGCCACCATCCAAATCTCACAACCACTATCAACACACTCAAAATCATCTCCTCTATTCACCCTTGTACACTACGCGCTACCAAAACAACCATAAAATCACTTTGTTACCACCGCCGTCAGAACACCACCTCCACCATCACTATAACCTGAAAAACGTGTAGATCTAATTGAAGAATGTAAGCAAAACGCGTTTTTAAGCATGGGTTTAATCACTACCTAGTCAACTCGTGATATTTTCTAGCAATACGGGTTCAAAACAAGTGGGTTTAATGTTTTATTAAATAAACATGATAATAACATGAGATAGTATCCACCTTGTGTCGTGTTTGTATGTGTCGACGTGAAACCGTGAGCATAAGTTCATGGCTCGAGCTTGTTCTTGATGTTGTACTTAATTTTATCGTTGTTATTGTTGGTTGTTTTTAGTTTTTTTGTTTTGATGGTAAGCCGAGAGAACAAAAGACCCAAAGGGGATCCATTTGGCCATTAGCCGTGGGCGGGGAAGGCTAGCCGAGACCCTGAGGTCTTGGCAATGGTCCTTGTGGCCTTAGCTTGCTGATTTTATTATCTGTGGTAAAGTTTTGAGGTTGCCGAGAGTTTAGGATTAAGATTGGTGAAGTTGTAATTTGATTGATGGAAAAATTTGGTTATTGAAGTTGTTTGGTTGTTGCTATTGATTATGGCCGAGAGGTAGGAGAAGCCGAGTCCGAATGGTCTCGATTGTGTGATGATTAGTAGTTGACGGGGATTGACATAAGCCGTTGTCGGCTACGAGTGATTGAAGATAGGTTGCGGATATGAGATTTTGGACTTGGTTTCATGAGATGAGATTCCTTACTTATTGATGACATAATGTGATAATAAATGTGAACTTTATGCAATGTCGAGGTCACTTTGACACTTTAGTCAATAGTTGACTTCGACAACACCAAAACATGAATTTTAGACTATAATGAAATTATTGGACGTTAATTAACTATTATAGCCCGAGAGTGGTGACTCGGACTCGTGAACTCGAATAAATAATAAGTCGTTAAATAATTAGACTCGACAAACAACTTATAATTATATATGTATGTATATGTAAATATATATATGTATATATATAGTAAATCAGTAATAAATATAAATAATAACGTTAACTATAAATATTAACTAACGAAATCAGATTAATATTTTTCGGAAACCTTGTTATATATAAAAATGGAATTGATTTTCCGATTAAAAGGAAATACCTTTGAAAATAAACCATAGAGGTTTTCAAATATAAATGTTTATTTAACGCGGGTTATTAAATCTTCGAGTGCACGCAAAACTAGAAAATACTATTTGTAATAGTAATTATTTATTTCACCTTATAAATATTGAGTTATGGATCTATTTAACATTAATATGATCAAACCAATACGGTTATCAGACATTGGACTGATAAGCTCAATAAGGGCCCGACAAACATATTGGGTGACAATATTAATGAGAAATGTATCATATGACTACTAAATGACTATATGACTTTGGAATCAATGAGTAAATGGAAAAATGGTTAAACCTATCAAGTTTACAAATTTGATAAGTAGTTGACCCTTCGTACAAGAACTTATTGAATCCTAGGGTCATATCATTTGACCTTATAATAGATATAGATTCCAAATTGGAATATTGGTTTAGTTGGCTATATGAAATTATGTGAATTGATGTATTTGGATTATGTTCTTGGCGTGAGTTCACTCGAGTCGAGACCATGTCTCCCACATGCACACACAAACGACCATACCAAGCACTAATAAATGGTTTTTACAAGAGATTTTGGAAACAGAAACGGAATATACTCTGGGAATAGAGATATTGGTTAAAGATATATTCTGAAAACAAGTTTATATGATTAGGTTGTGCGAAGTTCATAGTTGTTGTAACTCATTAGCTGCTGCTTTGCCTTGCCCCTGTTTGAATTGCTATGTTAATCTACTCATAATATACTCTGTGATTGTGCTTTCCTAGAATCCAGGTAAGTTCATGACCCTCTACTTTTAAACTGTTTTAATAACTATTTAGGGGGAGAATACATGCTCGGTTTAACTAAACTTATTGATTGTTTACATTGGATTTGTGAAATGTTTGTTTAAGAACTGATTGATTGATTGATTGAAATAACTGAATTGATTATTGAAGGCTTTATGTGTTTATCTGACGTGAATGTGAGTTTATTGCCCCACTTTTACTCTTTCCATTGTTTTATTTAAACTTGGGGTGAGAAAACATGCAACTATTTTTCTAGACCTGCAACTATTTTTGATTGCTTATGTGTAGACTAGCTAAAGGTTAGATAATGTGGTAGATGTTGACTTAGGCTAGGCCTGCCTTGGAGCCTAGCTAAGAATAGATATCTACTCCTGTCACACCCCCAAAATAGGGTCCAGCGGAAGCATACATGTAGCTGGGGTGTAACTCAATCGGTATCACAACACAAGTACAAAAATGGTTTTCACTTTAATCATTTAGAATAAGATCGTTTAATCAAAAATGTTGAATTTACATCGTTATAAGTAGTGCGGAAGTAGGCCCTTAAAATAGTTAAAAAAACGGTCCCCAAATGAATAATCAGAGTCTTCTATGACCATGCCATGCCCTGCCCTGCCAAAACCTCATGTAGCGTGCCATTGGTTAAAACCTGAAAATACATGCTAAAGTGTCAACACGAGGTTGGTGAGTTCATAGAGTCTTGTGAAAAAGAATGTTATGCATATGAATGAAGATTTTCCAGCAAAGACATCGTAAATCCACTCAGTTGCAAGTCCCGCCATAAGAGACTTGTAACCTGTGTGTTCACAACCCACTGCTAACATATATAGTATGAGTAAAACATGTATAAGTTCATCACAACAGTTAAGCAATTAGTCGTGAGTCTACACTTCATCTCCGAAGACCTCACGTAAGTATGTTGCTCACAAGGAAGGTAGTGGCATTGGTTCCACTTCATCTCCAAAACCCAATGCATGTGTTATCCAAGGAGACTTTATGTTGCTCAGAAGGAAGGTAATAGCATTGATTCTACTTCATCTCCGAAACCCAATGCATGTGTTATCCCAAAGAGACTTACAAGTTTAAGTATAACGCCATCAAGTATAATGCAATCAAGTATAATGTAATCAAGTATAATGTTTCCAAGTATAAATGTTATGTGTATTTGTACAAGTAAGCAAGTAGTAGCATGTATCTCCCCCAAAGAGTTAAAACAAGTATAAAAGAGTAGGGGCTATGACTCACCTGGTGCAATGATGCAATGATGGTAAAATGATCGGGACAATAAGGCGCGAACACTAGCCGCAACCTAAGATGAATGATAGCGATCTAATTTAGATCATGAAATGATGTTATGAATGTCCATGCACATGTTTCCTATACCACTCTACTCTTTGGAAAAAAACATTTGTTGTTATCAAAAATATATATTCCAAGACTTAGGAAAAATATGGCTATTAGAAAAATAAAGCTAGTTGCAATATATATACTTATATATATATCGTATGTATCAATGTTCGTGTTGAAATCCTCGGTTTGAAATCCTTGAAATAACGCCTTGTAGTGATGAAAATATACTTGTAATCACTAATACTTCATTAGTTATGAATTTGGGTACTTGGTTAATATTTCTAGAAAATCTAGAATTTAGTACGTAGTGTTATTATTTATAAAAGCTGCCAATTATAGAGGATTTTTGCCGATATTGAAACGTGAATATCTTTGTCGTTATAAGCCCGTTTTACTTGTTCTTTATATCCACGGTTACGTCTTAGTATGTAGTAATATATTTTGGAAAGCTTGACTCCTCCGGGTTACGTCTAAAGTCTCTTTTTGTCCGACGAAAAACGTCCATCAGCATGTATTTTTCCGGAAAATAGGTTTCGTCAATAAACTTGCAAAAATCATAACTTCTTCGTTATAAACTCTTTTTAATCCGTTCTTTCGCCTACGGATTCGTTTTTGAAAGTATTTTCTAAAAATTTTGCCAAAGTTTACTTTATATTTACTGATTTTCCTGGATTTACCAAAATGGGACAGAATGTATATTTACTTGTTACAAATCCATTTCCAAGGTTCAAAACTAGTTTCTACATCATCCAAAACTCTTGCAAACTCCAAAAATCTATACTAATCCTACCATACACCTTCTCAGGGTGCCATGGGTTCCTAATGACTAGTAATCAAGTTAATTTAACAAGGGAACACCTAAATCACAATCTAGGGTTTGTATGTTCAAAAAGTATATAAAAATAAAGTGGTATAGCTAGTTTGTACATGAAATTAAGCATGAATACTATAAGATACATATGTTAATTAGATGAAAACATGAAAATAAATTTGATAACTCACTTTGAAATAATAGGTGGTGAGATGATGAGAAACCTTGGATTACTTGTGTTTTTGTGTTATGATTCTTGATTAGGATGATGAAATGAACAACTTTGATGCTTTATACTTTGAAAAATAATGGTTTGATCATGGATCTTGATGTTGGGTCGTGGCTTAGGGAGGAAGACAAGAGAAAACCTTTCTTTGATTATGAAAAAAAGAAATATGAAAGTGTTAAAGGTGTTTTAGTAGGAAATATCTAACATAATGGCATTATTGTAAATATTTAGTCAAGTGGAAGACAATGGGGGGGCTGCACATGTAAAGAAATTAGATGAGTATGTAGTAAGCTTGGTGTTATCTGGTTCACGGAGTCGGTTTTGGTTCCGTTATTCGCAAAACGTAAAGTTTTAAACCGCGAAACGTAAATTCGGGCATCGTAAAAATATGAAACTTGAAAGAATGACTAAAATTGTTAAAATACTCTATAATAAAATAAAAATGAATGGTAAGTTCCATCGGGTTGCTTGAACGTTGTTAAAACTGGAAACGCGGGTTAAAAACGCGTAATTCGCGTAAAACGCTGAACTGGAAAACGTAAAATTCCAAAATACTGGGTAAATGAATGTAACAACTTTTATGATGATATAATGGATATAAAAATATGTCGGGACCATTGTGGGAATATTTAGATATATTCGTCGTGTATAAACCGGGTGTTAACGTTTATTATAAATACTTATACGTAAAACGTTAAATGTATCAAATATATAAATTTGAAAATCCTAAGAGTGGTATAACATGTAAATGCTGTTATGATGATATGCAGACTGTCTCTAGTCCGTATGCAGTGTCCTTAGCACTAATGAAATGAATTCGCACCTAAACCAATCCGGTTACGCGAATTTGAATACCCGTAAACTAAATTTACGATGAAATGTGTAATGCACGTGAATGATGAAACCTTTTCCCGCAATGAATAGTGTTTAGTGAATAGTTTTATTTATGAATGCTTCTCGGAATGTCAAACTGACACAAAAAATGATGAATAGTAAACTGATGAATCGTGTTTGATGAATAGTGTTTTTTTCCAAAGTTCGGGAAATGACCTGAAATGGCGAGTTGTGACAGTCTCCCATCCTAAAAGGAACTTCGTTCCGAAGTTCAGCTCGTTTGTTCCACATATGTGCCTAGTGGTCTGATTCGACAATGCAAACTTTCCCAAACTCGAGCATACCCCTCAAAAGACCTTCCTTAGGTTAATCCTTTAGGTAACCGATTTTCACTTAATCCCGCAACTCATCAAACAAGAAATGTCATGAGATTAGGCTAAATCGGTTTGAGTGATGACTTTAACTTTTAGCTTGATTTTCGCAACTGATCAAACAAGAACTGTCACTAGAATCAAGCTAAAAATCAAGGTCTGGATTCAACATCCTTGAAAAAGGTCTTTTGAAAGATTGGCTCGACTTTGGAATTGCTTACACACAATCCAGACAAAATATCATTATAACTATTCTCAGTGTTGCAAAATTCATTTCTGAGTCGGATATAGGTGGTCAGCCTATGTCCTACTATCCCGGGTTGAATATAAATGACCAGTCTATATTCCACCGAGGTTCCATGAATTTTGAAATACTCAGCTTAGTTATATTAATACTATGTCCTTCACAAATACTAAGACGTTTAGAAAGACTAAGGCAGGTGATCAAACTCGAGGTCAAATGATGAAACTATGCAAGAAAAAACATAACGCGGTGACATATATGATACATGAGCATGCTTAAATGAAAGACAATTATAGTAATCAACTATAATAAATGAATATAATATATCAGGTAATGAGACATAAATCTCATCACCTATGTCAGCAACTAACCACAAATAAGGCTTCAGCTTGGCAGGCAGGCACGTGACGGTCATAGGGTTAAGTTTTCTTGAAAGTAGCTATAGTCTAGGTTTTTAAAAATACTTAGTTCGCTATAGCCAAAGCTCTGGTACCAATCTGTCACACCTCGAAAATAGGGTCCAGCGGAAGCATACATGTAGCTGAGGTGTAACTCAATCGGTATCACAACACAAGTACAAAAATGGTTTTCACTTTAATCATTTAGAATAAGATCGTTTAATCAAAAATGTTGAATTTACATTGTTAAAAGTAGTGCGGAAGTAGGCCCTTAAAATAGTTAAAAATGGTCCCCAAATGAATAATCAGAGTCTTCTATGACCATGTCATGCCCTGCCCTGCCAAAATCTCATGTAGCGTGCCATTGGTTAAAACCTGAAAATACATGCTAAAGTGTCAACACGAGGTTGGTGAGTTGATGAGGCGAAAAATGATCCGTTTTTAGGGGGTCATTTAAGCCCGAATCCGAATTTATTTGATCAAATATTGCCCTAAATCGTTCCTTTTGTGATTTTAGGTACTTTGGGAGAGAAATCTGGAAAAGGAAGCAATTCGGACGTTTTTGGAGCATAAAAGTGAAGAAAACGCCAAAGTCTTAATTTTCCATGCTGGGAACAGTAGGTGACGGCGTCAAGAGCAAAATCTTGACGGCGTCAAGAGCAAATCTCATGAATTTCCATGACGACCCAGAACTGATTTGACGGCGTCACGTAGGAAGGGCGTCAAGAGTAAAAGAGTCATGACGGCCTGGAAGTGTATAAGTCTTGACGGCGTCAGAAGTAGATCTAGGCAGTCCGAGGAGAGTTTTGGCGGCGAGGTGACGGCGTCACAAGTTTATTCTTGACGCCGTCAGACCTATTTTTCTATATATAGTTTTCTAATTTTCACACATTAAGGAGAGAAGTTTTGGGAGAAACCCTAAGTACGATTTTGGTGCAACTTTTACAGGTTTTTCAAGGGTTCCAAACCCTTGATACCTTGCATTGTAATTGAGATAAGTGTTTCTTTAATTCAATCAATATGTCTATGTGTTGGTTGTCTATATCTTGTTCTTGTCTCAATTCTATCATGCTAGGCTAGATCTATCTTGTGTTTGCTTAGATCTAATGAAACCTAGATGTTAATTATGTGTTGATTACTTGTTTATCTTTGTCTTGGATGAGTGATTTATATGTTAGGCTTAAGAAAACTGGCAGATCTCCACTTGGTAACATGCTTGAACGTCTTAAGAAACATGAACCGAGGCACACTAGGTCTTTATTGGTTGTATTTAATGCATGAGCCACTGTTTATAATCCCTATAGTTGTGCTGGGCATGGTGTAGGAGGAGATAAGAGCTCATAGAATTGGGGAGTTATGTGTGCCACCCCATGAATGGT
Source organism: Artemisia argyi (assembly GCA_030686995.1). Taxonomy (NCBI): domain Eukaryota; kingdom Viridiplantae; phylum Streptophyta; class Magnoliopsida; order Asterales; family Asteraceae; genus Artemisia; species Artemisia argyi. The sequence continues at coordinate 88,873,642 of CM060676.1, forward strand.
ATTAAGGAATACGATTCGTCATCCATGCAATTATAACAAGTAATTAACGTGTAAAAGATGTCTAGGGAGTAGTGAAATCTAAGTAAACACATTTTCTCCAATTACTGCTCACAACTTTAGTATAATTTAGCTTATTTTCATTTTTAGTATTTTATTTTGATTTCATCTTAGTATTGGGTTAGTTGATTAGCAACTAATTCCACCCAAATCCTTCAAACCCGAGATTTTAATTGCTTTCATAAAAATATAAAAATACAAAAATAATCATCCCTCACCTTTAGCACTAGTAATTAGGTTTTCTAATCCTAGCGACACTATTCCTAAGCTGAACGATCAATCCCCCGGTACTTGTCACTATACTATACTACAACGATCAGGTACACTGCCTGGTGGGGGTTGTATGCTTCTCGAGATCCCTCGAGAGGTAAAGCCTGTTGCGATTCCCACGCATCAAGTTTTTGTGCGCCGATGCCGGGGAATAGTTATTGTCTAGGTTAGAATTTCTTTTTATAAGGTCTACTTGCTAGATTCCGTTCTAGTAAGATTTTATTTTTATTTTTTAGATTTCTTTAGTCTATCTCATTTCTTTGTGCCTTTGTTCGTAACCACCCGACACCATGGACAACGGGAACATCTTTGAACCCGTCATCCCACCACAACAAAACCCACCATTAGAACCCCTTAGGCCCCGAACCTTAGGAGAGTATTCCTGACCTAGCCACCAAGGCTACCGAAACACCATTGAGCTCACCGGAGCCAATGTGACCCCCTTGCGATCCGACACCATCCGGTTGGTGCAAAACGGATGTGCATTCCATGGACTTCGTTCCGAAGATCCAAACCAACATCTTAAGGACTTCCTCAAAATCGTAGATTCCATAGACCTAGGTGTTGAAACTAGAGAGACTACCCGTTTACGCCTATTCCAATTCTCTCTACGGGATCAAGCTAGTCAATGGCTTGAGCGTTTACCCGCGGGATCCATCACCACATGGGATAATCTCGCCAATCGCTTCCTTACCCAATTCTTCCCGCCGGAAAAGACTGCAATGCTTAGAAGGGACATTTTGATGTTTGAACAACAGCGGGGTGAAACTTTCTACGAGGCTTGGGCCCGTTTTAAGGATCTCCTCCACAAGATCCCTCATCATGGTATAAACCTTTGGTTATTAGTCCAGATTTTCTACGACCATGTTGACTATCACACTAAGCACACCATCGACAGGGCCGCGGGAGGTAAATTGCGTGATAAGAACGCCGCGGAGTCTTGGGCAATTATCGAAGAGCTCGCTGTTGATAATCATGAGATGTGGGAATTTAATCATACGATAGAAGCGGCCATCAATGCAGTCTCGACATCTGGAGGAACCACCGAAATCCCCGATGAACTCCTATGCAAACTTGAGGCAAAAGTTGACTATTTTGAGGAAAGGCAAAGGAGACCTTTAAGTCCTAGACGGGCTACTGTCAATTCTGTCTCAAAAACAACTTCGGCACCATTATCTGAGTCACCCTCTAGAGAAAACTCCGAGACTTTTCAGAACTATGCCCCACCTTGTTCCCCTCCCAAAGAGCTTAGTTTGGAATTTGAAGCTAGGATGAGAGAATATATGGCAACTCACTCAGATCGGCTTGCTAGATTCGAGGAAGCAGTTTATAAGCAGAAAGAGGAAATGCAGGAGAAAATGAATGAGGTGATGAGTCTATTAGAGGAGTATGCCAACCAGAGAACCCCCGAAAGAATACTACTAAGGAAAGAAAGTGCCACTCCCATCACCCAATTTGTTAACTCCATCACCATCGTCCAAAAGGGTAACGAGAAGGTAGAAACTCCCGCTAAACAGACCTTAGAAAAACCACCAGAATCCCAACCTTTGAGCTACTACCTGAAACATGATATAAACGAAAACACCATAACAAATTGGATTAAGGGTGATGGGCGTAACCAACCTCCCAATCAGGGTTCTGAAAATGAGGAAGAAGTGAAAGATGAGTATGATACGCTACCTGGAGGATTAGTATTCGAAAGACTAGTGGTACAAAAGGTAGCTACTAAGCAGGTGGCATGTGGGAACTTTGGGATACCAACAAGCATCGGGGACTTGAAACATCTTAGTGCTTTCGCCGACCAAGGATCGGAAGTAAATCTTATGCCCCTAACTATTTACATCCAACTAACGTCAAAAATGCCAGCCCCTACTCGTGTTAGGCTATCTCTCGTTGGACACTCGTACATATATCCCCTAGGGATCGTAGAAGACGTATTAGTTAATGTCGCAGGATTCATGTACCCCGTTGATTTTATGATCATCGATGATAAAGGGGATGGATGCATGCCAATAATCCTTGGGTCACCATTCCTCACTACCGATAGGGCTGTCATTAAATATGAAGGTAGGAAGATCGAGCTTAAATCTAGAAAAAGAAAGATTAGCTTCCCCATGACCCCTAGAAGTAAGCATGAGAATTTGAGTTGGAGAAAGATCAAAAACAACATTGACACGACACCCATTCATGTTCAGAATAAAATTCTTGCATCGGAGGCAAGAATCAAAAGCTATAAGGAAGCCAAAAATGTGAGAAGCAAAAACAATAAGGTTCAGGTCGAATTCGAACATACTCAACCCATAGATAATCATGTACCATTTGAGGAAGGGAACTTGGTACTCTTGAGACACTTAGAAACAACAATACCACCCGATAAACCAAGTCCTTGGTGGTATGGGCCATTCACAATCGAAGGTGTGAGCCAAGATGGGGTAGCTAATTTGAGAAGCAGATTAGGTGGGATGGTGATTGCGAGTATCGACAGATTGAGGCACTACCACCATAACAGTAATGGTCGCAACTATATGGGGTATATCATTTCCAATGATGAGATCACGTAGTAACCCATGACCTTGAGTCTAGCTACAAGACTCGTAAATAAAGAAAAGCGCTTCTTGGGAGGCAACCCATGTTTTGTGTGATTTTATTTGTTTGTTTGTTATTTGCTTCCGTATGCATGCTTAATTTTTATTGTTGGTAGATCATGTTTCTAAACTAAATAGTAGAAATACTTTACTTTGTTGTTTTGGCCTAGTCTTAACTCCACCCAAAAGTATTTTTGCAAAAGATAAGTGTAAGGGGAAACCCCAAATATGTTTTTAAGAAACAAACCGATCATGATTCTCCACAATATTAAATGAACATGTGTATTCGTATTTGTTAGAGTCAAATGCTTGTATTGAGTCATAATGAAATTTTGCAGGATTTTCCAGGAAGTAGGACCAAGTTTTTCCAGAAATTTTCTGGAAACTTAACATAAGGATTTCTGCAGGTCAATTCTGACGGCGTCAGGGGTTTACTCTTGACGGCGTCAGGAGTTAAAATCTGGAAATTTTACCGGTTTTGTTTTTCTAACGGAGTCTTATGGTTTTTGTGAATTATTAAGTTTTATAATCTCCAAGAAATCTGCAAACTTCATTCCACAAGCATTATATCTTATCTTGTTTTAATACATGGTGGGTACTATATATAAATTTGCCATTTACCCGGAGAAGGTAAAAATTTGCCATTTACCACAATTCTAACTATTATGTGTCCGTATCCCGAACAAGCCCGCCAAGCCTAATATGCATATCCATAATACTAGCGTTTACTACTCGAGTAATTAACGGTTCATGAGGGGACTTAATTGGCAAAAAGCATTCAATATCTATAATCGTATAATCGGGTCCAGCATACCAAAAACTACTTGTATTCAGTTTGTAAAAACTAGCATGTATCCACCTCGCGAGGTTTATAAAACATTAAATGAGTAAAGGCGAGGCTATAAACTCACCTCGAAGTGATGAGCAACCAACATAAGCAGATAATCAAGAAGCACAGCACAACAATGATCGGACAGCTTGATCTAGAAGTTAAGGTTTACCTTAACGGTTAAGACACGCTAAGAATAGAATAATGAAATTTAGTTTTCGATGGATGGTTAAGTCAACACGATACATTGATAAAAGATTTAGTTTTCAATTTGTATTAGTTTGGTGGTTGGTTAAATAAATCAAGAGAAAATAATAAGGTATGTAATATATATCCGTATATATATTACATATAGAAAAATAAGTTTATGTATATAATACATGGTGGGTACTATATATATATATATAAGAAAAATGAGAAAAGAAAGCAAAATCATTCAAAGTACATAATACGTTGCAAGTATTATATAAGAAAATAGAAAAATAAAATAAAAATATATAATTCGACACGTTACCGGAAATTCCAAAGTGATGAAATAAAAAAGTTCACGTTCAAAAGAAACATAAGATCTAACGCTACAAACTAAATGCAAGTACTCTCAAAGTTTATACAAAAGTTATGATTTTCGCCTTTTTGTCGGAATTTATAAAATAAGGCAAACATCGTGAAAATTTACTAAGTATAAGGATTTTTAGAAATTTCGGCATGACCTATTCGTTTATATAACGTTTCCCAACTTTACAAAATCAATATTCCACTTAAACAATCCGAAATTTTATATAGTTACTATGTCTAAAACCAATGACGCCCCTTTTGGTTTGCGAAAACCAAAAGTGCACTTAATATCAAATGACAATAAAACAACCAAAATAAACATTTTCGTGACAAAAGAAAAGACACTACTCTAGGTAAAATATCATTTCGGACAAGTTTCATTTTATAAGTTTTGGCCGAAACGGACCAGAAAGTGGTCAAACTCACGTTTTAAAACTGGACCTGATGTTCTTATTTTATAAAAGCTGTCAAACATATATTAGTTTCGTTAAACTTTGTTTGGTCATAACTTTCTTGTTTTAAGTCTGATTTTTATGTTCTTTATATCCCCGAAAAGGTAATTAGTACTAACATATTTTCAAGATTATAAGTTATCAAAAATATTTTATGGCTACTGTTCATACCGAATAAAATTATGACAGCTTATGTATAATTAATTTAACGTTATTCCAAACACCCCATTATGTTTTTAATAAACCTTTACGCTTATGAAGTATCGTCTTTATAAGGTTTCTAATGTTCCCTAATAATATATAAATGATACAATAGCATTCGCTAAGGTTTTTAAAGCTAAAACGGACTCGAAAACGCTTAAAAACACCAATTTAATTTTCTAACAGCAATGGTGTTTTGACTTTTTCAGAAAAATTGTCCAACTTTGACCAAGCTTAAATCCCTCGTTTTACACTTTCAAGCTTAAAAATCCGCGATATCTTTAGTAAAACATCATTCCAGACAACTTTTATGTTTTACACTTAAGCCGGTTCGGACTAGAAAGGGTCCGAAACCTCGTTTTAAAAATCACATCAGCAAGTAAATTTTATGAAATTGCTGTCAAAATTTTTGTATTTTGTCAATGTTAAATTGGCCGTATCTTTTTCGTTATATGTCCGTTTTCGACGTTCTTTATATGAAAATTTATCTATACGAAATAAGCTATCCAAAAATTAACCTTTTAGCTTGCCAAAACATTTTTAAGTTACCCAAATCCTATAACTTAACTTTTGACAGCAAGATTTTTAGTCCAATATATAAGCTCAAATAATCCAAAATGAAAACAAGACAAACCAAACACACTCAATCAATGGGTTTACAGCCAGCGCAAAAACAAACACCCCTAAAAGTTGAAAAATGCAGAAAATTCACAAAAAGCACTCGAATAAGCCAATAAGCCAAAAATAAGCACTTTAGAAATTAATTTTTTTATTTAACCAAATTAACCACCATGATTTAACTATTAATTTTTACAAAAGAACCATATACCCAATTTGATTTCTACAGCCCCGGTTGGTGATTCGATTCAATTCAAACATTTCAAAAATTGATAACATGCAAATTAACCATCCAATTGAAAAACTAAAAAGATGAGATTGAAAGTTAATGAAAAACCTATTTGGAGATGTAAACAATCCACGAAATTCATAACAAATCACACCCCTGATTCGTTGCAATTAAAACCCGAGGTTACAAAGAATGCGTGGCTTGAATCTTGATGGAGAAAATGATTGAAATTTGATGGTGATGTTGTGTCTTGGTGATGGCAGTCGAACAAGAAAGGGGGAGGGAGAAATGTCGATGTAAACAAGAATGAGAAAAAGAGAGTATATTTATTTATTTATTTATTTATTTTAGTGTATACCCGGTATCGCAGGTATGCTTGGTCCGTAAAAATACAAAAGAAACCCGAAAATTTGCGTTTATGGAAAACGTTTTTATAAAGTAATAAATAACTTATTTTAATATGTTTATTAAAATAATTTATGATAATTAAATATAAAAATTATCTATTATCGTGTCGGTACGCGCTGTGTGTAGTTTTTCATGTTTTGCGAGATAATTCTCGTGTTCAAATCAAAAGAGTTCGGAAAGGTTCAAAAATGAAATATACGTAATAATTTATTATTAAAATGCTTCCGAAAAATTACGGGTACGCGTTACGACATACGCGGTTAGATTCTCTCGGTAAAAATAAATTTACTTAAAATAGAATAATAAGTGAAATGTAAAATGTATGAGGTTTACGTAAAAAAAAATGTCAAAATAATAATAGTACATATAAAATATGACTATTTAGAGGAAATAAAATATATAGAACACCTAGACTGATCGTAGTCTAGTGTTGGTTACAAATCATGCATTACGCGATTGAGCTTTCTTGATTATACTTAAAAATATTTAGTTAAATTAAAAAAAAAAAAAAATAGACGTAGAAAATGGATAAGTATTCTTTCATTAGAATATTATATTAATTTAATTACAAGGCAAAATTTACCAATGGTTACAGTACATACCCCTTAAATGGAATCTCGTCCCGAGATTCAGTCTGTGTTATCCGTCGAACTGGTGTCAGTGAAGAGGTGTGGTTAGTCGTAAAGAAATGAAGTCTTGAATAACAAGCGATGTCGTTCGATTCTCGTTGACTCGGAATACAGTGTACGGTAAGGTTGATTATACGGAGTAAAGATAGAGTAAGAATCTGCTTAGTTGTTGTGCTCGATTATATGAATATCGCTGAATCGTTTATGCTCACACAAGAATTTTGTGATTCTTGAAAACCAATTCAGAACATAGTCCTAATATAACTATTTAAAGTATCTTAAAATTCATTTTTTTTAAGTCGAACATAGGTGGTCAGTCTATGTTCCACTGTCCCTAGGTTAAATATAAGCGACCAGCCTATATTTAACCGAGGCTTGATGAATTTTGAAATACTCAACTTAGTTATACCTGTAATATGTCCGTTGTCCACACCGGGCCAGAATCACGGAACTTTAACAATGAAGGTTTCTGAAGAGAACTTGATGAATGTAGAGAAAGTCGCTGAACTTCAGCTTTTGTAGATGATGAATCAGTTTATACGAATTATAGTAGTATGACGAATAATAAAACAATAACAAAATAGTTCATGACGTAATAATAAATCAATGTTTTAAGTTAATGAGAGGGGGTAGAGTAAATTTTAAGAAGCAACAAAATGGCTCATAGAATTGTGACAATTTCGGCAAATGACAGGATGATTTATAAGATGATAACAATTAGTTTATTCAAAACTAGTCCAAAACAGTTTATGTGATAGTAGTATACCAGTAATTTAGTTTATAGATGATGGTAAAGTAGTTTGTAAGAGAGTGGAAAGCATTGTGTAACAACTCGCATTTTCAGATTAATTACTTTTCCCAGCAGATCACCCATGTCGGTACTACTCTCACATGAGCACGCTTAACCGAATGAGCGATTAACCGTTAGACCACAAAACGAGTTTCTAAGACGTTTTGAGTTTTCAAACTTATTAGAAAAAGTCAACATAATTTTTCCCTCCTCCTTTGACCAAAAATCATTCCTTGATTTTATAAGTCATTCCTTGATTTTTAGGCTTACGGTTTGATGTCTAAAAGACATTTAACACCAACCGACACTAGACTGAGCCCAGTCTAGACATTATAAGTCATTTTAAATCATTTATATCATATTAGAAAAGTAACATTTTACTTTTCTCAGTTTTACGCAAAATTCGTACATTTTACGTATTACGCGTTTTAGACCCGTGTTTCCAGTTTTTAGCAGGGTTTACCACCCAAATGGAACCTACCACTCATTTTATATTTTATTATGGGACATATGGACATGTCTAACAATACTTTAAAGTTTCATAATTTTACGACACCCGGTTTTACGTTTTGAGGCCTAATCATTTACGGTTGTCATTTCCCGGAGTCAAAACTAACAAATATCTAGATTTTATCATCCAAGCCAAGCCACCTCCCCCCCTTATCCCTTGTGAACCGCCATATGGGGGGGGAGTCATCCCTTGTGTGGCTTGATCTTAGGCAAGGTTGTCTTGGATGGTTACATGTGTCATTTTGGCCAAAATATCCTAATGAAATGTAACCTCCTCATGAGACTATATATACTCCCTCTCCCCCCCTTCCTTGGCCGGCCATCACAACACACAACAACATCTCACACTTAGCTTATTTCTTTCAAAGTTCTTGCAAAGTTCAAGAGTTAGTTCAAGATAGAAACCCTAGTTAGCTTATTTTTCACCAAAACTCTTCCAAACCCTAGAATACTTGGTGATTTCTCTTGAGTTTAAATCCACTCAATTCACCTTAACCTTCATCATCCATCTTTCAAGAATACCAAGGGTAGAAAGGTTGCTTGAAGTGAAAAGGGTTGAAGCAAGTCTATCAAAGTCCATTTCCTTACTTGTTACTCCTTTCTTTAATTAGAAAGCCAAAAGTTGTAAGCCTAAACCTAACATGCTTCTTGTTAATTTCTCATGTTCATATCATTTACATGTTATTCTTGCTATATTATGTGTTGTAATTATGTCCATGATGTATCATGATGAGTAAAAGATGTTGTTGTAATGAATTATTGAAACAAGTTACTAAAACAAGCAAACTAATGAATTTCTTGGTAAGACCTGATCAAAATGGTAAAAATATGATATTTGATTATTACATATTGTGGTAGAGGACCTAAAAAGGAAACCATAGCAATTTGAACCACCCAAAACGAGTATACGAGTCAAAAGTTACGCCCATTTGAAATTACCAAAGATTTCCGGCAAAACTGCCAAATACCATTCTGATCAAATTTGGGTTTTGAAAGTCACACTTCTGGTCCGATTCATCAAAAAGTTAAAACACGAAAGTTGTCCGAAACGACGTTTTCGTTCAGGAACAAAGAAGCTCGAGACCTAAAAATGCTTTCCGAGTGATAAAATTCTTCAAATTCTAAACAGCCCATTTTTAGGTGAAAGTCACTAGATTATGGTTATACTTTGAAAGGAACAAGAGGCCTTATGACCTATAATCAAGACCACAACCATGGCTAGAGCCAAGGTTGTGTCTCATGACCTTGGAACAAGGACCAAAGGTCATGGCTAGGCCATGACGAAATGACCATACCAACTTACATAGGCGTAAACATGAAACAATGAATTAGGCGATAACATGAACAAGCAATTTGGATCTACTTCACTTAAAAAGGAACCATGAGATATTACAAGGAAAAATGGTCATACAAGACTTATGAAACTTCCCCTAATAACAATCTTCATGTACTAATAAACTTTCCTAAGTTTATTCAAATATCGGACATGTAACTTTTCAGATCGAAACTTATATCTATATATTTTATCAACTACTACAATAGTAGGGAGCCTCATGTGAGGAGTTCATCATGTAAGCCGTCGAGTTGAGTTCTGGATTTACGAGTTAAAGTGTCCTGGCTCCTCGAACGCTTACTAACATGACTTCTGAATTATGTCGGCCCGAACGGTAGTGAACGATATACCAAAACATACATGTTTCATGAATCTTTCTTTCAAAGACTTACAATATACATCATACCACATCATGGACTAAATGCAAGATATATATATAGGCACTACTTCATATTCTTTACTCCGATCCTAAGTCGCAACATTCGATTATAGGTTGCTCGTAGAAACCTTCGCGATTCGACCATCACATTCACTACTCACTACATAACTTAAGGTGAGTTCGTAGCCCCACTTTCTATTGTTTAACTATTTTACAAACCCATGGGGGGAATACATGCTATTATTTTTCTACTCGAACACGATGCTTTCTACTGTATGCTACCCGACGATGTTTTATTATCACTAAGTAATGATTGCCATGTTCGAAGTCCCTATATCATGAACCATTAGTCACTACCTTTAGTGAGCGCGAATATTGTGAATAGATCTATTGGGATTGACGGATCCCATTTGTGTTGAACAACGATGAGTTCACACAAATGCACTATATTTGAGATTTAGCGGTATAACGGCAAAAGTACCTTGATAGGGCTTCTATAATGCCAATTTTGTTGGTTTGATGTTAATGTTTTGGTTGCATGAGCTTAGTGAAATAAATAACGATTTTGTTTTCTAACTATGAGTGTGAGTCTATAGCTCACACTACGATTATTGTGTTCAAACGATTTAACTAAACTCTACGAATATCACTCAACCTTTGTGTTGACCTCTCAAGCATGTATTTCAGGTTCATGACGATCAAGGATGGCACGGATGGGCACGGATACTCAAGAGGCTATAAATTTTATTATCATTCAAAACTCAATTAATGTAATTTGTAAACATGGAACCATCTGGGACCTCATTTCGTAATCTCTGATATCTATATAATTTGAATGATAAATCTTTTAAAACGACTCAATTGGAGTTCGTTTTCTATTATTGTGACTATTGTGCCGTCCAGTAACACCCAGTTCGAATTCCGCTGCATCCATGAATTGGGGGTGTTACAGATTGGTACCAGAGCCATGGTTATAGAGAAACGGGTCTAATTGAGACCTAAACTATAACTACAATTACAAGCAAAAACATTTTATAGCCTTCCGCTCTTCGTGCCTTCCATCCTCCAGACGATTATGGACTTATTATGCAAGTTAGGCTACATAAACATATTAGTATATTGCTATATATATGCTTGCCATATTTTGAGCACTCCCCATAAACGATAGAATTACTTTAACATTGTAATTCTTCTTATAGAAATCATGTGCGTACCCACTTCTCCCGATTATGTGCCCACTCTACCTAATAACTTCCAACTCTTACCACCCTCACCCGAGTTCGGATTTGACTTCGTAAATGCCTTCGCTTCTGATGACGAAGAAGAACCTTTCGAAGATTCAACCGACGAAGAAGAGGATAATGAATACGAATATGTACTAGAACCATTACCACCACCACTATCACTTCCCTTTGATATCCCTACATGTGATGAATTGGATCACTCACTATGGATTGTACCTCGACCACCATTGATCGAACAAGAAAGTCAACATAAAACTATAGCTTCTCAGATTTCATCGACTCGTACCTCTATGACACACTAAACCAAGAAGTTGCCGATCAATCAGAGCTGCTCGGACCTTCTAATCCACAATAGACTAGTGTGATGATACTAGTTAACTTTTGTACTACTAAACTGATTAGACTCAGTTAGTAAAAGTTACGAAATCTATGTAATAACTAGCGATAGTAAAAACGTTGTAATTACTAAACTGAAAGTATCAGTTAGTAAATTTTGAAGAAGCTTGTAATAGGTTTCGATTTTGTAAATCAACCAACGTTGTACGAATAAAACTCTTGTTTTATATACTATCATGTGTTATGCTTCTAAGTTTCAAACATTATTATCCTATCATTCTTATCAAAAATTGTGCTCATCTCACAACTCTCTACTTACAATGTATCTTTTGAACAATAGAATCATGGCGCCAAAGAAAAATACACCACCAACAATGACGCAAGCTGCCATCCGCAAATTGGTAAAGGACAGTGTCAATGCAGCACTTATCACGGAACGAGCAGCCGTAGCTGCAGCAGTTGCAGCAGCTGCCGAAGCCGCCACAGCTGCTGGTGCTGCTGATGCTGCAGCAGCTGCTGATGCTGCAGCAGCCGCAGAAGCCGCCACTGCTGCGGAAGCTACGATAGCTGCAGAGGCTGCCAGAATTGCCAGTCTTAACCTTGGAGGACCTACCCCTCCGGTGACCAATGTTACTACAGTACCAAAGGGTTGCTCGTTCATTTCCTACCTGAAATGTGAACCCATCAAATTCAAGGGTACTGAAGGGGCTGTAGGTTTGACCCGTTGGTTCGAAAAGGCGGAGTCGGTGTTCTTGGTTAGTAAATGTACCGAGGAGGATAAAGTTTAGTATGCCACGAGTACTCTGTTGAATGAGGCGTTGTCCTGGTGGAACTCAATTGCTCAACCCATGGGCATTGAGAATGCCTACAAAATTACTTGGGCTAATTTGAAACAAATGATGATCAAGGAATACTGTCCTCGCAGTGAAATACAGAAGTTGGAGGTTGAATTCTGGGATCATACGGTTAAGGGAAATGATATCATAACCTACAATCGTCGATTTCAAGAATTAAGGATACTTTGTCCAACAATGGTTTCTCCAAAGGAAAAATTGTTGGAAAGATATATCTGGGGACTTCCATCCAGCATACAAGGGCATGTAACTTCGGCAAATCCAAAGGAACTTGATGAAGCTATGCGGATGTCCCGCAGCCTCATGGACCAAGTGGTACGAATGACAGAAACCCGAAAGCAAACCAACAACAACACCAACAACGCCAGCAATACCAATAACCCCAACAATTCCAACTACAGTAACAACAATAACAATAGGAACAACAACAACAAGCGACCATGGGATGGTAACCATGGAAGTAACAACAATAACAACAACAACCAAACTCAAAACAACAACCAGCAAAACAAAAGACAAGAGACCACAAGGGCTTATGTGGCTGCACCAACTAGAGGCGCAGGATATACCGGGAATGCTCCACTATGCAATAAGTGTAACTTCCACCATTCAGGTCCTTGCCCGGCTAAGTGTCGCAACTGTCAGAACACTGGACACCTTGCTAGAGATTGCAGAGTCAAGGATATAGCTACCGGTAGCAACACACAACCGATAGTTATATGCTTCGGGTGTGGAGAAAGTGGACATTACAAAAACCAATGTCCCCAAAATCAAGGTCAACAAGTTGAAGATAACCAAGGGTGAGCCTATATGATAAGAAGAGAAGGAGCTTATCAGAATCTCAACAACACTGCAGAACAATGAAGTTTAGAACTTAGCAGTCATATTTATTTATGCACTCTGTTGTACTATGTGTATGTCATCCCTAGTAATGGGAGTTTTATGACTTAAGAATATTTATTGTTCAATAAACGACTCTTTGTGATAATTCTCATCTATTGTACTTTCTATCTCCAAACCAATTTGATTGTTTAGCAGACTATTACCATTCTATGAGACTTACTCAGTTATCTTATAAACCATTCAACAAATTTTACTTCAAGCTAATTTGTTATCACTTTATTGTTTCACATCATTTTACTCCAAGATATTCTACCACCATCCTAGAAAAATCACTTCGTTGATACCACCCTATAAATCAATATCATGCCTTCATTTCCAACTTTTATCACAAACCACTAAATCTCAACATACCAAAATGAAGAACACAAACCTTCTTAACCTTCTCACCATCATCATCTTCACAACCCTTAATCCCACAAGCTCACTTTCTGATCTTGATGCACTTTTAAAGCTTAAATCATCCTTAGTTACACCACAAGCAAACTCATCAGCCTTACAAGATTGAATACCATACATGACTAAACCGAACATCACATTATCGGTCCTAAATTATACATAGCCTGATCACCTATGTCTAATTCAGGAGGGATCATGTTATGCTGGGAGCAGTCACCTGTATGTTTTCTTAGAAACAAACTTCTCATAAGTAAACTCATCCTACGCCATACACTGAAACGACAAATCAAACTACATCACTCTAATCCTCATAAGTAACCACACCTCTTCATCGACACCACTCCAACATATAACACACACAAAACTTCGGGACGAAGCTCCCCGTAAGGGGTGGAGACTGTAACAACTCGCATTTTCAGATTAATTACTTTTCCCAGCAGGTCACCCATGTCGGTACTACTCTCACATGAGCACGCTTAACCGAATGAGCGATTAACCGTTAGACCACAAAACGAGTTTCTAAGACGTTTTGAGTTTTCAAACTTATTAGAAAAAGTCAACATAATTTTTCCCTCCTCCTTTGACCAAAAATCATTCCTTGATTTTATAAGTCATTCCTTGATTTTTAGGCTTACGGTTTGATGTCTAAAAGACATTTAACACCAACCGACACTAGACTGAGCCCAGTCTAGACATTATAAGTCATTTTAAATCATTTATATTATATTAGAAAAGTAACATTTTACTTTTCTCAGTTTTACGCAAAATTCGTACATTTTACGTATTACGCGTTTTAGACCTGTGTTTCCAGTTTTTAGCAGGGTTTACCACCCAAATGGAACCTACCACTCATTTTATATTTTATTATGGGACATATGGACATGTCTAACAATACTTTAAAGTTTCATAATTTTACGACACCCGGTTTTACGTTTTGAGGCCTAATCATTTACGGTTGTCATTTCCCGGAGTCAAAACTAACAAATATCTATATTTTATCATCCAAGCCAAGCCACCTCCCCCCCCCTTATCCCTTGTGAACCGCCATATGGGGGGGGGGAGTCATCCCTTGTGTGGCTTGATCTTAGGCAAGGTTGTCTTGGATGGTTACATGTGTCATTTTGGCCAAAATATCCTAATGAAATGTAACCTCCTCATGAGACTATATATACTCCCTCTCCCCCCCTTCCTTGGCCGGCCATCACAACACACAACAACATCTCACACTTAGCTTATTTCTTTCAAAGTTCTTGCAAAGTTCAAGAGTTAGTTCAAGATAGAAACCCTAGTTAGCTTATTTTTCACCAAAACTTTTCCAAACCCTAGAATACTTGGTGATTTCTCTTGAGTTTAAATCCACTCAATTCACCTTAACCTTCATCATCCATCTTTCAAGAATACCAAGGGTAGAAAGGTTGCTTGAAGTGAAAAAGGGTTGAAGCAAGTCTATCAAAGTCCATTTCCTTACTTGTTACTCCTTTCTTTAATTAGAAAGCCAAAAGTTGTAAGCCTAAACCTAACATGCTTCTTGTTAATTTCTCATGTTCATATCATTTACATGTTATTCTTGCTATATTATGTGTTGTAATTATGTCCATGATGTATCATGATGAGTAAAAGATGTTGTTGTAATGAATTATTGAAACAAGTTACTAAAACAAGCAAACTAATGAATTTCTTGGTAAGACCTGATCAAAATGATAAAAATATGATATTTTATTATTACATATTGTGGTATAGGACCTAAAAAGGAAACTATAGCAATTTGAACCACCCAAAACGAGTATACGAGTCTAAAGTTACGCCCATTTGAAATTACCAAAGATTTCCGGCAAAACTGCCAAATACCATTCTGATCAAATTCGGGTTTTGAAAGTCACACTTCTGGTCCGATTCATCAAAAAGTTAAAACACGAAAGTTGTCCGAAACGACGTTTTCATTCAGGAATAAAGAAGCTCGAGACCTAAAAATGCTTTCCGAGTGATAAAATTCTTCAAATTCTAAACAGCCCATTTTTAGGTGAAAGTCACTAGATTATGGTTATACTTTGAAAGGAACAAGAGGCCTTATGACCTATAATCAAGACCACAACCATGGCTAGAGCCAAGGTTGTGTCTCATGACCTTGGAACAAGGACCAAAGGTCATGGCTAGGCCATGACGAAATGACCATACCAACTTACATAGGCGTAAACATGAAACAATGAATTAGGCGATAACATGAACAAGCAATTTGGATCTACTTCACTTAAAAAGGAACCATGAGATATTACAAGGAAAAATGGTCATACAAGACTTATGAAACTTCCCCTAATAACAATCTTCATGTACTAATAAACTTTCCTAAGTTTATTCAAATATCGGACATGTAACTTTTCGGATCGAAACTTATATCTATATATTTTATCAACTACTACAATAGTAGGGAGCCTCATGTGAGGAGTTCATCATGTAAGCCGTCGAGTTGAGTTCTGGATTTACGAGTTAAAGTGTCCTGGCTCCTCGAACGCTTACTAACATGACTTCTGAATTATGTCGGCCCGAACGGTAGTGAACGATATACCAAAACATACATGTTTCATGAATCTTTCTTTCAAAGACTTACAATATACATCATACCACATCATGGACTAAATTCAAGATATATATATAGGCACTACTTCATATTCTTTACTCCGATCCTAAGTCGCAACATTCGATTATAGGTTGCTCGTAGAAACCTTCGCGATTCGACCATCACATTCACTACTCACTACATAACTTAAGGTGAGTTCGTAGCCCCACTTTCTATTGTTTAACTATTTTACAAACCCATGGGGGGAATACATGCTATTATTTTTCTACTCGAACACGATGCTTTCTACTGTATGCTACCCGACGATGTTTTATTATCACTAAGTAACGATTGCCATGTTCGAAGTCCCTATATCATGAACCATTAGTCACTACCTTTAGTGAGCGCGAATATTGTGAATAGATCTATTGGGATTGACGGATCCCATTTGTGTTGAACAACGATGAGTTCACACAAATGCACTATATTTGAGATTTAGCGGTATAACGGCAAAAGTACCTTGATAGGGCTTCTATAATGCCAATTTTGTTGGTTCGATGTTAATGTTTTGGTTGCATGAGCTTAGTGAAATAAATAACGATTTTGTTTTCTAACTATGAGTGTGAGCCTATAGCTCACACTACGATTATTGTGTTCAAACGATTTAACTAAACTCTACGAATATCACTCAACCTTTGTGTTGACCTCTCAAGCATGTATTTCAGGTTCATGACGATCAAGGATGGCACGGATGGGCACGGATACTCAAGAGGCTATAAATTTTATTATCATTCAAAACTCAATTAATGTAATTTGTAAACATGGAACCATCTGGGACCTCATTTCGTAATCTCTGATATCTATATAATTTGAATGATAAATCTTTTAAAACGACTCAATTGGAGTTCGTTTTCTATTATTGTGACTATTGTGCCGTCCAGTAACACCTAGTTCGAATTCCGCTGCATCCATGAATTGGGGGTGTTACACATTGTATTAAAATTTTAGCGAAAATGGTTTAAAAGATGATAGTAAACTAGTTTTACAATGTAATTTACCAAATAATTTGTAAAGGGGTGACAAAATAGTCAATTTTGAACTAGTCAGAGCTAAAATAGTGGTGAATCATGTTGTTAGTTTATAAGGTAGTAGTGGGGTAATTTATTGACATGGTGCTATAGAGACTGAGTGTAAAGAGTCGGATAAAACGTTTATAATAAATATCTTTATACAAATAAAAAATAACGCTCTTGTAAATAGGTATAAATAGTCTTTTATATAATTTGTATATAGATAGTCTTTTATATAATTTGTATCAAGTGTATATAGATAGTCTTTTATATAATTTGTATCAATTCAGATAAGGGTGCAAAAATGCTCAGAAAACATAAGTTTACGGGGAGTAAAGAAAGAGGAATTGATAAATTGTAACGAGTTTCGCCATCGGACGTAATGATAGTATATAAGGTTATGAAAGAGTTTATAGACCATTGTAATCACCTACAATGTCTTGAAAAAGTTTCATAGATCACAAGAATGTAAAATTAGGCATGAGAGAGCAAAATCATGACTAGGGGATATATTCATTAGTCATATAATAGAAGTATGGATGCAAAATAGAGCATATAAGTTACCTGGGAGCAAGCGTACGCGGATATCGAACAATGGTGAAAGACTTAAAAAAATTTCGAAAATCTGTTATAGTTTAGGTTTTGAAAATGACCTAATTCGCTATAACTAATGCTCTGATGCCATTCTGTGACACCCCCAAAATTTTACAACGCAGCGGAATACCAATTTGGGTGTCACTTCATAGTTCATAAAAACAAGTTACATAAAACGACCTCAAAAGAGACGTTTAATAAAATGTCACATTCGATTTGATAAATCAGAGTATAAAGGTCCGAACAATTTTTATTCAAAACTTTAAGTTTCAAGAGTTCAAACATGACTCATTTGCATATTAAAAAAAATAATAAAATAATAATCGAATGTGAAGAAAACAAGTCTTTCAATATTTGATATCCACGCGACTCCGATTGCTCCCAATGCTCAGCTAGCAAAAATAATACCTGAGAAAATACATGCTAAAAAGTCAACATAAAGTTGAGTGAATTCATAGAGTTTAATAAGTAATAAGTTGAATACAAACATTATTTATCGAGCGACAAGTATTGCAATTACATGTCGGGTTTTCTGATTATAGTATTGAGTTCATGCAACCGAACCTTAACGTAATTTAATAATGCCCCGGAGAAGGTAAAAATTTGCCATTTACCACAATTCTAACTATTATGTGTCCGTATCCCGAACAAGCCCGCCAAGCCTAATATGCATATCCATAATACTAGCGTTTACTACTCGAGTAATTAACGGTTCATGAGGGGACTTAATTGGCAAAAAGCATTCAATATCTATAATCGTATAATCGGGTCCAGCATACCAAAAACTACTTGTATTCAGTTTGTAAAAACTAGCATGTATCCACCTCGCGAGGTTTATAAAACATTAAATGAGTAAAGGCGAGGCTATAAACTCACCTCGAAGTGATGAGCAACCAACATAAGCAGATAATCAAGAAGCACAGCACAACAATGATCGGACAGCTTGATCTAGAAGTTAAGGTTTACCTTAACGGTTAAGACACGCTAAGAATAGAATAATGAAATTTAGTTTTCGATGGATGGTTAAGTCAACACGATACATTGATAAAAGATTTAGTTTTCAATTTGTATTAGTTTGGTGGTTGGTTAAATAAATCAAGAGAAAATAATAAGGTATGTAATATATATCCGTATATATATTACATATAGAAAAATAAGTTTATGTATATAATACATGGTGGGTACTATATATATATAAGAAAAATGAGAAAAGAAAGCAAAATCATTCAAAGTACATAATACGTTGCAAGTATTATATAAGAAAATAGAAAAATAAAATAAAACTATATAATTCGACACGTTACCGGAAATTCCAAAGTGATGAAATAAAAAAGTTCACGTTCAAAAGAAACATAAGATCTAACGCTACAAAATAAATGCAAGTACTCTCAAAGTTTATACAAAAGTTATGATTTTCGCCTTTTTGTCGGAATTTATAAAATAAGGAAAACATCGTGAAAATTTACTAAGTATAAGGATTTTTAGAAATTTCGGCATGACCTATTCGTTTATATAACGTTTCCCAACTTTACAAAATCAATATTCCACTTAAACAATCCGAAATTTTATATAGTTACTATGTCTAAAACCAATGACGCCCCTTTTGGTTTGCGAAAACCAAAAGTGCACTTAATATCAAATGACAATAAAACAACCAAAATAAACATTTTCGTTGTTGATATAAATAATGTTTGTGAATGTTATTAATATTTCTCAATAAACCTATGTTTTGATAATCACAAAACTTAAATCAAATTAAGTCAAAAATAAGACATAAACAAGTATTTGGTGACAAATATTTACTTCTACATCTTATATCACTTAAGGTATGCATAAACTTAGTAACTTATGCATTACATGATCAAAGGAAATTTTATATTAATACATAACATTATATAAAATGATTTTAACATTTTATATATATTTATAAATCATTTTTGGTAAAGCTTTATTAAACCACAAAAATATGATTTCAAATTTCCAACCAAAAAGGGCAAATTTTATCCAGAGAATCTTTTCAAATGTTCAGGAGGGCGGCCCCCTTAATTTTACTAGGCGGCCCCTTTAATCATTAAGGGGACCGGCCTATAATTAAGGGGACCGGCACGCTCCCGAACAGTAAAATCTGGCCCTTTAAATACTGGATCATTTTGCACATTTTCCTCACCTTTTTGCACTATAAACTTTCTGATCCAATCTTCTTCTCTAGATCTAAAATCCTTTGATCATATATTTCATAAGTCTTTGTTTCCAAGTGATCCAAAGCTTCATTCATTCAAGTGCAAGAAGAAGAACACTTCTCTACATCCATCTTATTGTAGTGGTATTGTGTATTGCTAGTTTCATATAGTACTAGTGATAGTTATTTGTAAAGGTGTTGTGCATATTTGTTGATTGTAGAATCTTGGTGTGTTGTAAACTAGTTTAGTAGTTGTGACTTAGTTGTGCATAGAAGAAGGTGTGAAGATTGACTAGGTGTGAAGACGGTGTGAAGTCTTGAAGAAGGTGTGAAGGTGTGATTAAGGTGTGAAGATCACGTGGTGTGATATTTGGTGTGAGATTGTTTCTAGCTACGATTAGAACTCGACATTTAGCTTAGTGTCGTTAACTTGTGTAAGCCAAGGTGTGTAAGGTTTCTCCACCATAAGGAGTTTGTTGACATAGTGAAGAAAACTCTCGAGTGTGGTACTCGGGGAGTGGAGTAGGGCAAGGAAGGTGTCCTTGTAGCCGAACCACGATAAATTCACGTGTTGTGGTTTGATCTTTCTAACTCTATCTTTTCTTCATTATATTTCAATACTTTCAATATTAGTTTAGACTTGCTCATATTGGTTGTTGCTTGAATTCATTTAAGATCGAATCGAAAGTTTTTATAACCAACAAAATATTTTTAGAAATAAATTTTAAAAGGACATAAAACTATTCAACCCCCCCTTCTAGTTTTCCACAATTGGTATCAAGAGCCACGTCTAGCAAGATCTTTAAAATATATTGTATTTTAAAACTTGTAACGATCTATGGAATCTGAAAAATATTTAGAAGGGCAATCTATGCAAAGACCACCACTATTTGAAAGTGATGGATTTTTATATTGGAAAAATCGATTCGAAACTTATGTGAAGTCAAAAGATCTAGATCTTTGGCATGTTATTACTAATGGTGATTTTTTACCTATTCAAAATAACCCGGAAACTAAGAAAGATGAAATCGTACCTTTTGAAAAACAAAATGATGATTTAAAAAGAAAACTTGCTAAAAATAATGAAGCAAAAATGGTTATTTATAATGCGCTACCACGTAAAGAGTACGAAAGGATCTTTATGTGTGAAACCGTAAAAGAAATTTGGAACTCTTTACTAATAACTCACCAGGGTAATAGTCAAGTCAAAGATAATAAGATAGATCTACTTGTTCAACAATACGAGCAATTCACGATTCCGGAAGAGGAATCAATTGACAATGCTTTTGCTAGATTTAACACTATCATCACAAGTTTAAAAGCACTTGATGAGAATTTTTCTAGTAAGAATTTTGTTAGGAAGTTTCTTAGGGCTCTTCATCCAAAATGGCGAGCTAAAGTGACGGCTATTGAAGAATCGAAGAATTTGTCAACTTTGCAACTTGACGAATTAATTGGAAATCTAAAAGTCTACGAAGTCATCATTAAAAAGGACTCCGAAATGGTCAAGGAAAAACGAGAGCAAAGCAAGTCAATTGCATTGAAAGCTAGAAAGGAATCTAGTATCGAAGATAGCTCATCTTCCGAAAGTGATGACGAAGAATACGCCATGGCCGTAAGAGATTTCAAGAAATTCTTCAAAAGGCGAGGAAGATTCGTAAGACAACCGTATGATGAAAAGAAAACATTTCAAAAGAGTAAAGATGACAAGAACAACAAGGTTGAAAGAAAGTGTTTCAAGTGTGGAGATCCAAATCACCTTATTGGAAAATGTCCAATGATGACAAGAGATCAAAATCAAAGAGCATTTGTTGGAGGTGCTTGGAGTGATAGTGATGATGATGAGAATGAAACGACAAAGGAAGAAAAATGTCTCATGGCGAATACACCAAATGAAGTACGTTCCGAAACCGAATATTTTAGTGATGAAAGTATATCATTAGATGAAAAAGATCTAGATAAGGAATATATTAAACTATGCAAATTAGGACAACTAGTAATGGCCAAAAACAAATCACTAAAATACATTAACAATCAATTAGAAAGTGAAGTACTTGAACTAAAAATTAAAATACATCAACTAGAAAAAGGTAAAGAAATTTTTGAAGAATGTAAATCATGTCAAGAGTTTAAAGGTGAAAACGAAATACTTAGGGAAGAAATTCACAAACTTGACAAATTTGAAAATAGTAGTCAATCACTTAGTAAAATAATAAGTATTCAAAGAACATCCGGAGACAAAACCGGCTTAGGATTTAATTCAAATGAGGCTTCAACAAGCGAAATTAAAAATGTAAAATTTGAAAGTGAACTCAACAAACAAAAACCTTTAAAATCTAATCCTAAGTATATACCTATTAATGATAAGAAAATACCTCTTGCCAACGATGAAGAAGTTAAAGATTTTTATAAACCGTCTTTAAAGACCGAAGTAGGATCGTCTAAACCCAAAATAAGATCTAAAACTCCACCACCTAGAAAACCAAATAATTCTCATCCTAGGTCTAAAACACCTCAACCAAGAAGAAATCAAAATAGACAAAACTATAATAACAATAGTAATCAAATGTGGAACTACCAACAAAGCTACAATCCTTGGGGCATTCTACCACCTTTCATGCACCCGAGTCAAATGTTAAACATGTTTGGACCAAATAACTTTGGACCAAAAGGACAATGGAGATCAAATGGCTAGACAAACATTCCTTGAGGCAATCTTGGTTTTTCTCTCAACATAGACTTTTTCAAAGTCTATATTTCATCTTGATGATGTTGAAGACTTCTTTTGAAGACCACCGGGTACGCCATTCTTTCACAACTCATTGCCATGCTTAGATAAATATGCAATGTTTGATTTCGTCAATTATTTAGATATAATTTGTCATTATCTTCTACTTGTTAGAATCACATATATACTTATATATACATATATATACTATTATACGTAATATATATATATATATATATATATATATATATATATATATATATATATATATATATATATATATATATATATATATATATATATATATATATATATATATTCACTTGCACATAACCTAGATACGTCATTTGTTGACTTTCTAGAACTCCAAGAAATCGTTCTTTATCGAACCCTTTCTTTCTCCCCTCACGTTATTCTAGTAAGTCCTCTTTTAGGAGACTCATGATGATGAAGGGATATGAGTCAAGTGGACTTTTATAATGCAAGAATGCCTTCGCACGTGAACACTATGGATGAAACAAACTCCTTTCGCCAACTATATCCTATCTCCGCTACTGTCCTTCAAATCTCACTCATCAACCCATCTTTCAATCACATTTATACTTATATATATAAACAATATATATATATATATATATATATATATATATATATATATACACTTATTCACATATTCCCGAACACACCTCAAACCCCTCATCAACTTAACACTTTGATCATTTTATCCAAAAATTGTCAAAGGTATATTTTAATTATCGAAACGGTAATTAAAAATTGTTAAGAATTTTATCATCGTGCCAATAGACGTTTACGTATTTTTGATATATTATAAATCTAAGTATATATACGTATAAATATTTTTGTTCCAGAAACGAATTCCGCGAAATTTGGAAAATTTCAAAGGCGGCCCCCTTAATGATTAAGGGGACCGGCTTGTTATCGAGGGCGGTCCCCTTAATGTTTAAGGGGGCCGGCCATCTGAGAGATCCAAATCCGTTTTTCCTTCTTAATTCTATTCCCAAACACTCCATTCACTCATTTGTTCTTCCCCACTGCTACTGAGTACGAACCAAAACCCCCAAAAACTTCAAAATCCTCCATCATATCACCAATCCGGGGTTATTTCGCAAGGGGCAAACATCAACCAAACATATAACAACATCTTTTGTAAGTTTTCCAACATGCATTTCATCACATTTCATTCGATTTGGTGTCTAATCAATAATCATGCATTTTATTAAAATTCATTTTAATTCGATTTTAAGAGTAATTGAAGCTAGAAATTGAACTACCAAATGCTCCCCATAGGATTAGGATGATGTTTTGCAACTCAAAATTAGTATAACATATCATCTTGTCAAAATCATTAATCGCCCAAAAACCCTAGTCGAATTTTATTTTTCATAAGTCACATTGTTGATATAACTCTTAAAAACCATTTAAAACTTACTACATTACGTTGTTTTAACGATCTAAACAATCAAAGCATACTTTTCAAGTTGTTGTTAAATGGTTCATGAAGACAACATGGGCGTTTGGTTCATGAATA
The DNA here is from genome assembly GCA_030686995.1 of Artemisia argyi. Classification (NCBI taxonomy): domain Eukaryota; kingdom Viridiplantae; phylum Streptophyta; class Magnoliopsida; order Asterales; family Asteraceae; genus Artemisia; species Artemisia argyi. The sequence continues at coordinate 88,897,894 of CM060676.1, forward strand.
AACCATAACTATATGAAGTTATTTGAAACCTAAAACTAGCTTATAAGTTTTGTTAATAATACTAGAATCAATAGAGGTCATCAAGATATATAATCAATATATATATTGATATTTTTAGGATATTGTTATCTAGTTAAGGGAGCGTTTGGTTCGTCTCAAAAATGATATTTTTTTTTGAAAACTAAAATTCGCATTTTAATCTTTTAGACAAACTTGTGTTGTCTCAAACTCTTATGGAATGGAAGATATATAATCTAATATATATCTAGCCTTATTTCGAAATGAATTATGATATCATACTCTTCGATATTATATATTCTAAACGAGTTTAAAATAAAAATAAAAGGAACATCATGAAACTACTTCATTGAATATTTTTTTTGTGTCGAAGTAGAATTTCGTTCCACATATAGTGCATATAATTATATAAATATATAACATATGCATGATAGTTGTTCTTATATTAATTTTATTTTTTGTTGTTATATTGTTTAGGTGAAAATTCCTAAGACCACGGTTGGTGATGTCTCCAAAACCAAACAATACATTCCAAATGTCTCTTCCACTCTCGGCATGTCTCCTTCAGTTGCATGTTTCTATCGTCCTATTGAAAATAGAAACATTCACGAAGGAAGAATTGTCGATCCATCTTTCTATGAATCTGATGACACAGAACGAATGTTCTCCAATATTCGTTTTGAATGTCTTTTCCAAATCAATGAACCTATCATTCCTCGGTTTATTCTCGACTTCTATAGCCAAGTGACGGTGCAAACCGATCCCTATGGCCATCTCCTCATTTCCTTCATGATTCAAAATCAATTCATCACTCTTACTCTTGCTCAATTTGGGCAAATTCTTAGAATCCCATTCAACGGCCAAGCCGTTTTCTCAAATGAATGGGATCTTTCCACTCTTGAAAGAAATCGTCCTCAGGATGGCCCCTACTATTCTGAGATTCCTAGTCCTGAAGACATTCGTCGAATGCTCGAACTAGAACGTCGTACGACTAGTCGAGTGATCAAGTCGAAGAATGTCGACATTCATGCTAATCAAATCCTTCTCAAAGAGCTAAGAAGTGGGAAGAACTCATTCGCGAGAATGCGTTTGGTACGGGTGGTCACCGTGATCATGTCACGGCGAGCATTGCCCACATGCTTTATTGTGTTATTGCTGAAGAGCAATACAACTTGGCTTATCTTTTTGTTCATCGAATCATGTCCGCCAAAAACACCCCAAATGCCAATCTTCCCTACGGTATGTTTCTCACACGACTTTACCGTTATGTGATGGAACATTACCCACATCTTCAAAGAGACTACTACGTTCATATCCTTCCTACTTTGAACCAACTTACTCGTGTTCGTACTCGCCGTCCTCGTAGTGACAAAGGGAAATCTCGTGTTCCCTTGTACTCTAGGGGTCGTGGTTCTACATCTCATCGTGATGACAATGATGATGAGGAGGAAGACACCTCACGTGTTAGTACTCCATCCCCCACGACCTTTGTGGAAGATCTTTCCGATCTTGATGATACCGAATATCAAATTCCTCTTCCTCATGAACGTACCGATGAGCTTCTATTCACTCGTCAAACGTCTATCATCAATCGTCAACAACAAATGCATGAAGAACTTCGAGGGGGATTCAAATCCATTGGGAAGATGTTTAGGAAGACGGTTGGAAAGAAGAAGAAGTAGAAGATTTTGATGTATTGCTACTTATTATGTGTTTTTAATTTGACATTTGTATGGTTTGCTACTTGTCCGACTTACTCGGAAATACTTGTGTTAGCTCTTGATCATCTCTTGAATAATTTTTAGTCTTTGAACAATTATCATGCTATGCTATGCTTCTTTTCTAATATGGATTATAATATGATAATTTGCATGCAAAATTTGGTTATATATACATATTTATATATCATCATTCCTAGTGTATATGCTTCTAATAGAGCTTACTGGAAAAACAAACTTGAAAAATGGCCAAATTCTGCAAATTTTGGGTTTCTGGTCGTCTGGGAAAACACCAGATGGGCGGCCCCCTTAATTCCCTAGGCGGTCCCCTTAATGATTAAGGGGGCCGGCATACAATTAAGGGGACCGGCCATCTGGAACTGGATTCACTGTTTTCTTTTGCATCTTGTGAACCCTTTCTCTAGTTTCAGCTATCTTTTCCCATTTTAACCAAACTGATTTTAGAATCTCTTTCAACCATTTCAAACATTTACCTAAATCACCCATTTCCATACTATAAATTCCCTCCATTATCACCATTCTTCATCTCATCATTCATCATATCATCATGACTCCTCCAAGCACCTCAAACTCTAAAACCTCCAAGAAACAAAAACTTATGGTCATCCCCCCAAAACAACTCTTCATTGACCTAACAAATGAAGACAACAAAACACCATCACCTCCACCCAAATGCTCATCCCCAAGTGCACCCAATGCACCATCCAAAACACCTTCCACTCATGGAACTTCTTCATCTTCCTTACCCTCAACCTCATCAATCAATGACTACATCAATTCTCACTTGTCACCACAAGTATCATCACCACTTCCCACACAAGAACCTATATCCACCCATCTTACAATCTCACTTTCACCAATAACACCACTTGATACTCAACTCTCATCTCCACAAACTACACCACCATACTTTGCCAATCCCGTACCTTGGAGGATGCTTGAATCACATGGTGATTCTTGCCTTTGTTGTATCCACAACCGCACGGTCATCTTTGGCCTTAGAGATGAAATTCAATATATGTTTTCATATATTGAACATTTGCTTACCAACCCACCACCACCACCAACTCCACCATCCTCTCCAATAATCCCTCCACCACAATTCTCACCCATTACTCCACCATCACCATCATGCTCTCCAAATTAAGCATATGATATGCTTAATAAATAAAGCCTTTACCATCCCGTTTGCTTGCAAGCTCTATGGAGTCCATGTACCCTTTGCATGATGATGTATTTCTATTGTTGTTAGCTTATGTAGTTGCTAATATCTTGTACTCTTCATTACTTGTACTTGTATTGTTGTGTCTTGACACAACCATTGCACTAATATGAATGCTTCTTTCTTTCCTTATTACATTATATTTGTGTGCATGTTTATACTTGTGCTTCTAATATTTTTGTTTTGCAAGCATTCCATAGCTCGTTCTCTTGGTGTCCCCAAACGAGGGGGCGTACACATCAAGGGGGAGTTTCTACCCGTCAAAATTTTCACGATTGAAAACTTGTCGGCTTAACCTTTTTGATGTTACAAAAAGGGGGAGAAGTACACATAAACTCACTAAAATACTTGTTTAAAAACTAATTTATGAGTTAATGAGTTTAAGTTTTGTAATCATCAAAAAGGGGGAGATTATTGATATAAATAATGTTTGTGAATGTTATTAATATTTCTCAATAAACCTATGTTTTGATAATCACAAAACTTAAATCAAATTAAGTCAAAAATAAGACATAAACAAGTATTTGGAGACAAATATTTACTTCTACATCTTATATCATTTAAGGTATGCATAAACTTAGTAACTTATGCATTACATGATCAAAGGAAATTTTATATTAATACATAACATTATATAAAATGATTTTAACATTTTATATATATTTGTAAATCATTTTTGGTAAAGCTTTATTAAACCACAAAAATATGATTTCAAATTTCCAACCAAAAAGGGCAAATTTTATCCAGAGAATCTTTTCAAACGTTCAGGAGGGCGGCCCCCTTAATTTTACTAGGCGGCCCCCTTAATCATTAAGGGGACCGGCCTATAATTAAGGGGACCGGCACGCTCCCGAACAGTAAAATCTGGCCCTTTAAATACTGGATCATTTTGCACATTTTCCTCACCTTTTTGCTCTATAAACTTTCTGATCCAATCTTCTTCTCTATATCTAAAATCCTTTGATCATATATTTCATAAGTCTTTGTTTCCAAGTGATCCAAAGCTTCATTCATTCAAGTGCAAGAAGAAGAACACTTCTCTACATCCATCTTATTGTAGTGGTGTTGTGTATTGCTAGTTTCATATAGTACTAGTGATAGTTATTTGTAAAGGTGTTGTGCATATTTGTTGATTGTAGAATCTTGGTGTGTTGTAAACTAGTTTAGTAGTTGTGACTTAGTTGTGCATAGAAGAAGGTGTGAAGATTGACTAGGTGTGAAGACGGTGTGAAGTCTTGAAGAAGGTGTGAAGGTGTGATTAAGGTGTGAAGATCACGTGGTGTGATATTTGGTGTGAGATTGGTTCTAGCTATGATTAGAACTCGACATTTAGCTTAGTGTCGTTAACTTGTGTAAGCCAAGGTGTGTAAGGTTTCTCCACCATAAGGAGTTTGTTGACATAGTGAAGAAAACTCTCGAGTGTGGTACTCGGGGAGTGGAGTAGGGCAAGGAAGGTGTCCTTGTAGCCGAACCACTATAAATTCACGTGTTGTGGTTTGATCTTTCTAACTCTATCTTTTCTTCATTATATTTCAGTACTTTCAATATTAGTTTAGACTTGCTCATATTGGTTGTTGCTTGAATTCATTTAAGATCGAATCGAAAGTTTTTATAACCAACAAAATATTTTTAGAAATAAATTTTAAAAGGACATAAAACTATTCAACCCCCCCCCCCCCCCCTTCTAGTTTTCCACATTCGTGACAAAAGAAAAGACACTACTTTAGGTAAAATATCATTTCGGACAAGTTTCATTTTATAAGTTTTGGCCGAAACGGACCAGAAAGTGGTCAAAATCACGTTTTAAAACTGGACCTGATGTTCTTATTTTATAAAAGCTGTCAAACATATATTAGTTTCGTTAAACTTTGTTTGGTCATAACTTTCTTGTTTTAAGTCCGATTTTTATGTTCTTTATATCCCCGAAAAGGTAATTAAGAGTACTAACATATTTTCAAGATTATAAGTTATCAAAAATATTTTATGGCTACTGTTCATACCGAATAAAATTATGACAGCTTATGTATAATTAATTTAACGTTATTCCAAACACCCCATTATGTTTTTAATAAACCTTTACGCTTATGAAGTATCGTCTTTATAAGGTTTCTAATGTTCCCTAATAATATATAAATGATACAATAGCATTCGCTAAGGTTTTTAAAGCTAAAACGGACTCGAAAACGCTTAAAAACACCAATTTAATTTTCTAACAGCAATGGTGTTTTGACTTTTTCAGAAAAATTGTCCAACTTTAACCAAGCTTAAATCCCTCGTTTTACACTTTCAAGCTTAAAAATCCGCGATATCTTTAGTAAAACATCATTCCAGACAACTTTTATGTTTTACACTTAAGCCGGTTCGGACTAGAAAGGGTCCGAAACCTCGTTTTAAAAATCACATCAGCAAGTAAATTTTATGAAATTGCTGTCAAAATTTTTGTATTTTGTCAATGTTAAATTGGCCGTATCTTTTTCGTTATATGTCCGTTTTCGACGTTCTTTATATGAAAATTTATCTATACGAAATAAGCTATCCAAAAATTAACCTTTTAGCTTGCCAAAACATTTTTAAGTTGCCCAAATCCTATAACTTAACTTTTGACAGCAAGATTTTTAGTCCAATATATAAGCTCAAATAATCCAAAATGAAAACAAGACAAACCAAACACACTCAATCAATGGGTTTACAGCCAGCGCAAAAACAAACACCCCTAAAAGTTGAAAAATGCAGAAAATTCACAAAAAGCACTCGAATAAGCCAATAAGCCAAAAATAAGCACTTTAGAAATTAATTTTTTTATTTAACCAAATTAACCACCATGATTTAACTATTAATTTTTACAAAAGAACCATATACCCAATTTGATTTCTACAGCCCCGGTTGGTGATTCGATTCAATTCAAACATTTCAAAAATTGATAACATGCAAATTAACCATCCAATTGAAAAACTAAAAAGATGAGATTGAAAGTTAGTGAAAAACCTATTTGGAGATGTAAACAACCCACGAAATTCATAACAAATCACACCCCTGATTCGTTGCAATTAAAACCCGAGGTTACAAAGAATGCGTGGCTTGAATCTTGATGGAGAAAATGATTGAAATTTGATGGTGATGTTGTGTCTTGGTGATGGCAGTCGAACAAGAACGGGGGGAGGGATAAATGTCGATGTAAACAAGAATGAGAAAAAGAGAGTATATTTATTTATTTATTTATTTATTTTAGTGTATACCCTGTATCGCAGGTATGCTTGGTCCGTAAAAATACAAAAGAAACCCGAAAATTTGCGTTTATGGAAAACGTTTTTATAAAGTAATAAATAACTTATTTTAATATGTTTATTAAAATAATTTATGGTAATTAAATATAAAAATTATCTATTATCGTGTCGGTACGCGCTGTGTGTAGTTTTTCATGTTTTGCGAGATAATTCTCGTGTTCAAATCAAAAGAGTTCGGAAAGGTTCAAAAATGAAATATAGGTAATAATTTATTATTAAAATGCTTCCGAAAAATTACGGGTACGCGTTACGACATACGCGGTTAGATTCTCTCGGTAAAAATAAATTTACTTAAAATAGAATAATAAGTAAAATGTAAAATGTATGAGGTTTACGTAAACAAAATGTCAAAATAATAATAGTATATATAAAATATGACTATTTAGAGGAAATAAAATATATAGAACACCTAGACTGATCGTAGTCTAGTGTTGGTTACAAATTATGCATTACGCGATTGAGCTTTCTTGATTATACTTAAAAATATTTAGTTAAATTAAAAAAAAATAGACGTAGAAAATGGATAAGTATTCTTTCATTAGAATATTATATTAATTTAATTACAAGGCAAAATTTACCAATGGTTACAGATTTAGTGACTTATATAGAATGCCGCCGATTTTACGCGAGGTTTTCTTGTCTATTTTGTCAGGTTTTATAGGTTTCGTATGACAAGAAGATGATTTATATTCTGGAGGGGAAGCTTTGATTGTTCATTTTCCTGGAGGAAGACTTAACCTGGACACCCTATTATCCATACCGAGCGAATCAGGGGAGTATTTGATTTCATTCTCTTTACTTTTTCACTTTTACATTCTTTACTTGAACATTGGGGACAATGTTCATCTTAAGTGTAAGGGGAGGGTAAAAAGATGATACCTTACATATGCACTTTCGCTTGAGTTTGTTTTGTTTGATGGTAGATGTGTAATAAAACTATGAGAAATACTTTTTAGTGCAATTTTAGCGCCAAATTTAAATTTTTTTACAACATTTAGGAGTGAAACTTTAGCCATAGCAAGCGTCTCATGGATAGGAGATTGTATGACTAGCACATAACCGTATATTCAGAAAAATTTTCCACCCAAATATGTGAGGTTCGCCTTTAGATTTGATAGGAAAAGCATTCATTATTAGTGCTTATGAGTGTACCGGTAGCATTTAGATTCTAGAACTTGCATTAGTGATGCATCCCGAGACCGCTAGTGAGACTACATTCGTGTGGTAGGATTTACTACATGTTAAGAGGCATTAGGATTACCCTTGTGTTAAACCCGTATAATAATTACTTGACCATTTAAGTCATATTACTTGGCTAGTTAAGTCAACTAATTTTTCCCACACCTTAGCGTTGTACTCATTTTTAGTACACGAAACCCCTAGTACACCCTTCCGAGCCTATCTTTTCGTTTCTAACTTTAAGCATTTTACTTAAAGGAAGAATTTGTTACACCCCACTTAAATGTACAACCAAATCGCCTTAGCCTTCCGTGTATGCGCTCATTTTTAGTGCATTATTGTTATTTGTTAAACCCTAAGTTAACTTTCTAATTGATTACATGGTTGCTAAGTCGAGTCATATCCTTGTACATATTATTTTGGGACGATTGGGACTCATGGGTAAGTACTTATTTTATGGAGTAATGGGGAAGAACATCATTTATTACCCCCATATGCACGTTAATCTTAAAAGTGCTCCAAGTGTTTTGATTTTCTTAATTCGAGTCATTAGATTAGTTTAATGTAAAGTATGTAAAGATTCAAGTGTAAGGGGAATATTCATTCCCTATGATGTATTATTCTGGATGGTAGGGTAAGAGTGTATCCAAAAATATATATATATATATATATATATATATATATATATATATATATATATATATATATATATATATATATATATATATATATATATATATATATATATATATATATCGAAAAAATCAAGAAAAAGAAAAAAAAAATAGAAAAAGAAAAGAGAAAAAAAAACATACGGACTACCATCCCGTTTTATTCTATGTTTATTTTATGTTTTTGTTATTTTTCATTTATTAGCTTAAGTTGAGTCTAGTCTTGGCTCAGCAACGCCACATTGTACATGTAATTGACTAAGATTGTTAACTCGCCACCAGTAAAACTTCCTTTATCCAACAAAACCGTGTATTTCATATCCCTACACCTAACGTTACAACCCTTTAAAAGACCTCTTTGATAGTTTATCCTAGGTGCTTACGCCATGTGGTGGAGGTTTGATCCTTTCCCAAGCCTATGGTAATCTATTTTGCTATGACAGGTAGTGAGAGATATCTTCCGTTTCCATATTGTAATTTATACTTTATTACACCCGAGAAATGTGAGTATCTAAACACTATTTGTGAGGTGCTTGTGTATGACCTCCGTGCTTGTCTATTGGTCTTTAGTGGAACGATTATTTGTTGTAATTACTTTTAAGTTAGTGTTAAATGACCCCTAACTTGTCTTTTGAGTAGAATAAAAGCACATTTGCTTGAGGACAAGCAAATCTCAAGTGTAAGGGTATATGATGAGGCGAAAAATGATCCGTTTTTAGGGGGTCATTTAAGCCTGAATCCGAATTTATTTGATCAAATATTGCCCTAAATCGTTCCTTTTGTGATTTTCGGTACTTTGGGAGAGAAATCTGGAAAAGGAAGCAATTCGGACGTTTTTGGAGCATAAAAGTAAAGAAAACGCCAAAGTCTTAATTTTCCATGCTGGGAACAGTAGGTGACGGCGTCAAGAGCAAAATCTTGACGGCGTCAAGAGCAAATCTCATGAATTTCCATGACGACCCAGAACTGATTTGACGGCGTCACGTAGGAAGGGCGTCAAGAGTAAAAGAGTCATGACGGCCTGGAAGTGTATAAGTCTTAACGGCGTCAGAAGTAGATCTAGGCAGTCCGAGGAGAGTTTTGGCGGTGAGGTGACGGCGTCACAAGTTTATTCTTGACGCCGTCAGACCTATTTTTCTATATATAGTTTTCTAATTTTCACACATTAAGGAGAGAAGTTTTGGGAGAAACCCTAAGTACGATTTTGGTGCAACTTTTACAGGTTTTTCAAGGGTTCCAAACCCTTGATACCTTGCATTGTAATTGAGATAAGTGTTCCTTTAATTCAATCAATATGTCTATGTGTTGGTTGTCTATATCTTGTTCTTGTCTCAATTTTATCATGCTAGGCTAGATCTATCTTGTGTTTGCTTAGATCTAATGAAACCTAGATGTTAATTATGTGTTGATTACTTGTTTATCTTTGTCTTGGATAAGTGATTTATATGTTAGGCTTAAGAAAAGTGGCAGATCTCCACTTGGTAACATGCTTGAACGTCTTAAGAAACATGAACCGAGGCGCACTAGGTCTTTATTGGTTGTATTTAATGCATGAGCCACTGTTTACAATCCCTATAGTTGTGCTGGGCATGGTGTAGGAGGAGATAAGAGCTCATATAATTGGGGAGTTATGTGTGCCACCCCATGAATGGTATTAAGGAATACGATCCGTCATCCATGCAATTATAACAAGTAATTAACGTGTAAAAGATGTCTAGGGAGTAGTGAAATCTAAGTAAACACATTTTCTCCAATTACTGCTCACAACTTTAGTATAATTTAGCTTATTTTCATTTTTAGTATTTTATTTTGATTGCATCTTAGTATTGGGTTAGTTGATTAGCAACTAATTCCGCCCAAATCCTTCAAACCCGAGATTTTAATTGCTTTCATAAAAATATAAAAATACAAAAATAATCATCCCTCACCTTTAGCACTAGTAATTAGGTTTTCTAATCCTAGCGACACTATTCCTAAGCTGAACGATCAATCCCCCGGTACTTATCACTATACTATACTACAACGATCAGGTATACTGCCTGGTGGGGGTTGTAAGCTTCTCGAGATCCCTCGAGAGGTAAAGCCTGTTGTGATTCCCACGCATCATGAGTTCATAGAGTCTTGTGAAAAAGAATGTTATACATATGAATGAAGATTTTCCAGCAAAGGCATCGTAAATCCACTCAGTTGCAAGTCCCGCCATAAGAGACTTGTAACCTGTGTGTTCACAACCCACTGCTAACATGTATAGTATGAGTAAAACATGTATAAGTTCATCACAACAGTTAAGCAATTAGTCGTGAGTCTACACTTCATCTCCGAAGACCTCACGTAAGTATGTTGCTCACAAGGAAGGTAGTGGCATTGGTTCCACTTCATCTCCGAAACCCAATGCATGTGTTATCCAAGGAGACTTTATGTTGCTCAGAAGGAAGGTAATAGCATTGATTCTACTTCATCTCCGAAACCCAATGCATGTGTTATCCCAAAGAGACTTACAAGTTTAAGTATAACGCCATCAAGTATAATGCAATCAAGTATAATGTTTCCAAGTATAAATGTTATGTGTATTTGTACAAGTAAGCAAGTAGTAGCATGTATCTCCCCCAAAGAGTTAAAACAAGTATAAAAGAGTAGGGGCTATGACTCACCTGGTGCAATGATGCAATGATGGTAAAATGATCGGGACAATAAGGCGTGAACACTAGCCCCAACCTAAGATGAATGATAGCGATCTAATTTAGATCATGAAATGATGTTGTGAATGTCCATGCACATGTTTCCTATACCACTCTACTCTTTGGAAAAAAACATTTGTTGTTATCAAAAATATATATTCCAAGACTTAGGAAAAATATGGCTATTAGAAAAATAAAGCTAGTTGCAATATATATACTTATATATATATCGTATGTATCAATGTTCGTGTTGAAATCCTCGGTTTGAAATCCTTGAAATAACGCCTTGTAGTGATGAAAATATACTTGTAATCACTAATACTTCATTAGTTATGAATTTGGGTACTTGGTTAATATTTCTATAAAATCTAGAATTTAGTACATAGTGTTATTATTTATAAAAGCTGCCAATTATAGAGGATTTTTGCCGATATTGAAACGTGAATATCTTTGTCGTTATAAGCCCGTTTTACTTGTTCTTTATATCCACGGTTACGTCTTAGTATGTAGTAATATATTTTGGAAAGCCTGACTCCTCCGGGTTACGTCTAAAGTCTCTTTTTGTCCGACGAAAAACGTCCATCAGCATGTATTTTTCCGGAAAATAGTTTTCGTCAATAAACTTGCAAAAATCATAACTTCTTCGTTATAAACTCTTTTTAATCCGTTCTTTCGCCTACGGATTCGTTTTTGAAAGTATTTTCTAAAAATTTTGCCAAAGTTTACTTTATGTTTACTGATTTTCCTGGATTTACCAAAATGGGACAGAATGTATATTTACTTGTTACAAATCCATTTCCAAGGTTTAAAACTAGTTTCTATATCAACCAAAACTCTTGCAAACTCTAAAAATCTATACTAATCCTACCATACACCTTCTTAGGGTGCCATGAGTTCCTAATGACTAGTAATCAAGTTAATTTAACAAGGGAACACCTAAATCACAATCTAGGGTTTGTATGTTCAAAAAGTATACAAAAATAAAGTGGTATAGCTAGTTTGTGCATGAAATTAAGCATGAATACTATAAGATACATATGTTAATTAGATGAAAACATGAAAATAAATTTGATAACTCACTTTGAAATAATAGGTGGTGAGATGATGAGAAACCTTGGATTACTTGTGTTTTTGTGTTATGATTCTTGATTAGGATGATGAAATGAACAACTTTGATGCTTTATACTTTGAAAAATAATGGTTTGATCATGGATCTTGATGTTGGGTCGTGGCTTAGGGAGGAAGACAAGAGAAAACCTCACTTTGATTATGAAAAAAATATATGAAAGTGTTAAAGGTGTTTTAGTAGGAAATATCTAACATAATGGCATTATTGTAAATATTTAGTCAAGTGGAAGACAATGGGGGGGCTGCACATGTAAAGAAATTAGATGAGTATGTAGTAAGCTTGGTGTTATCTGGTTCACGGAGTCGGTTTTGGTTCCGTTATTCGCAAAACTAAAAGTTTTAAACCGCGAAACGTAAATTCGGGCATCGTAAAAATATGAAACTTGAAAGAATGACTAAACTTGTTAAAATACTCTATAATAAAATAAAAATGAATGGTAAGTTCCATCGGGTTGCTTGAACATTGTTAAAACTGGAAACGCGGGTTAAAAACGCGTAATTCGCGTAAAACGCTGAACTGGAAAACGTAAAATTCCAAAATACTGGGTAAATGAATGTAACAACTTTTATGATGATATAATGGATATAAAAATATGTCGGGACCATTGTGGGAATATTTAGATATATTCGTCGTGTATAAACCGGGGGTTAACGTTTATTATAAATACTTATACGTAAAACGTTAAATGTATCAAATATATAAATTTGAAAATCCTAAGAGTGGTATAACATGTAAATGCTGTTATGATGACATGCAGACTGTCTCTAGTCTGTATGCAGTGTCCTTAGCACTAATGAAATGAATTCGCACCTAAACCAATCCGGTTACGCGAATTTGAATACCCGTAAACTAAATTTATGATGAAATGTGTAATGCACGTGATTGATGAAACCTTTTCCCGCAATGAATAGTGTTTAGTGAATAGTAAAATTTCTGAATGCTTCTCGGAATGTCAAACTGACACAAAAAATGATGAATAGTAAACTGATGAATATTGTTTTGATGAATAGTGTTTGATGAATAGTGTTTTTTTTCCAAAGTTTGGGAAATGACCTGAAATGGCGAGTTGTGACAACTCCGGCCTAGACCAGGGTTGCCTTGGAAACTGGCTAGAGTCGCTTAGGGCCCTACTGAGATCTCAATCTTGTTCGAATTATTGGAATGGTGGTTATTGGAAGTTATATCGACCCTAGTCGTACATAGCAAATTTGAATTGTTATTGCGTGTGGACTAGATGTGGTTAGATAATATGGATGGTTATTGGAAGATATATCAACCCTAGTCGCACATAGCAAATATCATTATCAGGTCCACTACTAAATTTTATGCTTAAACAATGAACTCACCAGTGTAAGCTGACTTTTAGCATGTATTCTCAGGAGACTTGATAACTGTGGATGGTTGATGCTATCTATCTAGAGGCTTGGTAAGAGGCATGGCTTGAGGATCGATAACTCTGATGAAGCTGTTGGGGGACCTATCTTTTATTTCTTTGGGCCTTATCTTTCATGATTTTGACAACTGTTAACTTTTAAACTAAATATTGGGATGTTTTATATAATGGAAATTGTTATCCGGTTTCACTATACTTGTGTTGTGTATACCAATCCCAGTAGCACCCTGAAACCTTGGAAGTCTTCCGTTGTACCAAATTGTTATCCGGTTTCGCTATTGTAGAGACTTCAACAAATGGATTTCCAAGCACTACTTGAGTTAGGCAACTATCTATTACCGGTCGAATATCCTCTACAATCACAAAGTTGGTAACGTACGTGAAATTTCCTACAAGAACATGCAATACCTTTACTTTTCCTACAAAGTTACTCATCCAACCCGTGTTGGAAAATATCCTAGGTCCGAGTTTCTTTTTCATTATTCAATTATAGTGGATCCTAGTTATAATGTTTATGGGAGATTTAAGATCGATGCATGCTTTCCACACATGCACATGCCCAATGTTGCATGGTATATTGATATTAGAGGGATCGCCTACTTTGATGATTGGCGAACCTAGGACGTATGGTGTCTCAGGGTCATCGAATAAATCTCTATGGTATGGACGGTCTTCCTTGGTAGGTAACCTATCAAAGTAGTTCTCTACATTCTATACTTCCTCTACCTTCCCTTCCTTATTATCCTCAACTTCCTTGACCTCATTCTTCGATTCACTATCCATTCCAAGTTCATCTTTATCATCTTCTTCCCTATTCTTATCGATTGGCTTAATAGTGACAATATTGACAAAGTGGATGTGTTTGGAAGATGAGGGGTCCTTAATTTGGGTTCCGCTATTAGTGTTCCTAGTGTCCTTATTCGGCGTGGTCAACACTTGGTTGTTAAGAGTTTTCAACAAGTTGTCAATTTTATTGGTCATCTCCGTTTGTTGTTGATTGAATTCGGATTCAAACTTAGCCATACGAGCTTCTTGAGATGCCATAAATTTAGAGATCAATCCTTCAAAGTTATTGGTACCACCATAGTTGTTGTTGAAAGTATGGTTTGAGGATGAACCGTTTGATTGAAAACGATTAGGTGGATTGGAAGAATTGTTTTGAGGTGTGTTTTGGTTTTGTTTCCACCTAAATTTTGGATGATTTTTCCAAGAGGGGTTGTATGAATCACCATAAGGGCTTGGCTCGAGTTTGAAATTGTACCACTTGTCTCCTGCTCCATCAGTACGCTAGGATGCGTAGTCCGCAAAAGCTTGTTCGGGGAGTTTTATGCAATCACGAGTGTCATGGGATGAAGAAGTGATTTTGTTCACTTGGCTTGAAGGTTTAGAAGCCTCGTAGGATTTCATGAGAAAGTTTACTCGGTCTTCAAGTTCCATGATCCTACGGTCGGGAGTGTTAGAATTATTCGAAGGCAAAGATATTGCCTTGACCATTTTTTTCAAATCACGGGGATCATTCCAACTTTCATTGTCATAGAGAGCAAGATCTTCTATGAGTTCCCATGATTCTTCCGCACTTCGATTACGCAGCTTACCAACGGCCGCTTCGTAAAGAGTTTCACCTTGACGTTGTTGGAACATCAAGATGTCATTCCTTAACTTTGTGGTTCTCCCCGGTGGGAAAAATTGAGCAAGGAAACGAGAGGTGAGATCATCCCAAGATGTGATGGATCCCGCGGGTAAACGCTCAAGCCATTGACTAGCTTGGTCATATAGAGAGAATTGAAAGAGACGCAATCGGGTCGTCTCTCGAGTTTCAACATCAAGGTCTATGGAATCTATGATTTTAAGAAAATCCTTGATGTGTTGATTTGGATCTTCGGAACAAAGTCCATGGAATGCACATCCGCTTTGCACCAACCAGATGGTGTTGGATCGCAAGGGAGACACATTGGCTCCTTGAGTGAGCTCAATGGTGTTTCGATAGCCTTGGTGGCTAGGACGGGAGTACTCTCCTAAAGTGTGGGCTCTAGGAGGTTGGTTTGGTTGTGGTGGGTTGGCGGGGTCAAAGATATTACCACCTTCCATGATGTCGGATGGTAACGGTTACGAACAAAGGAACAAAGAAGAAAGATAGAATAAAGAGAACCTATAAAAAATAAAAATAAAAATCTCACTAAAAGGAATCTAATGAGTAGACCAAATAAAAATAAAATTCAACCTAAACAATAACTATTCCCCGGCAGTGGCGCCAAAATCTTTGATGCGATTTGGATTGTCACACAAAAGTTTTACTTCTCAAGGGATCTTGAGAAGCTTACAATCCCCGCCAGGCAAGTGTACCTGACCGATGTAGTATAGTGTAGTGGTAAGAACCAGGGAATTGATCGTTCTCCATAGGGAATAGTGTTCGTTAGGATTGAAAATGATCTAAACTAGGTCTAGAGGTGAGGGATGATTCTTTTTGTATTTTTATATTTAATAGAAAGAAAGTAAAATCTTGGTTTTTGAAGGAGTGGGCGGAACTAGTTGCTAGTCAATTAACCCAATTAACTACAAATGCAATAAAAATAAAATAACAAGAAAATAAATGTGTGTAAAACTAATATAGAGAAAAACGTGTTTACTTAGGTTTCACTACTCCCTAGCTATCTTTCATTGATTGATAGATTTGTTACAATTACGTGGATGACGGGTTGTATTCCTTAATACCATTCGTGGGGGCGTGCACGTCCTTCCCCATCTATAAGATCCTATCTCCTCTTATGGCGACACGTTTAGTATCCTATCATGGCCTCATTAATATTCTCTTATGGATTAAACACAACCAATTAATCGTAGTACACATCCGATTCATGTTTCTTAAGACATCAAGCAAGTTACCAATAGGAGATTAGCCAATTTTCTTAAGCCTAACATTGATATCATTTATCCAACAACACTTAATAACATACCATCAATCAATAATCAATAGCTAGGTTTCATTACATCTAAGCAAACACAAAAAAACCTAGCCTAGCATGTTAAAAGAAAGATAAGCGTAAGATAGAATCAAACAACACATAGACATATTGAATGATTGATAGAATACTTATCTTCAATTAATCTTGCAAGAAAAAAGGTTTAGAAACCTCAACATAGCTGCAAAAGTCGACTAGGGTTCGTACCCTAAGTTTCTCCAAAGTTCCACACATAATGAATGAAAATTAGAAGAGTATATATAGATTTTACAACTTTGACGGCGTCACCTTATGGGACGTGACGCCGTCACCTCGCCGTGTTTAGGGTTCTTTGATGGCCTAGATCTATTCTTGACACCGTCTGGTTGAATAAGGTTCTGGGCCATCTCTCTTTGTAATAACACGTGACATCCTTGATGCTTACGCCGTCACGTTAAAACTTCAAAATTCCTTTCTGGCCCATAAAGTGTAAACCTCATATGCACCTCTTTGTCAACAAGTGACGCTGTCACCTAGTGGTGCGTGACACCGTCAGGTACTGTTTCCAGCATAATTTGAGACTTTGTCGTATTCTTCACTTTTTTGCTCCAAAAACGTCCAAAATGCTTCCTTTTTCATAATTCCTCTCAAGACTACCTAAAATGACAAAAGGAACGATTTAAGGCAATATTTGATCATATAATCATGGTTTAAGGCTTAAATGACCTCTTAAAAGCATAACACTTTTCATCTCATCAGGGAGAGAGCTGTTCGTACGTCGAGGATAAAGCTTTAAACTGTCACTAGCAACTATTAAAAGAGGCTGGGAAAGACGTCCGCCTCCCCCCAAACTTCCCTGAGCTGTTCGTACGTCGAGGAAACGTCCAAAATGCTTCCTTTGTTAAAAATCCTAAGATAATCTTGCACCCACATAAGAACGTGAGGGTGAAATCCAGCGAATCTATCTTTATTCTTTTCAATCTTGACAAGTAACTTGAAGTGAAACCCGGTACGGGATTCTTCTGAGGCTGGGAGGCTGTGACAACCGGTAAAATTGGGTACTATGTTTAAAATACCGAGTGATAATTATAAATAAATTGTTACTTAACTTGAGACTTAAATATCTGAAATGACCCTTATGTGTGGGGACTTATTCTTGGAATACTCAGTTGATATATGTTTACTTAGGCACTACTTCGACTCTGGCACTAGGAAACCTAATAAGACGAGTTTAAACAAGAAAAAGTTACGTTTATTTAATAAATGTTTTTATTATCAAACTTCATGGAAAAATGTTTCTAAGATGAACGGTGACAGTTAAAAACTTATTCGGTGACATCTGATATTTTTCACGAATAAAAACAAGTAATTTCGGGAGAGTTTACTAAAAATTATACCGCTAGTCCTTGCACCGACCCCTCAACTGAAAATAAATAACACACAAGGATCTATTTGCAATTTACTAAAACTGAACTATACTAGATAACCCTAACCCTAACTCATATTTCGTATCATCATCATCATCAACCTCACTCTTTCTCTCCCTCTCATCTACGCCGCCGGCCACCACCATAACGCCACCACCACCGCCATCCAAATCTCACAGCCACTATCAACACACTCAAAATCATCTCCTCTATTCACCCTTGTACACCACGCATCACCAAAACAACCATAACATCACTTTGTTACCACCACCGTCAAAACACCACCTCCACCATCACTATAACCTTAAAAACATGTAGATCAAATTGAAGAAGGTAAGCAAAATGCGTTTTTACGCGTGGGTTGACTCACTACCGAGTCAACTCATGATATTTTATAGCAATACAGGTTCAAAACAAGTGGGTTTAATGTTTTATTAGTAGTTAACGGGGATTAGGTTAGATGTGAGCCGTAGTCAGCCACGAGTGATTGAAGATTGGTTGCGGATATTGAGATTTTGGACTCGGTTTCATGAGATGAGATTTGTTACTTATTGATGATGTAATGTGATAATAAATGTGAACTTTGTGCAACATCGAGGTCACTTTAACTTTTTAGTCAATAGTTGACTTCGACAACGCCATAACATGATTTTTAGACTATAATGAAATTATTGGACGCTAATTAACTATTATAGCCCGAGAGTGGTGACACGGACTCGTGAACTCGAATAAATAATAACTCGTTAAATAATTAGACTCGACAAACAACTTATAATTATATATGTATATATATATATATATATATATATATATATATATATATATATATATATATATATGTAAATACATATATTTATATAGTAAATAAGTAATAAATATAAATAATAACGTTAACGATAAATAATAACTAACAAAATTAGATTAATGTTTGTCGGAAACCTTGTTATATATAAAAATGGGATTGATTTTCCGATAAAAAGGAAATACCTTTGAAAATAAACCATAGAGGTTTTCAAATATAATGTTTATTCAACGCGAGTTAATAAATGTTTGAGTGCACGTGAAACTAGGAAATACTATTTGTAATAGTAATTATTTATTTCACCTTATAAATGTTGAGTTACTGATCTATTTAACATTAATATGATCAAACCAATACGGTTACCAGACCTATTGGACTGATAAGCTCAATAGGGGCCTGACAAGTGTATTGGGCAACAATATTAATGAGAAATGTATCCTATGACTACTAAATGATGATATAACTTTGGAATCAATGCGTAAATGGAAGAATGGTTAAACCTATCAAGTTTACGAATTTGATAAGTAATTGACCCTTCATACAAGAACTTATTGAATCCTAAGGTCATATCATTTGACCTTAGAATAGATATAGATTCCAAATTGGAATATTGTTCTAGTTGGCTATATGCAATTATGTGAATTGATGTATCTAGATTATGTTCTTGGCGTGAGTTCACTCGATTCGAGACCATGTCTCACCCCCACACACACACGACAATACCAAGCACTAATGAATGGTTTTTACAAAAGATTTTGGAAACAGAAATGGAATATACTCGGGGAATATAGATATTGGTTAAAGATATATTCTGAAAACAAGTTTATATGATTAGGTTATGCCAAGTTCGTAGTTGCTGTAACTCATTAGCTGCTGCTTTGCCTTGCCCCTGTTTGAATTGTTGTGTTAATCTACTCCTAATATACTATGTGATTGTGCTTTGCTAGAATCGAGGTGAGTTCATGACCCCCTACTTTTAAATTGTTTTTATAACTATTTTGGGGAGAATACATGCTCGTTTTAACTAAACTTATTAATTGTTTATATTGGATTTGTGAAATATTTCTTTAAGAACTGATTGATTGATTGAAATAACTTAATTGATTATTGAAGGCTTTATATGTTTATGTGATGTGAATGTGAGCTTAAAGCCCCACATTTACTCTTTCCATTGTTTTATTTAAACTTGGGGTGAGAAAACATGCAACTATTTTTCTTGACTTGCAATTATTTTTGATTGCTTATGTGAAGACTAGCTAAGGATTAGATAATGCAGTAGATGTTAACTTAGGCTAGGCCTGCCTTAGAGCCTAGCTAAGAATAGATATCTACTCCAGCCTAGACCAGGGTTTCCTTGAAACCTAGCTAGAGTCACTTAGGGCCCTACTGAGATCTCAATCTCGATTGAATTATTGGAATGGTGGTTATTGGAAGTTATATCAACCTTAGTCGCACATAACAAATTTGAATTGTTATTGCGTGTGGACTAGATATTGTTAGATAATATGGATGGTTATTGGAAGATATATCAACCCTAGTCGTACATAGCAAATATCACTATCAGGTCCACTACTAAATTTTATGCTTAAACCATGAACTCACCAGCATAAGCTGACTTTTAACATGTATTCTCAGGAAATTTGATGACTGTGGATGGTTGATGCTATCTATCTGCAGGCTTGGTAAGAGGCATAGCTTTAGGATCGATAATAACTCTGATGAAGCTGTTGGGGACTTATCTTTTATTTCTTTGGTCCTTATCTTTCATGATTTTGAATAACTGTAAACTTTTAAACTAAATCTTGGGATGTTTTATATAATGGAAATTGTTATCCGGTTTCGCTATAGTTATGTTGTGTATACCAATCCCAGTAGCAATCCGAAAGCTTGTAAGTCTTCTGCTGTACCAAATTTCGGGGGTGTTACACAAACGGTTACTACTTTCGTCGCCATTGAAACTATTCTTTTAAAACAACATACGAGTGTTTCATAAACGTTACTTTTATCAATCACTTTTGAGTATTACTCTGTATCTTTCTGAAACTTGTTACCTAAATACCTGGTTATGCTGAGGCTTATCTGTTGTGCTCTACTATATGACCATATTGTGATATCTTGTTTCCTCTACTAATAAGGTGTGATTCATAGCTCCACTTTTACTTTTAAATTATTTTATAAACCCATTGGGGAGATACATGCTACTTATTTTTTTATGAACACAATTGTTTAAACGTATGCTTTCCTGATTATAATGCTTATGCTAAGTACTGTTATTGCCACAAGCAAGTCCTTTTATCATGAACTATTAATCACTTGTTAGTGAGCGTGAATATAGTGTATAGGCCTATAGGATTGACGCACCCTACTCTGTTTACCAGATAGGCAACACGTGATTGCTATACTCGAATTACCTAGGTAGACGACAAACTACCTACTTGAGGGCAAAGTTTGAGATATTAATATTGATTACATCAATGTTATCGATAACATTTTTCGTGTTATGAGCTTAGCAAATTATACGACGCTTACCAGATATTTGTATTTGTTACTAATATCATCCAGACTTTATAAATCTTGTGTTCAACTATTTATTTTTAAACCTATGAATTTAACTCAACCTATGTGTTAACTTTTTAGCATGTTTATCTCAAGTATTTGAAGTATTGCTTTTCTGGCTTTGGAGTTGCATGAAGACTATCGATGGCTATCTACTTTCTTTTTTCCTTAATAACTACCATTCGAAAACCTTTAAAATATTTATGTCTTTTTAAGTGCTTCGCACTGGTTGAAACCTTTTTGACTTTGGTATTTTGCTATAATTTGAATGATATGTATTTTAAATGACTCGCTTGAGTTCGTTTCAATGGTTGTGGCTGTCTTGTTATGAAGTAACCCCCAACTTTAATTCCGCTGCAAATTAACTTTATTTTCCGCTGCAAAAACCTATATTTTTCCCGGGGTGTTACAGTATGGCCGGTCAAGAGTGTTATTATAGGCTTTTACAACTTATTCATTGGATGGAGAGGAATTATCTTTTTTTTTATAAGAAACGAAGAACTCCGATCCAGGTTAAAGATATGATTATGTCAATGGTGAGACTTAAACTACTCTCATTTCATTTCATGAAATCTCAATGTGTATCCAAATTTTTTATTGATTGGAAGTTGCCACCCTTGATTGTCTCTTAGTTTTGCTTACATGAGTTGCTTATGTGATTACATATGCAGTGTATATCAAATAAATACAAAGTACGTGAGGAGGATTTACTCGTCAACCTTTGTGAAAAGGTTAACATGCAAAAACCCGTTAATACAATATAAATATGTGATACTGGGCAAGTGATTACCCGGGTCGTGTCCCAACGAGGTGTAAATGGAGGATATCATGTAAGATTCGAGATTAAAATGCTTGTAAGGATTGATTTTGATTATTTGGTATTATAAAACTACGGGAAATTACATATAACGAACGAGAAATAAGTTAAACACAACTAAAATACGAATTCAAATAAGGAATGCTAAATTAAACTTGAAGACTACTTAAAATTCTACGGGAATGATAATAGGAAGCTAGAGAACCCTAAAACGTAATCTAATTTGAAAACGTAAAAGTTAATTGAAAATAAAACGTAAGTGCGTTAAGTAAAACGTAAATTTAAAACTACGCTAATCCCATAGATGTAAAAATAATTTTCCTATGTTTAAAATGATAATAGAAAATTTCTGAGAAAAGAATTTCATTTTTCTAAACATTTTTCTATTTTCTGTGAATTAAACACTAAATAAAAGAAATAAATCATTTAAAAATACTAAAACTTACGTGAAAAATCTGAAAAATTTTTGGAAAGTTTTTAACAGTAACGGAAACCTAAGAAAAAATTAAAAAGTCCTAAGAGCTTAATAAAAAGCTGAGTAAATAAGCTAATAAAGGAATGTAGGATTATTAATTAAAAAGGTGTTATAGGATTTAATTATGCAACTGGTGACACAAAAGACCCAAGGGCACGTTTGGTAGTGATGTGTGTGGTGTGTGTCTGTGAGTCTGGAGGTCCCTAGTTCGTCCTGTCCCAACCCTTATTTTATAAAACACATTTTTTTTGGGACACTTGAAGAATACTAAAAACTAACAACTTTTACTAGTAAAAGCAAAACTTTTAAAAACTTAACAATACGTTGGAAATAGCTATTGAATCTTAACAGTTTCAATAATTTGAGAAACCAAATTATACTTGACTGTTTCAACCAAGAGTTCTCTCAAAGCTCAAATAAGCTAAATTGACTCTATTAAGCTAACTAGAAACTAAATTAACGTAATCTAACTATGACTGAACTGATAATAAGCAAAGAAAACAATAAATAAGCTCACAATCTGGAAATAAGCTCAAACAGCCAAACATGCATGAACAGGTTCAAAGTGGGGTGAATTGCAGGCCAATTTAAGCTTTCAAATAAGCAATAAAATGAGAAATAAGCTCCAAAAACTCAAGACTTACCTACAAACTATTAGTAAACCAATTTCAGTATCTAAATCCAACTAAGAATAGGCTAAATGGAAATTAAAAATCGGGTTTGGGCTGGTTTTGAATGTGCAAGTCTGATAAGCTTTTACCAAGCTTATTTCAAGGAGACTAATGGGAAGCATGCAAAAGGCATTAATGGGGACCCTATATAAGCACTAAGGGACATATATAAGCAGTATCAAAGACCAAAAAACTAATAAGCAAAAAACTAGTCCTAGGCTGCAAATGGTACAACAGTGGATAGAGGGGTAAATTTAAGGACCAAATAAGTTATCAAAAAAAAATCCTAAAAATAAAATAAAAATACAAGCTTGAAGACAAGCTGCTAAATAAGCTACATAATAAATTTCAGGGCAATTGAACCAATAACAAAGAAACTAATAATACAACCCTAATGGCTGTCGGGAAATTTTGGAACTGATGTGCAGCAGTAAAATGGGTCAAAATGTGAGATTTTGACTCAAAAAGTCCAAGACCAGGTTATGTAACTATGCAATATCCTAGTTGGTCCTATTTTAAAACAAACAAAACAACTAGAAGGCTTAAACTAGAAATCTACCTAAGCTATAGTAAAAAAAACAGAGTAGAATTTTTGGAGAATAGGCTTAAACACTTTGAAACTTGTTGGAAAAGCAAGGTTTTGATTAAATGATACTAACTATGGATTACTAAAGCTTATTTAACTTTGAAAAGGGGCCAAGACTTGTTTTAGGCTAGAATGGCAACTTGTGCCAAACACCCCTTTAGGGGTGTCTGATGAGACTTTGCTAATGAAAAGAGGAATTGTGAATTTTGAAAAGAAACCCTAAACTAAACTATATTAAGTACTTAAAAAGCATGAATGAACAACCATAAAGCAGTTGCAATTAGGAGTAGGGAATTAAGCTGAGATAAAAATTTAGATTGCAAAACGTAGAAAAATAAAATTTTCATTAATGAAAATAAAGAGTTCAAAAAATTTAAAACTAGAACATTACTTAAAACCCTACTGCTCAAATGAGCTACATCTCAATGTATTTATACTTAGGGTTTGCTTGGTCTCTCTTGTTTGCTTCTGTTGTGTTTGTTCTGTGAGAGAAAACAGCCTTGGACATCAATTGTGCTTCTTGGGAGCAAATCCCACCCCTTGGATTGAATTTGCAATGATTACAACCCTCTATTGTATTTTGGCGCCAAAATGGGTGGTGGATTGCCAACTTTTCATTGACTGTATGAGCTTGAAAAGTGTGAGATTCTTCCTTAGGGTTGGATTGGGGACCTTTTGAAGGAATAAGGTGGAGGTGGAGTGTTGCAGGCTTAAAGGAAGGGGAGGGAGTTATTGGTATGGCGGGTAAAACAATGAAGGGGAAGAAGTTTACTAGGGCGTTTGACCAAATAGGTAAAACGTGGGTATTTGGGTTTTTATTATTACTATGTGGATTTGGTTTGTGATAGTGGGTTGTAGTAATTTGGTGGGCTGGGAAGGGTTTTGGGTTTGGTTTATTTAGATGGTGGGCTTGAGGGATTATTAGGATTTAGTAGTTTAGGTTATTAAAAATTAGTTTAGGTTAATTAGTAAAAGTTAGTACTTTGGAAAAACTGATTTGTAAAAACATTTTTGTGGTTTTATTTGTATTATTATTTTTTATAATAATAATAATAATAATAATAATAATAATAATAATAATAATAATAATAATAATAATAATAATAAGGTAAATTAACAAAATACTTAGAAAAAGGTTTTGACAAAATATTTTTGTGATTTTATTTTTGAAAAAGATTTTGCATTTAAGTGTCGGGATAAAGGGTAAAATGGTAATTTGGGTTTTTCGGGTAAAGGGTAAAATGGTAATTTTGTCTTGGTTGAGCGTAATTATGGGTTTTGGTTTGGTTTTCCAAGCTCCCCCATGTCACATTCCCGAGATTGACTTCGATCTTTGACTCTTTGTCTTTTCAAAATTGTGTCGAGTCGATCCGGTGATGCTCCATTTTGCTTTGTTTCCCATCCATGCTCCGGCTTTTGACAATTTCCCAAATCTCGTGCTCGTTTTTGTCTTTTTAGCCTAAATTATGTCTGTTTTTGAAACATCCGTACATGCACGATCACAAACACAAAAACACAATATCTTTGGCATTTATGGTTAGTTTTTGGTCGTTTTGGTCTTAATTTTGTAAGAAAAAGGTGTGTGAATAAGCACACACCATTATGTAATCTATGTGTTCTCGTATATGGCTTCTCATATATGTGATAATTGTGTTTGAAACACAAATGGTACATTTTTTGTGAGTTGATGTGGTATTTCAACCACATCTATGTACTTAAACGTTTGATTCTTAAAATATTTTACCGGAGGTAAAACCATTTACCTAAAAAAAGTATATTCTGACTTTCACATGACTAGAACAATACTTCCAGAATTCCAACATGATTCTAATGACGCATTAAGAATTAAAGCAAGCTATTCTTAGTAGGAACACCCCATTTTACACATTGAACTTACGTTTTCTACAACGATATGTTTGCTAACATGAATATCATATATAAACTCCATCAAGTCACCATAAATAAAAGAATAGACATGCTATAATCATATTAAAATAAAATAAATAACTTAATTTCATTGTTTTGATAATGATGACGGTTGTTTATGTGACTCATTAATGTTGAACGATCTTGAATTCTTATTAGGTTTATATTTATTGATTTGTGGATGTTCTAATGGATTTAAGATTAGGGTTTAGGTATTTGGTTTATGTAACACCCCCAAAATCTGGTTTAGCTGAAGCATACATTTGGATAAGCTCATAAAAAGAAGTTGGTCACGATAAAACGTCACAAGTTTGTGTAAAAACACTTCAGAGTCGCTACGACGAATGCCATGCCTTGCCTTCAACAGATACATATGTAATAGCCTGGGAAAACATGCTAAAAGTCAGCTAACACTGGTGAGTTCATAGGTTTAAAGTAAATAAGCACATATGGACCATAGAAAATAATTAGCAAACACACACACATTCCGTATGCAACACTAAGCTCATCCAACCAATACTAGAGAAAAGTATGCCAAAGGCATAGTAAAATAAGGGTGCCCTCAAGTGTTAATCCCCATACACTCGACTATTCGTCCTTGTATACGTTCGTAATGTCCTGCCTGGCCAACCGAACGGGGGAGTCACCCCCAATAGATCTATTTATATCATACGCGTTTCCTAGCAGAAATTGACGGATGATGATAAAAGCGCAATGGGATTCAAACAGACTTAGGTTTCTCCGCATACAAGTGTGTAAAATAAAAGTTTAGTTTTAGGTCCATTAAAACAGTTTTGCATGTTTCTCACCCCAAGGTTTATAAAAAAAATACTTATAAGAAAATGGGGCTATAAACTCACCTTAGTGATAGAAATCTACTAGCCAATAAGTACTACAGTGCAACCGCTCCAACGCGTGACCTAAATCAATATAGTAAGTCTTAGTGTACTATTCATGTTTTTATTTGTTTTGATTCATTACAAAAGTTTACGCGTGACCATGTGCTCCTGTATTTCTTGCTTGTTGTGTGGTAATATATAGTTCAAAAGTAATTTATCGTAAAGGCTCTTGGTGATGGCTCATGGTGAAAGTGTATGGTGGAAATACGTGTGACGGAACATCCGTGCTAGTACTCATCGTTAACATACGTCAGTACATATATATATATACACACACACACACACACATTATATATAACCGGAGGCGTTTGACCATTTAATGCCAAATAAGCACGGTCAATGCCCTGTCATCAGTTTTCGAGTGCCATGTCATAAGTAGTGTTTGGTTATGATTTCCATGTCAGCATATTTAATCTGTTAATTTCTATTTTCGAAATAAAATTGTAAAAAATGACAATTATAAGACTCGAACCATGGTTATCTGAAAGAAAAGCATGTATCTTAACCACTAAAGCAACATGTTTTTTTGGAATATATGTTGCAAGTCCTAATATGTAAACGCCTTCAATTATTTTGACTCCTAATCTAAATACAATTCATTGTCCTATGCAATTCATTGTAGTCGGTTCTCTTTATTTATTTTCCCTCAGAACCCTAATATTATCTTTTCCTCTAATCCTTAAGACATAATAAAAAAATGATTGTTTATTCAGCAGGCATAAAATTCTCTGTTCATATGATGTTTCTTATGTTTATTAAGCATACATCATGCCTCATACGTCAATGCCAAGGTAAGGTTTAATTTTCTCAAAACCCTAATTACATTCATTCATTCCAAAATGTTGGTCCCTTTTACTTGGTTATCAGTAACTAAAAAGCTAAAGTAACCAAGTTGTATGACTTTAAACAAAGATGTATAAAAATGATTAACAATAAAGTAACGTAAATATAAGAGACAATATTTTCCAACGTTTAATTCTTTATTAGAAGTTAATCACAAAGAATCGTACCCAAGTGTTTGCGGAATAACACTTGGGATTGAAAACGACAAGTATTGTATGGACTCCTCACTAAACTCAATCGATGTTGAGTGACAACTTTCAGGACCCACTGAGCTATCTCAGGGGTTGTGTTGTTCTTTGGAGGAGTAAAAGTGGTTTGTGAATGCTTTGCATTAATTGCACAAACTTGTCAACTTTTACTCCTCACATGTGCTTCCTATTTATACACAAGTATAGAACAACTAGTTATACATTGGACATAAAGTTTCCCTAACAATATCTTGAAAGATATTATTCTTCTGGCAAGGAACCTTCATTGAGTTAAGTCCAAAAGGCACTTTCTGATGACAGACTGGTTTTAACCATTTTGGGAAAGTTTGACATTAAAGTGATAAAGCACTTTAATAATGCAGCTCAAACTTTCCCGCCCAGTCCCGCCAAAACTTCAGTCTTCTTGTCATCAGTCTTCAGTACTATAAAGTTGTTGAGGAGTCATGGGGTTCAGTGAGTTATTGTCATCCTCACTAAACCCATCACCTTCTTCTTGGCTTAGATCACACTTCACTGAGTTCCGCCTCACTGAATGGAGAACCTTTCTTCTTAGGTTCGGTCTTAGCATCCTGAAGGTGACTCACTGAGTTACTGTTCACTCAGTGACTTGTTTATACTTAGGTTATTTTACGTTCAAATCCTTGTAAGAAGAGGATTGGGGAATTTAGTGACCCAACAATCTCCCCCTATTTGAACATACAAATAGCCTAAGTGTTTGTTGATTCAGCATGAGTTGTCAGGGTACTACTCTTGCTGAATGTTTGTTGTAATTGTAAGTAGGACATAGCATTTAAACAAAAACATCAGTTTATTCATAGCTATTACATTTTCCTACAAATTACAAGCAAAATAAAGATAGTTGTTGCAGATCAGATGTTCAGATGATAGCCAAGTCCCTCAATCTTAGCTTTCTTTGATCTCAGCAGGTGTTTCTTAGGATGCTTCTCAATCTTGGCCCTAAGGTCCTTACAGAACCTTTGGTTTTGACCACTTATTACAGGAGAAGCTAACATTAGGTACGTTAACATTGCCTTGACCCCTGCCTTGTCTATATCAGACCATCTTTGGAAAGCAAGGTCTCCATACTCATCCGTAAAGCATAGACCTCTTTCAGGGTGTTCAAGCACAGCATTGTTCACGAAGGTAATTCCTTCAGGAACGGACCTATCACAATCCAATCCTGGGACCTTGATCTCAATCTCGGATTCAATGTGCTTCCTTTTTCTCCTGGTGGCTGTTGATGAAGCAGTTGCTGTTGTTGGAGCAGGAAGAAGGGAGGGAATGTTGAGGGCTTCAGGCATTGCTCTCAGTCTGTTATACCTTTCATTTAGTGACTTGAGAAGGTCGGGTGCAACAACATTGTTTTTCTTGGCAATGATAGGACGGAGTTCATCAAGTTCAGTAATCCCAAAGTCAGCAAATCTGAATGGGTTATGAGTGTCAATGACTCTTTTATCAGCCCCCATGAAGACAGTGACCATTGCGGGTTTGGTGTTCCTGTGAATTTTAACGTCAGTGATGGTTTCAGGCTTCAACCTTTCCTTCAGCACCCAATGATATCTTTCAACCCTGGTCTTCCTGATTTGAGCATCCCTTTTTAGCTTTGCTTCCCTTTCCCTTCAAAGAGCATTCATCTCTTCTTCCTGAGCCTTTTTAAAGGCTGCACCAGCTTGCTCAGTAGCTAGTGCCTCAGCATCCAGACCAATCTTTTCAGCTTCCTCATGAACAACCTGTATCAGTTCAGGCTTGCTCAATCTCTCTTCTTCAGCTACCTTTGCCAAGTACTCAACTCTTTCCATATGGGCTTGTATTTGGTCATTGGTGAGTTGATATACTTTTCCATTGATTTTATATGGGACCCTGATTGGTTCATCAGGATCAACTCTGACGATTGTGGAGGCAGGCTGGAGTATAATTTCAGGCTCTGAGGTAGTGGCAATACTTTTTCCTCTGTCCTGAATGAGAGTGGAGGAGACTGGTTCCTCTTGAGGTGGAACTTCGGTGATTGGTGTGGCTTCAGTGACATGCTCCCCCTCAGTGTGAGAGGGCTGTCCAGCTTCTTCTTGTTCATCAGTAATAGGGGTTTCAGGAACATTCTCCCCCTCAACAATTGTCGGAGCTGCAGTGATGGCAAGTGTTGGAGTTACTGAAGACGAAGTAGAGTTACCCTTGAAGACTTGAAACATTTCCGTCACCATTGACTTAATCTCCGCAGTATCCTGATGGATGATAGATACCTTGGAGTCAAGTGCAGCCTGAGAGTTTTCAAGGGCAGTCATTCTGGATCCCATTGTCCATGCCAGAGAAGTGGACTTCAGGGATTGAGCTGTCACTGATGCTTCCAACTGAGTGAAGGAGGACTTGAGAGCCTCCACCGTGGAGCTGAGATTCTGAACATTTGAATCCCTTATCAAACCAAGTAACTCAGTAAGAGCCGCCGAGTTTACCTAGTACATCTCAGATGCCTGAAGAATTTTCTTGTTGAGCTCAGGATCATCCTTGACTGATTCTTGAACTGACTTAACCCCTGTAGCCAGCTCTTTTAGGGATTCCAAAAATTGATTGATGTGAGAAGCCATTTGTGTCAGGGAGTGAGAGACAGTGGAATTTTGCCCCTGACATCATCATTGTAGTCTTCAACAGCATCCTTGAGGAGGTGATAGTGGACTGCTTGCTCAGCATGCATGTCAAACACCTCTTCAGTGACCCCCCTGTACAAAATATTGGTCATTTTCTTGATGAATCTTTTGAAGGCTCTTTCAGTGAGAGGAGTTTGAGCGTCTTCTGAGGGTTCCGGCTCGGAATGTGTTTCTTCTTCAGCATGGTTGGAGGTTTGAGGAGACTGAGTCACAGGTTCAGGGATTGTCTCCTCAACCTCTATATCATCTCCGGCCGTGAAGACTTCCTTATCACTGTTAAATTCATCATCAGAAAATAAGAGAGCCTGAGCTTCTGCCAGGGAGGTAATCTGCAACATGTGGAGGTTATCCGGCTCCTCTTCATAAGAAGATTTGCCTTCGTTTTGGCCAGGTCCTGACCCCTCAAATCCGGTAGGTTGGGTTTTACCTACCTGGTCTTTAAGGCCAGTTCCCAAGTAATGCGCACCTCCGGGAGTGGTTATGGGTTCCATATCAGCGGGTGGTGTATATCACTCCGAATCTTTGTCCCCCGTGACCCCTTCAGACACTGATGGGTGTTTCTCAGTACCATCACTAGGAGCCGTGATTGTTGTGTCCCTATCAGCGGGTTGTATATTTCCCTCTGAGTCTTTGGGATGAGTAGTTGTGCCCTCAGACAAAAGCTTTGATTGGCGAATGTCCTCATCAGGCAGTTGAGTGGTTGTGTCCCCCTTTCCAACAGGCTTGTTCTGGCCTGTCGAAGGTTTAGGAACTTGAACTCCCTGATACTTGGGTTTTGATTTACCCGAGCCTTTAGCAGGATGTGATTGTTTGTGGACCCCCTTCTCAGAGGAGTAGTGCTGCCCCACCGAGGATTTAGGATCCCTTACTCCCTGAGACTCTGGTTGTGATTTTCCAGAGCCTTTAGCAGGATGTGAAGGTTTGGTTTGTTCCGGCTCCACTGTCTTGTATGTGACAGTAGAATCTTTGGGAACGGGTATGCCCGAGGACACTGAGTGTGATGTCTCAGTGCCCTCCGTTGGCTTTTGTTGCAGGCCTAGTGACTGGGTTATTATTCTCATGGTGTCAGCAGTCAAGGGCTGTTGTGGTTGCCTCATTGTAGGCTTAGGATCAGAGGTCTCAGTGTCGAGTGACTTGGGTTGAGCCACCTTCCTGGACCCCTGTCCCTTCTTCCTCTTTACCTTCTTGGTAGGAGAGGGGACTGGTGAAACTTTATTGTCACCCTGGATAGCAGTACGCATATATAATGTCAGGGTGACAGGTGTAACCTCAAGAGGGTCACGTGAGTAATTTGCCTTGTGTAGGACATCAGGCTCAAAACCTGTTGCGTCAGGCTTATTATACTCAGACCCAAGCAAGTCTTGTAGGGCACAGGAAACAAATCTAGGATATGACATGTGTTTTTGCCTAGACTTCCCCCCTAACTTTGCTATGAGGTCCCTGAAGATGATTTCTCCAAGGTCAATCATTTTACCCTCAATGAGACAGAACACTATCATTGCCTGAGTAGTGTTCAATTGCTCAGTAGAGAACTTATTTCCCTAGAGAACCTGAATGACAAAAGTCATTAGAATCCTCCAGGGAGCTGGGAACCAGGTCTTAATTATTGGGGCTTTGGATAATAGGGACCCTGGTGTCACCTCAGGGTGATTTTTGTCATAGGGTCCCAATTCCAGTAAGACCTCCTTTACCTCTTTCTCAGAGGGTTGGGCAGTGAAGGTCGTGGTGTAGTCAAGGCCAGTGGCTTTGACAAAAGTTTTATAGTCAAGAGTTAGGGACTTAGTTCCATTCTTGACTGTAAACTTTATTTTGGCCTCTTTTGGCGCATCAGGGTTTTCAACCACCGCTGTGCACCAAAATTCCCTCAAATAGTCATGATAGATGACTGAGGGGGTCTTTGTGAATGAGGTGGTTAGGAAGCAGTTCTGAAGGAACTTCACCACATCCCTGTATTCAGGGTACCCAGCAGGGTAGGCAAAGTTCCCCACCACATTGTTCTTGGTAAGGTCTACGCTTTCCATTTGGAAATCCACATTGGGTGTGTATTTTATGACCTTAGAAGAAGCCATTTGGTATAGATAAAAAGCCTGGTTTTTGTTTGAAAATGGGTATGAGTGAGGGAAACACACGCAGTTTTGAAAATAATTTGCAAGAGTTTTGTTAAGATTTTAAAAGCGTGTGTGTGTTTCCCTTTTTTGTGGGGGTATTTATAGGGTGAGAATTAGGGTGGTGATGTTGTGGATACCAAAGGTTTAATTTATTTAACCGAAACAGCATAATAATTTTGGTTTGATATCCGCATTAAATATCACGATTCCCATTACCCTATTTTCTCTCACATCGTGGATGAACAGTTGTGCGGCTCTGCAAATAATTCACTTTTGCAGAGAGAAATTATCACAACTTTTGTGTGTGAGGGAGCATTTAATGCTCAGTGGTGTTTGGTGAGAGGGATGTGGGGGCCCAAGGAGTGGATGTCAGTTGTGTAAGTGACATATATTCCTATATTTAATAGGATTCAGTTACCTACATGGGACATTAACTAACTAAATACTTAGAGCATTTAGTTAGGGTATTCAATCCCATTTTTCATCCTGAGCCCCCTGAATGGATTGTTATTCAAAAAAATTTCAGGAAGGGTGTGATCAGGGACCTAGAGAATTTACATCAGGTTGGAACACTTTTGATCAGTTTCCTGATTCTATGTCCAACATGCCCAGTTCAGCTTTCAATCTTGTGAAAGTGGGTTCATCCAAAGGTTTGGTGAAGATATCAGCTAGCTGATACTCAGTGGGGATGAAATGTAGTTCAATTTCTCCATTAGAGATATGGTCCCTGATGAAGTGGTATCTGATGTCAACGTGTTTGGTTCTTTGATGAAGTACTGGATTGTTTGAGATGGCTATGGCACTTGTATTATCACAAAAGATAGGTACCATCTTATACTGAATGCCATAGTAACTCAGTTGGCTCTTCATCCATAGTACATTTGCACAACATCCTGCAACAGCCATATATTCAGCTTCAGCTGAGGACATGGCCACTGACTATTGTTTCTTTGTACTCCAACACACAAGTTTACCACCAAGAAATTGGCAGGATCCTGAAGTACTTTTCCTATCCATGTTACATCCTGCATAGTCAGAGTCAGTGTACCCTTTGAGATCAAATCCTGAACATTTTGGGTAATACAAACCAAGGTTTGGAGTACCTTTCAGGTACCTGATGATTCTCTTGACAGCAGTGAGATGTGATTCTTTAGGGTCAGCCTGGTATCTTGCACACAGGCAGACTGAGAATTGGATATCAGGCCTTGACACAAGTAAGTACATCAGGGAGCCAATCATTCCTCTGTATTGGGTTTGATTTACTGACTTTCCAGTGAGATCAGGACCAAGGTTGTTTGGAGGAACCATAGGAGTTTTTACTGAAGAGCAGTCAGTGAGCTCATACTTCTTCAGTAGGTTCTTGAGGTATTTCTCTTGGCAAATGGATATTCCTTTTTCAGTTTGTTTAATTTGTAGTCCAAGAAAGTATGTGAGTTCACCCATCATGCTCATTTCAAACTTTGTGGTCATCAGTTTTTCAAATTGTTTGCAAAGTTTGTAACTTGTTGAGCCAAAGATGATGTCATCAACATATACTTGGACAACAATGACATCATCCTTTGTTCTGTAGATGAACAGTGTGTTGTCAATCTTTCCTCTGACAAACTTGTTTTGGATTAGGAAGGCTGAAAGAGTTTCATACCATGCCCTGGGTGCTTGTTTCAGTCTATAGAGGGCTTTGTTAAGCTTGTAGACATGGTTAGGGTATTCACTACTTTCGAAACCAGGAGGCTGTTGCACATAAACATCTTCTTTGATGTTACCATTCAGGAATGCACTTTTAACATCCATTTGGTAAACTTTAAAGTTCATGTAAGTTGCATAGGCAAGGAAGATCCTAATGGCTTCCATTCTAGCAATAGGTGCAAAGGTTTCCTCATAGTCTATACCTTCCTGTTGATTATATCCTTTGGCAACCAGTCTTGCTTTGTTTTTGATGACTGTGCCATTCTCATCAGTCTTGTTCTTAAAGACCCATTTCATACCAATGATCAAAACACCCTGGGGGCATTCAACAAGGGTCATGACATCATTTCTGTCAAATTGTTCCAATTCATCTCTCATGGCCTGAACCCAACTTTCATAAGTCAGGGCTTCTTTAACATTTTTAGGCTCAATCTCTGAGAGATAGTCAGCATAAAGACATATATTGGCAGTGGCAGCGGCAGCCTTGAGTTTAGCAGCCTTGCTTCTTGTGAGCATGCCTTCAGTGGGTTCACCAATGATGTTCACAAGCTCAATGATTTTGGATCTAGTCCAGCTATCCTGAGGTTTGGGATAAGGATTTGAGCTTGAAGGAGCCTGATTAGGTTCAGACTCAGGAACATGAGGTAACTCATCAATATGTGCTTCAGTGACAACTGTAGGAACAATTTGTTCTGAGGGTTCCTGAACATTTTGTTCAGTGGTGTCAGTCTCATTTGAGACAGGCTGAGTTTCTATGAACTCACTGATAGGTGGTTGGGGTAAGTTGTGAGGGATGATGTAATAGGAGACATCAGCATCAGCTTGGTATTGGGTTGAGGGATTGTTCTCAAGATGATACTCATCAGGAGGATACCTTGATGAGTCATCAATACCAATTTCTTCTACTGAGGAATTTGAGAACCTGATGGATTCAGTGCTCTCATCAACAGTAATGTGATAAGTTTCCTCAGTTTGTTGTCTCCTTGTGTTGAACACCCTGAAGGCTTTAGAAACCAGGGAATATCCCAGGAAGTATCCATCATCAGCTTTGGCATCAAATTTACCTAAGTGATCCTTGTGATTATGTATAAACACAGGACACCCAAATACATGAAAGTAGCTTGTAGGACCTTAGATATACCAACTTTATCACACCAATAGAAGATTAGAAGAAGAAAGATGGTGACTTGGTGACTTATATGTGATGTATATGATTCGTGAATAGAGAGAGAGATATAAGAAATATGAGAGCTTTTATTCAAAGAAAACACACACAAATACACACACAAGCACACACCTCAAATGAGCCTTTGAGGTGTTTATATAGTAAGATACATGAGATGCCCTAAGGCTTTCTATGGGCTTGGGCTTGGACTTGGTTACATGGATAATATAAAGGCTTATGAAACATAACTAATAACATATTAGCTTGCCAAGTCCAAAGCCCAATGACTAAACAATTACTAAACTTAACAAACGACACAAAGTTACAATATGAGAATGACCATCACTTCATAATACATATTTTTAATGCTAACAATCTCCCCCTAAGGGTTGGTCATTCGAATGATGCTCCACGTGAGTGGGTCTTCCGTGTTCTTTGTCTTTAACTTTGTGTGTCATTGTAGAATAGTTTTTAGTCTTTGTTCCTTCATGCTTTGTGATCTTTGATAACTGATTTTTCATCGTTCTTTGTTCCTTTGCGATGTGGAGTTATCTGCCTTTCGTCACTTCTGCATCTGTGGTGGTTGTTTGCCATTCCAACATGCTCATACATCTTCAATCTTTGTGATACATGCATTTGTAGTTCCCGTTCTTTCACACAGACCTTTGTCACTTTACTTCTGTAGATTCTTTCACATTGCGTAGAATCTTTCTTTGAACCTTTCTTTGCTTTGATCTTTGTGAGAACTTTCCTTTGACTTCGAGATGCATGTATGAGCATGTGGAATCTGTCGCCATGGAGATGAAGTGTCCCTGCATATAAACAGTTAGCAATAAAACATCCGGTACTTACAGATAAGAATTAGAGATCGTCAACAGCATAGTGTGAAGACTCCTTCTAACCCTTACCAAGGCCGTTCCCATGTCAGATACTCTCGAGAGAGCTTACAAGACCTACTTAGTAGCTCAATGACTGGGTGAGTCGTTGGGGATCACTCCACGACTGTAGACCGTTTGAAACCACCGTGAACACAAAGCGTAACCCATAAAGAATTACCGAAGTGACCTGCTGTCAGGGCTGCTTGATGTTGACCCTGGCAGGAATTTCCATTCAATCATTGAGAATCACAAAAGTGAATCCTCTCATAAATGGTCTGGCAGATTGCTAAGATCTGCGTAGGACACTAGAGTTTACATCTGGCGTCCTTAATGTTGAACAACCAGTGTAGAAATATCATGTGTTCCTATGAGATCTTTTGATGAATCTCGGGGCTCTAGACTCGATAAGTGCACATTTGGTTTCCTATGCGGAGATTAGGGAGAGGTCTCCTGCTTCAATATCAATCATCTCTATGAGACAGATTGATAGATTACACCGGTTCCCCGTGAGAATGAAACAAGCTCTTTTAAGAGAACTTGAGTGGTTAAGAAGGTTTAGTGCAGTGCGTCACTGGGTCCATGACGTCTTTGTCTTCAATACCGGTGTCACCTTAGTAACAACCAGTAGCATATGAGTTGAACCCGGTGTCTGCCCTAAGGTTGAACATTTGGAGGGCTATTTCTTTTCACCCTTTTTCATAACTTTTCTTTTTAATTCTTCAACCCCTTCTTTCTCCTTTCTCATTTTCTCCTTTTTTTCAATCATACCTAAGGACTTCTAATTCTAATCTATTGGAATTGTCCTTGGGTAGATCCCTCCGGCTCTGGCGGATCATAGGACGGTTTTTCATAACCTTAGTCACCTTATAACTCCATGACTATCCTATTGTTGATCACATGCCATAAAACCTTTTGTGAAAATCTCTCAAAGTGCTTATGATAATAAAACACATTTTGTTGACACTTCGAGAGTTTTGCATTTCTTTTGAAGGACTCCCCCTTCACATGTGCTCATGAATTTTTTAAGAAATTTGCACATGCGTGAGGAGTTTGCACTTTTTGAATTGATCCACTTTCAGTGAACATGACCGATTCGAGACACGCTTACATCACTAGTTAGACTAGCTTGAAATTATTACCCGTCCTGGTCAAGTCCAAAGAAAGTCTCTCGATACGGTACACTCTACTTAGACAAGTCCTATTCGAGACACGCTTACATCACTAGTTAGACTAGCTTGAAATTATTACCCGTCCAGGACAAGTCTTTTCGATTACTGACATTTTAAGCTTCGTCAATTCATTGGTACTATCTGAGTCGAGCTCTTTTGAGATTCCGTCACAAACTTTAAACATCTTTGATCACATTTTAATCATGTCTTCTCCCCCTCAAAAATAGCATATCGTGATATTTTTGATATCAACTGATTAAAAAAGCTTTTTGGAGAGAAAGACAGATTCATTTTGCATGAATTTTGGAACAATTTTCTTTTTCTACTCCCCCTTAATGATAGCATATTTAAAATCAATTTTAAGGGTTTTGAGGGAGTTTTCTTGAGCACTAATTTTGAGAGATTTTGAGAAATCTTTTGAACAATCTTGAAAAAGTGCTCAAGAATTTTGTTTTGAAAACGAGTTTATGCTTGAAATCTTTTTCGTTTGTTTAGACTCGAACTTTTTGAAAAAGAGTTCGTCATTGAACGTACGAGTCCTTGATTTGAAAAATAATCAGAAGTCATCGTTTAACGTACGGGTTTCGTACTGATGTATACGAAAGCCATCGTGAAGAAAATTTTGAGAAACGACATGTTTTAGGAAAACATAAAAAAGAACTCCCGCTCAAGCATCTGTACATATCCGTATCATTGTTGAATGACATTTCTAGAAACGTACAGAATATTGATTTATACGAGAGACATGTCGTGAGAAGAATATTTTTGGATTTTTTTTTTTTTTTTTTTTTTTTTTTTTTTTTTTTTTTTTTTAATGTTTTTGTATTTTTTGAAATTATATATTTTTGTATTTTGTTTTTGTTGGTTTTTCAAATTTTGTATTTTGTTTTTCAAAAATATTTACAGCGAAGCGATTTTGAAAACATTTTTCAAGAAGATTCGAGAAGACGTTCTAGCTCCTCAGGAGTTAGGCTTCGCATGCCAATTCGTCGAACTAAATAGTCAAACCGTTCTTTTGGAAGGGCTTTAGTAAATAGATCGGCGAGTTGATAATCAGTCTTAACAAAAAATAATTCAACAGTACCCTCTTCCACGTGTTCTTTGATGAAATGGTAGCGGACTTTGATATGCTTCGTCTTAGAGTGATGTACGGGATTGCACGAGATGGCTATGGCACTTTTTGAGTCACAATACATAGGTATTCTGTCAAAAGTAAAGCCATAATCTGTGAGTTGTGTCCGCATCCAAAGAACTTGGGCACAACACGCAGATAGAGACACATACTCGGCTTCGGCGGTTGATAGCGCAGTACAATCCTGTTTCTTTGAAGACCAGCTTACAAGCTTTTCACCCAAAAATTGTGCTCCACCTGATGTACTCTTTGCTGTTACTTGATCACCAGCATGGTCTGCATCTGAAAATGCTGTTAGATTAAACTCCGAATCCTTCGGATACCAAAGTCCCAAGTTAATGGTGCTTCGTAGGTACCGAAAGATCCGTTTAACCTCTTTGAGGTGAAGTTCGGTAGGCTTTGCCTGAAACCGTGCTAATAAACAAACAGCAAATTGAATATCGGGTCGACTAGCGGTTAGGTACATGAGAGAACCGATCATGCTCCGATATTTCTTCGGATCGATGGGTTTTCCAGACAAATCAGCACCTATTTTTGGTGAAGTGACCATTGGTGTACCAACAGAATCACAGTTTTCCATACCATGTTTTTTCAAAATCTCAATTGTATATTTAGCTTGATTGATAAAAATACCACGAGGGGATTGATGGATTTGTAAACCAAGAAAGAATTTTAGTTCCCCCATCATGGACATTTCAAATTTGCTTTTCATGAGATTTTCAAAATGTTTTGAATGGTTAGGATTGGTTGATCCAAAAATTATGTCGTCCACGTAAATTTGAACGATCAAAATGTCATCTTTGAATTTTTTGATAAACAAGGTGTCATCAACCGTTCCTTTTGTGAAATTGTTTTTGAGCAAGAAAGATGATAGTTCGTCATACCACGCTCTTGGAGCTTGTTTTAGACCATAAATTGCTTTCTTAAGCTTGTAGACGTAGTCTGGATGATCTTTGTCGATGAATCCCTCTGGCTGACTCACATACACTTCTTCTTTCAGAGTTCCATTCAAGAACGCAGTCTTAATGTCCATCTGATAGACTGTGATGTTTTTGTGAGCTGCATAGGCTAAGAAAATCCGGACTGCTTCAAGTCTAGCTACAGGCGCGAATGATTCTTCGAAATCTATCCCTTCTTCTTGTGGATAACCTTTAGCCACAAGACGAGCTTTGTTGCGAATAACAGTCATTTCCTCATCCAGTTTGTTCTTCCACAACCACTTGAGATCAAGAACGCGTTTATCAAGTGGTCGTTCAACAAGTTCCCAACTATCATGTAACAGGTATTGAAGAAATTCCTCCTGCATCGCTTCAATCCATGGGTTTTCTGCCATTGCTTCCCGAATGTTCTTAGGTACTTTGGTGCTTATTGAGCAAATGTAAATGCACAATTCGAGATCGGTGGCAAGTTGTCTTCTCGTCTGAACTGGCATTGAAGGATCACCAATAACATGTACTAACGGATGGTCTTTTGTCCATTGAAACGTAGAAGGGTACCTTTGGTTGAACGAATGTGTGTTAGATGGTTCTTGTAACCTTGAAGAAGATTCAGCAGAGTCTGATGCAAACGGGTTTTCAAATACTTCTTCTTCTTCTTCTTCTAACTCAACATCGTTTGAATTATTTGTTGGTTCTTCTTGAAAATTTGTGTTTTGGTATTGCTCATCAACTCTTGGTATGTCAGTGTCAAGTACTGGAGTTGCTTGAGTAGATGTAGATGATGTTGATGTAGTTGGTGCTTCAGATTCGATTGTTGTAGATGCATCTTGTGATGGTGGTGGTGGTTGATGGTTTTGAGCGGGTGCAGCGGAATGTTGTTGAGATGCATTTGTCGAAGGTCCACCATAATATTCATCAAACATTAACTCGAAGAAATTTTCTAGTTCTTGTTCTGAAGGTTTATCCGTGTTTGTTGACTGAGCTCCTTGAGGCACGAGTCCTGAACTGATGTATCCAGAAGTCTGCTGGTTTGGTGCGGGTCCTAATCTGTTTTGATTAGAAGCCATTGGATTAAGCGCGGGTTCTAGAGCGTATCTCTCAGAAGCCATTTGTGAAATTTCGTCAAACTTCACATTCATCGTCTCCATTATCCTTTTTAGACGTCTATTATACACCCTGAATGCCCTCGAGTTTTCTGAATATCCAATGAAGATTCCAATATCACCCTTAGCTTTTAACTTCCCTAGATCTTCTCTGTCATTCGTCGGATAGCACAAAGCGCCAAACACGTGAAGGTAAGAGATGTCAGGTTTACGGTTGTTCACTAGCTCATATGGGGTTTTATTGAATCTTGGATGTACTAGGGATCGGTTCTGAGTGAAACACGCAGTGGCAACAGCATCAGCCCATAAGAATAGTGGTGCACTAGAAAAGATCAGCATTGTGCGAGCAGCTTCCACAAGAGTTCTGTTTCTTCTTTCAACTACCCCGTTCTGCTGTGGAGTTCTAACAACTGATGTTTGGTGAGTGATTCCCACATCTTCAAAGTAGGTTCTTAACTCCTGATTTGTGAATTCTGTGCCATTATCTGTTCTTACAATCCTTACTGGAGCTTGAAGTAGAACTTGAATACGCTTCAGAAAGGTGATGATGATGCCTGGTGCTTCGTCTTTTGATCTCAAAAACTTTACCCAAGTATATCTTGAATAATCATCAACAATAACAAGAATATACTTCTTCCCATTAATGCTTTCAACTCTCATTGGGCCACATAAGTCCATGTGCAACATATGTAACCTTGCTTCCGAACTAGGTACGGTTTTGGGTTTATATGATGCTCTTTTGCTTTTTCCTTGTTCGCATGATGGACATAGGTGTTCCTTGGTGTATTTGAACTTAGGAAGTCCGGTGACGATGTTGTCTTTGGCTAACTTGTTGATGGTGTCAAAATTGAGATGGGATAAACGTCTATGCCACAGCCAGGACTTAGTTTCGGTTGCCCTTGTCATAAGACAAAATGGTGATGTAGAAGCCATTTGGTTGATGTCGATAGCATACAAATTTGTACCACGATTACCAGTTAAGAGATCATCACCAACCAAATTTCTAATAAAAACCGTGTTTCTCCTGAATGCAACTTCTAAATCTGCATCACAAAACTGCCCGACTGAAAACAAGTTGTGTCCCAACCCTTCGACGTAGTAAACTCGAGTGATTAAAAAATTCCCAAACTGAAGATCTCCATAACCCTGAATAGCTGCTACATGATCATTACCAAAGCGTACAGTTCCCATAAATTTCCAGATGAAGTTGATCAGCAGCTTTAAATTCCCGGTCATGTGCTTGGAGCAACCCGAGTCGACGATCCAAAGACATATTTCGATAACCTGCCAAGAACAGAAGAGTTTGTATTTGGAAACCGTGTTGAATTTGGTTCCATGGGGTTAGGAGTAAAAGCAGAATCACACTCATAGACAGTTGCTACTTGTTTAGCTTGAGCTATTTCTAATTTGCCTTCCTTAAGAGTGAACTCTCTACCCGTCGGAATCCACATACAAAACTTAAGATAGTTCCTAGGCATTCGACTAATAGTGGTAGTCCTAAATCGTGCAACTAATCTTTCTATAGATCTGGATCTAGCACTAGGTCTTTTTGGAACATTCTTCTGTTCAGGCGTAACATTCACATTCTTAGAAACACATTCATCATGAACATCATTAATTAAACTTTTCTTGCATATTAAACAAACAGAGTCATTACAAGCATTAGAAATAGTACTCTTGACATTACATTCAGATGAAACATGTCTCTTATTACAAAGCGATAAATTCCTAGGGTGTTCTTCTACTTCTTCAACTTTATTCTTGCTACTACTCTTAGAGACAGGCGAGACTCTATTGTTCCTTGTATTGCTCTTAGGCTTTGGTCTGCTGCTCCTAGAGGTGCTTTCTAATCCTGTAGAAGGTAAGGCACACACATTAGGATTTATATTGTTGTCTTTTTTAGCATCCCTAGATTCTTTAGAATTAGCCTTTATGCACTTGTCATTTGTCTTAGATGTTGAGGCAGACGCATTAGTGGGACTAATCCTAAAAAGGCCAGGTGCTATCACTTTTGGTGTTTCGACAACCGCTTTTCCTTTATCAACAATCTGAACATTTTCACTTTTCTTAGGCAAGGGTGTTGGAGTGACTGGTTTTGTCAAATCCTTTTTCTCATCGACTTTTGGAGCAAACCGTGAAATTGACATTTTTGGTTTTTG
This sequence comes from Artemisia argyi, assembly GCA_030686995.1. Lineage (NCBI taxonomy): Eukaryota > Viridiplantae > Streptophyta > Magnoliopsida > Asterales > Asteraceae > Artemisia > Artemisia argyi. Next base: position 88,940,334 of record CM060676.1, read on the forward strand.
AACCGTGTTTGAAACATTTGGTTTCTCCGTAGTCGACGGTTTTGCAAACTTAGTTTCCTCACCCTTTCCTTTATGACTTTCAAGCTGAGCCCTCAAAAGATCATTTTGCTCTTTCATGTTCTTTAAGGCATGCTCATACGACAATTTGTCATACTTGCATTCTTCCTTTTTTCGATCAAGTTGTTTAAAATATGACACATTTTCTTTTTCAAGCTTTATAAGAGCATTTTCATATTTTGAAACAATTTCAGAGGTCTCAGCTCTCAGTCTTTCATCGTCTTGAACAGAATATGTTTGTAAAATGATGGACATAATGTCAGTGGTCATAACAGCTTCGAAGAGAGAATCATTTAGGTTTTCCAAAACATTTATGTTTTCACGAGAATCATTAGCTTCGTTTACCAGGGATTTGTGGTCCTTGACAAAGTCGGCCGTTTCTTTTAAGAAAGCTTGTTCAAAATGGATTACCCTCGCACTGATGTTATTCAGTGGGATAGTAATTTCGTTTTCAAAAACTTTTTTCTGTTCAATATGAAAACTGGAATGCCAGTTGTTAATATTGATTGTAGTTTTAGAAGCAACGATGTTTTGAAGTTCTTGAATTCTCTTTTTAACGTCATCCAAAATTTCTCTAGCCTCACTTGTATTAAAAGTGTTGTTAGAAGAAATTTGTTCCATTTTTGAAAGAGATTTGGAAACAATTACTTTCTTAGAAAACATTTTTGCGAATGGTCGTTTTATGGAAAACACAGATGGTTCTTTTTGTGGAACAAAAGTAATTCCCGAAAGTTTGTTCAATTTGTTGTAATCAATGGGTTTCAAATCCTTTTGTTTCATTTTATTTATGCTCTCTTCGACATGTTCAATCGTTTGCACAGAATCCCGAACGACGGGAGGATCATGTTTAGTGTAAATCACATTACCATTATACAAAACATTCTGTTCTTGCTGAGCTTTCTTGAGATTACTGGGGGTGTTGTTACCGAGAGCCACTTTATGTTTCGTATGGTAAACCGGATTAGTTTGATTTGAAATCATTTTCATTGTTTGACTTGACTGACCCGACTTAACCACCAATTCTTCTAAGTGAGCAATCATGTGTTCTGACTCTACGATTTCTGCCAAAAGTTTGTCTTCTTTCTTTGCAAAGTCCTTTTTCAGCTCGTCCCTCTCTTTTTCAAGATTGGTATAAGCTGATTTTTGTTTAGAAAGTTGGTTTTGTAAATCAGAAATTTCCGCGTTTAAAGATTTTATCTTTTTGAAAGAATTAACATCAAGTGTGTCAAACTTGAGTTGCAATTGTTTTTCTCTTGAAACGGAATTTTGATAACCAGTTTCTAATTCAGACAATCTTTTGTTATGAAATTCAAAAGCTTTAACGTTTTCTTTGTAACTCTCAAGCTCAGCGGTCAATTTAACATTCGCGGCCTTAACATCGCGATTGACCTTTTACACATTCTCAATTTCAATATGACAATTATTCAATAATGATTCAAATAAAGCACGTGTTTCCTCATCATTCTCAGCATGCTGTGAAACGAAGCCTCCATTATGATTCACATCTGGAGTTGCGGAAGGAGTATTGCTACTACTTGGCGTGTCCAGGTATGTATCATAAGTGGTTGCTTGCTTCTCAAAATGCTGTTCCTCATGAGGAGACATATCAAATATATCATTATTGTGACATGTGTTGAAATTAGATACCTCAGATGGTGCATTGGTGTCATAAACAGGAAGTGTGTCAGAATCCGTGTCATACTTAGCTTCCTGAAGATTCGCCATGAATATGCAGTTCGCATCGATATCTTCTCTATCTTCCATGTCATCCATAAGAGCCATAAAGTCATTCTCCTCTGCATTCAACTGAAATCCTGCCTCTGCCTTTTGTGCCAACATTACTGCTTTCTGCAAGTACGCTAGATCTTTCTTGTTTGGCTTTGTAGGACAGTTCCGTGCCATATGACCTACACCCTGACAGTTGAAACACTTAACCGGATTACCCTGATTCACATTTCCCAAATTCCCAACTACTGGAGCTGCAACATTTCTATTCTGATTACCCATCGCCTGATTACCAACATTCTGACCCCTCTGATTTCCAACAAACTGACCCAACTGATTCCCTGCATACTGACCATACTGATTCATCTGATTTCCTGCATACTGACCTGCATTCTGCATATTCTGATTACCCATATTAATGCCAGTAGCATATCCCTGTTGGTTCCCATAAACTCCAACCATTTGGCCTTCATTGCCCATATTGAAACTCGGCTGAGCAATCTGCTTGTTGCGAGTGTTCGATGAAATCCTTTGGTTGTTGTTAGTTGGTGTGGAATAACGTCCTTGGAATGCCTTTGTCAGAAAAGCAAACGCTTGATTCAAGGCTGCAGTGGCTTCATCATTTTCAGTGAATTCTGGTTCTTGGAACTGTGGGTATTGTTGTTGTGGAATAACATGTTGTTGTTGCTGTGGGTAGAACTGTTGTTGGTAGACTGGTGTTGGTTGTTGAATGTATGATGGTTGCATGTAGTTGTGAGTGGAAGATGATGATGGTTGTTGTATGTTCACTGGTAGCGGTGTTGGTGTAGTAGCAATTAATGCGAGAGGATCATGATTCTTTGCCAATCTTTCTTTCCTTACTTCATTAGCCTCAGCTTGATTTTGCTTCAGAAAATCATAAAGTTGATCATAATTCACCTTATGTAAATCCTTTGTTTGATTGACAATTGTAACATAACGACCCCATTCTTCTGGAAGGTTATTGATGAATTTGATGTTTGTTGCAATTGTTCGAGGTGTCAACTTGTTTCTGATTAACTCATTCATCAAAGTGCAAAACCTTGTGTAGTATGATTCAATCTGTTCACCTTTAGTGGATGTGAAGTTCTCCCATTCAGTAAGAAGTTTGTTCTCAACGTCTTGTTGTCCAATTTCTGTTCCATGACATATCCTTCTAACACGTTCCCACATAGCATAAGCAGTTTCACAACTGTCGACCGCAGCAAAGATCTCCCTTGGTAATCCAAGTTGGATTAAATGCATTGCCATATCATCTGCGGCGATCTGCTTCTTGTCTTCCTCTGTGTAATCTGCTTCTGTTTGTTCACGCACGAATGGTTGAGTAGGAGGTGTTGTATTTGGATTGCCTTCAATTTGAACTTGTCTTGGCTGGAATGGTCCTTTTTCAATGGATTGAATCATTAATTTACCATCAGGCTTTGTTTTGATGTAACGAAGCATGCGGCTTGTCCATGGGAGATATCCACCTTTTTCAAGCATAGGAGGTCGGTTTTCTGCACCGGCAGCATGAATATCTTGCTGAGATGCCATTGATGAAGTGTAGATGGATAAAGTTGATTCTTGGATCGTTCCAACGAAATAGGAGTGGAGTTTAGAGTGAGTTGATGCAAGTTTTTATGGTGAAAATTTTGACTGAAAACCTTAAAACCTCAATAACTTCTTCTCGGAGCGTTTTTAGGCCTCGAAACTTCGCCTAAATTGATAAATCAATTTAGCGTGTCGTTCTCCTCTGTCTGACGGTCGTTTTGACAGCTGATTCGTCGAAAACGGAGTTACGGTTCAAAAGTTATGGCCGTTTGAAGTTCAGTCGTCAAAAATCAACCAAAAGTTCTCGAAAATGTTGTATTCTCGATAATTCACCCAGGTTCTCGATAATTTTTCAAGATTTCGATAAAATCACCCAAGTTCTCGATAATTTTTCAAGATCTCGATAAAATAACCCAAGTTCTCGATAATTTTCCAAGATCTCGATAAAATCACCCAAGTTCTCGATAATTTTCCAAGATCTCGATAAAATCACCCAAGTTCTCGATAATTTTCCAAGATCTCGATAAAATCACCCAAGTTCTCGAAAATCTCTGAAGTTCTCGAAAAAATGGAAAATTCTCGATAAATTGCAAGATCTCGATAATATCAGAAGTTCTCGAAAAACTATGAAGTTCTCGATAAGTCTGATGTTCTCGAAAATTATGACTTTTTCGAAAACCCAATTTCACAAGAAATTTCGAAATTATACAATTTCGAAATTTAGCCCGAAAGTCGAAGTAATTTCTTTCTTATACAAGAGAGAAAATACCGAGTATCCAATTGTGAGCACGAACGGAGCCTTTTCTTGTGTTCTCGAAAACTTGTCAAAGTGAAATTTCGAAATTATGGAAGGATTTCGAAAATATGACAGTTTTAAGAATAAGCTTAAAGCACACCCAAATGACTTATGCAATCCAAGATTCTTGTACTTCTAGGCTAAAAAACACCAAAACTTGAAAAAAGTTCAAAACTTGATGATTTTTATGAAACTTTTGAAGATTTCGAAAACAAGTACAAAAACCCTAGTCGAATTATTAAGCTTAAATCTTTAAAAAGATTGATACTTTCTTGTTAGATAAGGTTTATAACACTAGTTTGTAATCAAAAAAGTGTTAAAAACCAAGAAAAAACAAGAAAAGTAGAAATTTTTCTAAAAAATTCGTGTATAAAGCTTAAAAAAACGAAACCAACAAACCCCAACACTCCTAAATCATTGTTAGGCGATTGATACCACTTGTAGGACCTTAGATATACCAACTTTATCACACCAATAGAAGATTAGAAGAAGAAAGATGGTGACTTGGTGACTTATATGTGATGTATATGATTCGTGAATAGAGAGAGAGATATAAGAAATATGAGAGCTTTTATTCAAAGAAAACACACACAAATACACACACAAGCACACACCTCAAATGAGCCTTTGAGGTGTTTATATAGTAAGATACATGAGATGCCCTAAGGCTTTCTATGGGCTTGGGCTTGGACTTGGTTACATGGATAATATAAAGGCTTATGAAACATAACTAATAACATATTAGCTTGCCAAGTCCAAAGCCCAATGACTAAACAATTACTAAACTTAACAAACGACACAAAGTTACAATATGAGAATGACCATCACTTCATAATACATATTTTTAATGCTAACATAGCTGATGTCAGGAATCCTTCCTTTGAATATCTCATAAGGAGTCTTGTTATGCCTTTTCACAATGATTGACCTATTTTGAGTGTAGCAGGCTGTTTTAACTGCCTTAGTCCAAAAGTGTTTAGAGAGGACTGAGCCATTTAACATTGTTCTTGCTGCCTCAATGAGTGTTCTATTTCTCCTTTCAGCTACTCCATGTTGTTCAGGAGTATAGGGAGAAGTGAAATTTTGAGAAATTCCTTTCTCATCACAAAAACACTCAAGGTCTTGGTTTTTGAATTCAGTGCCATTGTCAGTCCTGATCTGTTTAACTTTGACATCATTTTGATTTTCAATGTTCCTGACAAATGACATGATGGTATCAGCTGCCTGACTCTTCTTGGTCAGGAAGTAAACCCATGTATATCTTGAGTATTCATCCACAATGACCAGAGTATACTTCTCATGGTGTATGGACATTGGACTGACAGGTCCAAAAAGATCCATATGAAGAAGATGTAGGCAGCTTTTGATGGAAAAGGTTTGTTTGGTTTTGAATGATGCCCTATGGTGTTTTCCTTTTTCACAAGCAGAACAAGGCTTGTCTTTGATATACACCAGGGATGGAAGGCCTAGAACTTTGTTCTGTTTGGCCAGGTTGTTGATGTTTTTGAAGTTGAGATGAGAGAGTCTCTTATGCCATAGCCAGTTGATTGTCTCACTTGCCTTAGAGAATAGACAAGTCCCATTCTGAGTCAGGGATGACATGTCAAGGACATATACATCATCCCTTCTAGGGGCAATCAACACAACTTCCTTATTGGCATTAAAGATGGTCCCTCTCTTGTCATCAAACTGAACTATGTATTTCGCATCACATAGTTGAGAGACACTTATCAGGTTGTACTTGAGACCATTAACATAAGCTATTCTTGTAAAAACTATACCATTGCAGTTTACTGAACCATAACCTTCAGTGGGAGCTGATGAGTTATCACCAACTACTACTTTGGGTCCTGGTTCTTCCACATATTTGTGCAGAAAACTTTTCACACCAGTCATACTTCTGGAGCATCCACTGTCTAGATGCCAAGTAGGATCCTTGATGTGTTTCTGCACAAACAGTAAACTGGGTTAGTTTTTCTTGTTGACCCACTTTCTAGTGGGCTTAGTCCTCAGGGACTTTTTGAACTCAGTTAGTGAATCATGGTCTGAAGTAGTGTGACCTGAGCTTCCACATGTTTTACATTTTGTGGAAGTTGATGCCTCAGGTGACTGAGAAGTGTTGGTTTGGTATTTCCTTCTGGACTGAATCACTTTGTCATGTCCCCTGGTTTCATGGGAGGGATCTCCACAGATGTCACAGCAATCTTTCATCATACAATCATCAAGAAGATGATCATTGAAACCACAGTGAGGACATGGTGAGAAAGGTTTGGCCTTCAGTCTTTGTTTGGAAGGTGTGGCATACTGATAGCCTTGGGTTTTGTATAGACCCCTTGCTTTTAAAAAAGCAGTGTGGGGGATGTGATCACAAGTTCTGTGGTCCTCTTGTTTGCATATCATACAAAACAGGACTCTGTAGCATTTATCAGTGCTGTGATTGGGATAATTGCACAGCTCACATCTCCCTGAGGGTCTGGATGTGGTTTTTGGTTTGGAAGAACCTGAGGATACTGAGGGCTTTGTTGATTTTGAGTTAGAGTTTTTCTCAGTAGACTCAATTTTCTCACTCAGCATCCTGACAAGTTCAGCAAGCTGATCAACCTTTGAATTAGTGCTTTCAGGCTTCACTTCAGTTTTTACTGAAGGTTTTTGGTGTTTAGTGGGTGCAGGAGTAGGTCTTTTCAGAATAGTCCTTCCTAATCCTGATTTCTCTTTAGGAGAATGTGGTTGAAAGACTAATGGTGCAAGGTCAGGATTGGGTTCTGCTCCCTGAAGTTGTTTCAGTAGAGGGAGTGGTGAATCAGACTTAGACTCAGTGATGGACTCAGTAGGACTAAGTTCATCAGTGACTCCTAGCAGCTCCTTGATAGCCTGACTTTCAGGCTCCAGGATTCTTCCAGTGTTAAAATTTGGCAATTTACTATCAGGATTGTTTCTTTCAATCCAATCACTGGGTTTGGGAGCTTGTTCTTTGCTAGAGAGTATGTTGGTTAATAGAAAAGTTGTAGAATGGCTACTCTCCCCAGAAACTTCAGTGAGTTGGTCATCACCCAGACCAGCCTTTTTGGGGCTGGGTGAGAGACTCAGTGTTTCATAAAGTTTGGGGTTTTTCTGAGTCCATTTCCAAATAATTTCCTTTTCTTTCTTAAGTTCTTCCTGAAGAGCTTGATTTTGTTTTACAAGTTCAGAGTTTTGAATTTGAAGTGTAACACTTTCAAGCTTGGCTTGTTTTAAGGCAAGTAATTCAACTCTACAATGATTTAATTCAAAACTCAGTTTATTAAATTTTGAAAACAAATTAAGTCTTTGCTCTTCTACATACTTAAGATCAACATTAATATAATCTAAGTAAGATTTCCAATCATCATTATCAACCATAGAAAGTAAAAGATTTACCTTTCTCATAGTGATGTTGACCCATTCACCATTTCTTGCATGACTTTTCCCCACAGCAAGTTTGTTGTCTTCTGACAGAGCCATCAGGGCACTGATGTGAACTTCATCATCATCAGAGGACACTTCAACCTCATCCCAGTCATATGTTTCAGCTACAAGCCCTTTGTTCTTGGCTTGAGTAGGCTTTGGAGCCTGAGGAGGCTGAGAGACTGTTGAGGATGATTCAAGAAGGGCAAGTTTAGCTTTTGCCTTTCTGTACTTGGCTTCAAAGTCAATTTGAGGAACCTTTTCAAATCTTTGACTAGACTGAAGCATTTTTGGTTGAAATTTGCTGGGGCCTGAAAAAGAGTTATTTCCTGAAAATTTGAAAGATGGTTCTGAGGTTGTTTTTGAAAAACAATCTTTAGCAAAATGCCCCATTTTGCCACATTTAAAGCATTCAGTGTTGTCATTTGCTTTAGAAGGAAATTTGTTTTTCTTAAAAAAACCTTTTAGAATTAGCAAGGAGTGCTCTTTCATGAAATTCAATTTGAAGATCATTAAGATACTCCTCACTGGTTCTTTGGTCAACCTCATCATCAAATCCATCCTGAAAATCCTGCACAACACCTTTTGAATAGAAAGCAGTTGATATGGGTGTAATTGTCAAGGCCTTTTTGGTCTCCTGACCTTTACCAGGGTATCTCCTGGTGATAAGATTGTCTTCATAGACAAACTTCCCACAGATGGCAGGGAGCTCAAGGTTCTGAATGTAGTTTGCATTTCTCAATCCCTGAGAGAAGTTTAACCACTTCTCAGGGAGACTGTTGACAAAACCAACATTGATTTCATGTTTTGACAGTATAACACCATCATTAGTCAGCTCATTCAGGAGGGTCTTATACCGAGTATAAGTCTCAGAGAGACTTTCAGAATCCTTGGCCCTGAAGGTATTGAATTCAAGCTTCAGGTCCATGATTCTATTCTCTTTGGTATCAGATGGCCCTTCATAGCTATGAACCAGGTCAGTCCATGTCTGCTGGGCAGTGGGACAGTTGATCACTGATTCCATTATATCATCAGGAAGGCATGATATAATGATGCTTTTCAGGCGCTGGTCTTGATTGACCACCCTCCTTTCATCTGGGGTCCACTGAGCTTCAGGTTTAATTAAACCTTGGGCAGTTGTTGGGACATATAGACCCTCATTAATCAATTTGATGTAATAAGGTTCCATCCCTGTTAAGTAGCAAAGTATTCGCTTTTTCCACTTATTAAATTTGCCAGCTTCAAGTCGAGGGGCAGTTGCTGAATAACTTCCACCCTTTTTGTCAACAAGCTGGGGAACATCTATGTCAGTCATAGTGGGATCTTGATTTTTAAAAAACTTGAGCACTCTTAAGTTTTGAAAACAGGTTTAAGTTTTACAAATCAGAGGCTCTGATACCACTTGTTGGTCCCTTTTACTTGGTTATCAATAACTAAAAAGCTAAAGTAACCAAGTTGTATGACTTTAAACAAAGATGTATAAAAATGATTAACAATAAAGTAACGTAAATATAAGAGACAATATTTTTCAACGTTTAATTCTTTATTAGAAGTTAATCACAAAGAATCATACCCAAGTGTTTGCGGAATAACACTTGGGATTGAAAACGACAAGTATTGTATGGACTCCTCACTAAACTCAATCGATGTTGAGTGACAACTTTCAGGACCCACTGAGCTATCTCAGGGGTTGTGTTGTTCTTTGGAGGAGTAAAAGTGGTTTGTGAATGTTTTGCATTAATTGCATAAACTTGTCAACTTTTACTCCTCACATATGCTTCCTATTTATACACAAGTATAGAACAACTAGTTATACATTGGACATAAAGTTTCCCTAACAATATCTTGAAAGATATTATTCTTCTGGCAAGGAACCTTGATTGAGTTAAGTCCAAAAGGCACTTTCTGATGACAGACTGGTTTTAACCATTTTGGGAAAGTTTGACATTAAAGTGATAAAGCACTTTAATAATGCAGCTCAAACTTTCCCGCCCAGTCCCGCCAAAACTTCAGTCTTCTTGTCATCAGTCTTCAGTACTATAAAGTTGTTGAGGAGTCATGGGGTTCAGTGAGTTATTGTCATCCTCACTAAACCCATCACCTTCTTCTTGGCTTAGATCACACTTCACTGAGTTCCGCCTCACTGAATGGAGAACCTTTCTTCTTAGGTTCGGTCTTAGCATCCTGAAGGTGACTCACTGAGTTACTGTTCACTCAGTGACTTGTTTATACTTAGGTTATTTTACGTTCAAATCCTTGTAAGAAGAGGATTGGGGAATTCAGTGACCCAACACAAAAGCTTGCATGTTTGCTGGAATAGTGAGGCTCTCAACTCCAATAATGTTGGTGTATATATTTATGATATTATAGACATACATAATCTATCTCTTTTCATTCATTGATCCACTTTATATAATTCACAGCGGTCCTCAATCGAGACTCTCCAGCATCTTCTCTATTAGTAACTGTTAGCAAAGACTACACAATTTCTTGGAAATAGGGAGTCAAAGGAGATGACTGCCCAATATCCTCATAATCTTGGGCAAGAAAATAGAGGGCCCCACATGCTTTTTCAGCAACATTTGGAACATCTTTCATGCTTTGCAGAAGAACTGTAATGATCTGTTGGTAGTTAGTTGGGGTAACGACGGGTGTTTCCATGGTGGAACAATGAAGAAACTCGAGTCTTCCAAAGATCTAAAGTAGTATTAGAAAGTGTAATTAGTAGCTTGCATCCAAATTAAGTTCTTATAAATTATGCTTTTTCTTATTTGTAAACATGACAAAACAATTTTGATTAAAATAGCGTATGCTTTAAATCTTTTATTATCTAAAACAAATCACTGATATTAAGTTTCCAAATTTGTTTGAGTTTTATCGTTAACCTTAAGTCTTCTCAAAAGCAATTTTATTGACATTTTACCTTTATTTACTTATTTTTCGTTTTAGGTATTCCGTTTTGCTGACACATACAGAGGTGCATATAGTGATTCTTTTTACTTTGCCGTTTGACAGGTGCCTATCTTCTTAAACTCTTTGATTCATTTTCTGTAATGTATAGAACAAGTTGAATGATTGTCTAAACGAATGGCTCCAAGCATTGTTATTAACAGGATAGTTTTACCTATGTAGGATGAATTGCCTTGGACAGGTTGCAAAAGGCGTAAAAACGACGGCAATACAGAGAGTACAAGTTATGTAACCAAGAGAGTAGTTCTTGACTTCTAGACAACTTGAAATATGATGTTGCAATACTCTTTATTGATGGTCATCTATTGTCTATTTCAGCTCAAAGCTCATTCAAAATTGTATGAAGATAGCCCATTTTGTGTATTTCCAATTGCTGTAAAAGGTATTTAATATGGTGACACTTCCTTTCGGTTCAAATTATTAACTATAAGGTACTAAAGGCACTGCTACCCTTTTCCAAATCTTAGGGCCTTAGGGGATGTTTGGCTTTGCGTTATGAAACTGATTATCTTAGATAAATCAGTTTCATACCTGTTGCAAACATGTGCTTTCCAATGAAAGGTACTAGCACTTGATTTATGTTTTATGTTCTAATAATAAATATAAACAAATAAATAATAAATAAAATTTATGCACTTAATATTTGTTTTAATAGAAAGCTCAAACATCTCATGAACTTATGGATTTATTCTCATTGTTACAGTTTGATGGAGTTTGGTTTATTGAAAGTTTTTGATCATGCTTCATAAAAAGGTACCATATTATTGTTTTGTATGATGTTTTTTACAGGTACCATATCATAAAACCCTAATACCATAAAAAAATATCACACTATTTTGAAGGTAATGCCATTTATTCATGGTGAGATGGAAGATGCGCACCAAACTCTTTATTGGTAGGAGGGCCATACTGGTCATGTTACTCTGGAGGAAACAAAAAAAAAACAATTGTCCTAGAAATGCAAAAAAGATGTTGTTAAACACACTGGCGGTTCAAGAAAGTATCATTTATGCATAATTTCGATGCCCTTGAGTTTCCAGTTGCGCTACAGCCAGAAAATCTCCAAAGGAAAAGTGGATTTCATGATTGACCGGGTCATGGAAATATTGCTAACGCTACATCTTATATGATGTCGATACAATAATCTTTATTAACAGTATCTCTGATGTAGGTCTTTTTTACATCATTTGTTGTTTTTTTTTTTTAATCTTGCAGTTGGTATTTACTACTGCTTTTGCTCAGTAACACTTGATTATTGGTTTATTTCAGTTTCATAGATACAGAGAAAAACACTGACCTTGATTAAATTTGCATGCTGTGATGGAGCTTTAGTAAATAGTTCCTGCACGGAAGTCGAAAAGTGGCGAAAAGCAAACGAATAAAATTGCGTTCATAGGTAAATCTTTCACCATCCTTCGTACCCGTTTTCACTAAACATGCTATTTTAATTCCATTTATCTAGATATTAGTTGATTTAGTGGCTGTTTCGATGGACTAGCATCAAGTGACCAAATTATGAATTACAAAGGTATAACAAATAAGAAAACTCATGTAACTTTCGTACTGAACAACTGAACCACACTTCTGTTCAAATAAATAGATTATTTCTGTAATTACGTTACTTTTGTAATGACATTAATCTTTATAGAATAAAAAATAAAGGGCAAAAATGTTTACAGGTCAGCCCTGCACGACATAATCCAACCCATTTTCAACAGTACAAAACAGGCTTTAAACCAAAGTAGTTATGACCCATTACCTAACCTGCACAACCTTTCAAAGTTGACAACTGATTATAACCCTTTTTTGTGGAAATATCATTATCGTGACATGACTTAAGGTTTGTGCAGAAACTCGGTATCTTATATTGGTTCCAACTGATGATTGGTTCTGTTTCAGCATCTAACTGTGGGCATCCTCCATACTATAAACGTTTGGACTACATATGTGAAAACCATGGTGAAGTGTTGGATATCTGTGTATCAGTAACAAGATAGGGCCACTATTCAATTTGTGGCTTCCATAGATATCAATGTGACATGACATGCACAAGCTGATGGTGATGAACAATCGGATTCAGAGTCAGATGCAACAAAACTTTGATCTTAACATGTTGCAAAAAGCCATTCTTGGCCTTAGCCCGCTGAAATTGTGAAGTTGCAAGAAGGGACAGAGGTGAGGTGCAAAATCAGATGACTATTTTTTCATCTAAGATGAGGACGAATTTGACAATGAGGCTGCAATTGTTCATACTGTGCTTACTGATAGTGAAGTATCCGATTGTCCGATTTGTCCCAATCAATTATTTACACCTCTTCTCCAGGTATCTAGCTAGCTACTTTCATTTATTTATCTGTTTCTATCCATAGACCACCTTTAGGTACACCTCTCTATATTTAATGACGGGAGTGACTGAGTGAGTTATATCAGAAGACCAGAATAAGATATTTCAGTTTTTGAAAAGGCATCACCTATTCACCTGAATAATATAAATTGTGGGTAAAGGATTACTCCCCTTCATAGTTGTTCAGGGTAATCGGGTATTTTAGGTTGCTTCAAATGATAAGCTTTAAGGAAAGTTCATTTGATGGCAATTTCATAAGAACTCACTAATGCTAATAATATTAACGCGGTTTTTTATTATGCATTCCAGGATATAGACGAATCAATTTAAGTCGAGTTTCGCTTTACTCTTCAAAGCTTTAATTCAAAAGCTCCAACATAGTACTTCTTCTGCAATGAGCCTATAGACTGCACCATGAATCAAAATCTCTATTACATATTTGTATAACGACGGTTTAAAAAAGTTTGATAATTTGTAACTCTTTTCCTGTACATGTCATATCAGATAATAAGATATTGTAAAATCTTTAGCAAAAAAAGGGTCTTTGCACATAGATGATGTATTGTAGTTAACACGTATGAAAACGGAAACATATATGATCCTTGGCATTATATTGGTGATATACCAACTGAGGTGTATTAAAAGTGAATTGAAGACATTCTAATGTTTCCTTGCTACAGGTAGTAGATATCCACATTGAACAACTAAAATGACAAATTAATGTAACACTTTCATAATTCCATTTTGATGCTATTAGGAGGGGAATGACTTTAAATTCAGAAATTTATAACTGTTTGTATAATCAAGATCAATGGCCATACTACAATATTTTCATTTATTATGTTGGTATACTAAGTGGTTGTGTGGCCTTATAACATTTCATTTATCGCTTATGAGATGCATAATTAACAGTTCATTCATACAAATATTATTTTCAAAGTGTTTGAAAAATGAGCGTTTGATGTTCTAATATTGTAAACATTTCTAAAGGGCAAAATTTGGTGTTCCATCTATGGTTACTGATTGGCTCCAAACGGTCAACTAAATTGACCAGGTGAATGGTCAACTAAGTCAAACTGCCTAGAGTCAATCTCCGTGGAAGTACAGGGTTTCCCCGGGTCGTTATGTCCCGACGAGGTGTGATGGTAATCAAAACGGGTTTGTGATCGGGTGAATTTGGACAGAAAAGGGGTTTGAGTGATTTGTATGATTACACTAAGATATGAGGAATGAAAATAACTTAGAAACACTATATAAACAATTAGTGATGATCAGATACACTAAAAACGTGAGCAAAGTCTAAAAACGTGTACGTTTGATTTAAAGTTACGTTAACGTACAAAATAAAATGCGTTTTTAAAGAAACAAAATCCCTACGAATATGAAAATTACATTTTTACAATCCAAATAATAAAAGAAAATTAACATAAAAAAAAATATTTTTTTAGACTTTTTATTTAATTATTTATTAATTAAAAACTATTTAAACTTAATTAAACTAATTTAATTATAATAAATACTAAATGAAAATTTAAAATTATAAAACTTTTTATATAACTACTTAACCATCACAGGAATCTAAAAAAATATAAAAATTTTATAAAAATTATATTTAAGCTATTTAAGAAATTAATTACTTATTATTTATTAAAACCTAATTAAACTATTTTAATTATTATAAATACTAAACTAATTTATAAAATTACAAAAATTTTAATATAAAGACTTTATACTAGCAGAAAGTAGGAAAAATATAAAATGGTACAAAAGCTTATTAATAAGCTGTGAAATAAGAAAATAAGCAAAATTAAGCAAAAGGGTGAAATGGTATATAAATACCAAAGAATGCACAGATATGATAAGAAAAGTCCCTAGGGCAATTGGTATTGACGTGTTGTGTTGTGCATGTATGCTATCCAATTGACCCAGGTTCGAGCCTTGCTCACCACATTTTTTGCAATTATTTTATTTTATTTTGTTTTCTTACAGAAATACTAAACACTAAAAAAAATATTAAACTTTCATAAAGACAATCATTTTGAAACTCACAAATAAGCTCAGAATGAGCTTATTTGTTTGACAGTGAACAAAATAAGCTAACAAAGGATTTTTGAAACTGAAAAAGCTTCTAACAAGCTATGAGCTAAACACCAAAGACTAAAATAAGCTGGAATGAGTGAAATGAGCATAATATAAATTGGAACACGAAGAGAAGCTCAGGGAATAAGCTGAAAAGGTCTAAAATAAGCAAATCCAATCCACCTATCTACACAGGTCTATGGGCCATGTTGCAGCCCTGATCAAGCTTATCCAATAAGCTTGACAGCCCAAAGTAGAACCTGATCCAACAAGCTAGGATTGTGAGCTTTCCAAAAAGCCCAAATTCACTAGCTTATGCCCACTTACAAGCTTATGAGGAGCTTATCAACTTGCCTTAACTACACTGATGACTCAATGTAGTTGTTTTGATAGGTCACCATGGATGGATCAAACTAGACAGGCTAATAAGCATGAAAAGGGATAATAAGCATAAGCAGTTGGGGTTGTGGGGTTTCCAAAACACCCAAAAGCTCACTCTAAGCTTCTCTAAAGAACCAGTTATGAGCTTAGGAGAAAGGGTCAAAAACCAAAGACCCCTGATGCAGGGCAACTCTGTGGCCTGCAGGGCTGAATTAAGCTGCTAAATAAGCTAAACAAGAAAATTCCTAAAATTAAGCTACTAATGGATTCTGAAAGTTAAGCTATCCTATTCTAAGTTGTACAAATTTCAAGGCCTGACCCTAAGCAGAAAAATCTAGAAAATTCCCCCAAATTTTGGATTTCAGCAAGAACTTGACATTTGACTTTTTGAGATTTCCTTCTTGTTTGACTTTTGTGAGCATTGCTAACATCTAATGAACTAAAATAGTTATATTAAGCTATCCTAAGACTACTTTATGCTAACTTAATAACTGTAGGAAAGATTTGGGTGATCTTTAACCCACAAAATCTCACAGTGAAACTGTATATAAATTTAAAGATGATATTTGACTTTTTGCTGAATAACCACTAAATTTTATTACTTAACTACCCTATATGAACCTGTGGTGAACTACTAGAACTAGAACTATCCTATACTAACAAGTTAAACACAAGATGTAAGCTTTTACTAAACACCCCTTAATTGAACTGTTATGAAAGATTTATGATGCAAACCTAAAAGTTAAAGCATGAAACTAAATTCTTAACTAATACTAATATCAAATAAACATAAATGAACTGAAATAAGCAATTTATAAGCAGAATGGGGCTAAGCTACAGTAAAATGCAAAATGAAAAATGGGACTTACAACTACCCTACTCAACTCAAAGGTACAAAACATGTTTCCTTTCATCCTAAGCTTCCCATGAAGCATTTAAACCTCTGAATTCAGCTTCTTCTTCTCTTCTTTTTCTTCTTTTGCAGGTATTTTTCACTATTTTTCCTTTTTTTTGGTTTTCTAGTATTTTTGTATTTTTGAATTAGAATGAACTACAATAATATTTTATAGTTAAAATCGGATGAACATACTGATTATAACTTAATGAAACTGAAAATGAACCAAGTGAGCATTTTATAAGCTAAATTGAGATTTTGGATTAAAATTACAAAATATCATACTTGAAAAACACAATGTGGCTTCTACAATCTGAAATTAGGATTACAAGGATATTGAAAAGCTGAGAATTACACTTGCACACTAGAATTATTAACTAGAAAACATTTTTAAATTAAATTCGACATTAAATTAAACTACTACTAACTACTAAAAAACTAGCCTCCTCTCTGCTTCCATCTATTCTCTTTTATAATGATCTTTAGGGTTCCAAATAGTGGTCAGAGCATTTCCCATCAATCTTTTCCACCTTTTGATTAGAAATCATGATCCTAGCCGTTCAATATGTTTTGGCAGGAAACTTGGTTTTTGCAAGTGGAGCAGTTAAACTTGGCAGGGGGTGGGATTTGTTGTTTAGTGGTGGAAAGGGGTTTAGGGGATTGAGTGTGGAGTAGAGGTAATAATGGTGTTGGTGTGGCATGGTTTTGTGATGATGGAGGAGCAGAGGTCACGGGTTGTTTGGGAAGGAGGTGAGGTGGAAAGTTGACCGGGGTTTGACCCATTTTTAATAATAAAACAGGTTGTGGTTTTTGTGGGCTTTTGGAGTTGGGCCATGAGGGTGGATTGGACCAGAAATAAAAAGGTAGGGATAAATGGGTGGTGGGCTTGTGGGTTTATTAGTGTAAAGTGGTATTGGGATAAATGGTCCATAAGGTTTGTAGCTAAGTAGTAAACATAGGGACCATTTATGTAATTGCTACAAAGTTGAAGGGCTGCCATGTAAATTCCCAAAAGTTAATCATGAGGGGTGAAACTGCCAAGCATGGATAGTACAAGGACCATAAAAGTTATTTTTCCATTTTTCAAAACTCCCAAGGACCTAATTTGCCAGATTTGAAATTTTGAGGGACCAAACATGTAACTTTTGAAACTTAAGACCCAAGTATCATATTTTTGTGATTTTTGACTTTCAAAAGACTTGGGTTGACTTTCTTTCAAAATAAATGCATAGGGACTATTTTTGACAAATTTTGAAACTTGGGGGACTGAAACTGCCAATATTGCAAACTTTGTTCGTTTTTCATTTGTTTTTAAACATTTTGCATCTAAAACATATAAAACACAATTCCTGGAATAATTTCTGTATTTTGATGCATTTCTGAGTGTTTTTGGACGTTCTGGCAGTTCAGATACAATAAAAATGATGAATATTTACACACTCATCAATCCCCCACACTAAACTATTGCTAGTCCCTAGCAATCCTTTTGAGAAAAATTAATGGATTTGAATCTCTTTACCAAAAGCCATTACTTCTGGAGTAGCCAAATGTTTCAGTTCAAGTAAGAACTATGGTTTACCTGATAACCATATTATTTTGAGCAAACCATCAATTGTCAACGGTTTGATTTGTCTTTACCAAAAGTCGTTTGCTCCTGGACTAGCCAACTCTTGATGGACATAGTCAACATCTTGGTGAGCTGATTCACAATTATGGTTTTCCACTGCCTTTACCACAAGCCATAATCTTGTGGGCTAGCCAACTCTTTTACTTTTTAGGATATGGCGAGTTGAGATACCATACAATTTTGGGCAAATTGTAAGCCATCAACAGATTTGATATATCTTTACCAAGAGCCGTTTGCTCCTGGATTAGCCAATCCTTTTGTCGTTTAGACATGGCGGACTGATAACCACAAAAAATTTTGAAGCTCAAGTGAAATGTTTTTTTAAATTTTTGCCAAAAACGAGGGTACTAGATGGTAAAATGTGATAAAATTCGCTAGAATTCCCCCCCCCCCCCCCCCACCCACACTTAGAATTGAATATTGTCCTCAATATTCAATGTCCCGGCTATTATGCCGACTCTTTGAACGTAAAAGGGCAACATTACAAGCTAAATGTGGAAACATCATTTTTTTCACTTTATTGGTAACCACAGCAGGGGTAACTCCCCCACACTTAGGGTGAAAACCCCATATGCATGCTACTGTTTTTGTTTACCGAGTCGCTAGCTTGACTCGACCCCGAATTCATTTGTTCTTAGGGAAGCATGATGTGGAAGAAACAATCTCCATTGGACTTTCATTCAAGATGTTTGGACAAACATTTGAAGCACGTGAAAGTTCCACACCGATGAGATATACAGACCCTGGTTTTAGATAGTATAAACTATAAGCAGTGATGCCGGGGTCAAAGATAATGTCTTCATTCCCGAAGGAGTGAAGAACAGGAGAGGTCACCCGGTAGGTAAAGAAGAGAAAGAAAGTCATGATAAACATCATGACTAACTCATCATCATCCTCAGGAAAAGTCATAGATTCATCATCATGAATCTCATCATTTAAGCTAGTGTGATCAAGACATATCCCGGGTGTGTCTAGATCAAAGTAGAAGTTATCATACTCCGGTGGAGATATGATATAAGTGAGTTTACAAGAGAACTCCTCGAATGTGAATGAATCATATTCTGAATTGATGTGCGTGAGTTCACAGGAGAACTCATGGAAGGTAAATGATTCATAATCGGGGAGAGAATTATGAGAATGAGAAGTGGTACTCCCACTAATCTTCTCTCCCATATGATCAAAAGTAAAGGCTTCAAACTCCGGAATAGGATCATCGGAGAAAATGTCACTATCCTTAATGAGGATAGGAGATGAAATAGGTTTCTCTTTGAAAGCATCGATTTTTGAAATGAGGAGATTGACATTCAATAATGTTGCACGAAGTGCTTCATCTTTGATTTCAGTGTCAATCTCATCATTCTCTTCTTCTAATCTAACTAGCTCAGAAGGTAATCCTTCCACATGACTGATGTCTCCAGAAGATAAAGAATTTTCATCAGCATGTGAAGTACTAAGCTCGATGTTGGGATTAGAGTTTAAAAGATTTTCAGTTTCTCCCATATCGGCTTCAAGGTCAAACAGATCATCATCACTTCCCAATGGAAGTGGATTGATGTGAGTAAGTTCATCTGTGAACTCCTCAATAAGAGGGTCAACATCAGAATGAGGCAGTGGTGCCTCTTCATACTCAACTTCTCCATAAGATGTACAATCATCATTAAAATCAGAGAAAGTCTCAAAATGATCTTTTGGATTTTCAAGAGGGGAAAGTAAATCACACACATGATCAAAAGTTCCCAGTGACTCTCTTGGGATTGGGACAAGGTTCTCAACACTAGACTTTATGAATTCGTACGATTCCTTTTCAGGAACAGTGTCAAGATGCTCATCCCCCATATTCAGAGAGTGAGTGTGAACTTCAGGTGTGATATTACTAGACTGAGGGAGTTGAGAGAAGCTAGCATTCATGGATTGTACAAATTCCATTTGATCTTCTGCTAGTGAATTCGTTACATTATTTTCTCCCTGATTCTCCATGGAAGGAATCACAACAGATGAATCTGATGAATCTTTTTGAATAATAACAATGTTATCTTTATCGTCATCACTGTCATCATCGTCATCATATAGAGCAGCATAGCGAAGATTGGCACGTATTTTAGCTGCTCTTTGCTCAGCAAGTAATTCTTCCATGCTTATTTCGTTTCTAGCATCTCGTTCTTCAGCAAGTAATTCTGCCATTGATTTCTCACAAGAATCTTGAAACGATGTAGTAGCCAACCCCACCTTAAATTCTTTCAATGTTTCAAGAACCTTTAGACAAAGGTCTTGATGAGTTTCATGAGGGGTTTCTTGGATCAATTGGTACTGTGGAGGTTGGTCTTTAAATGAATAGTCATAATTGTTACAAGGAAATGAATTCCTTGTTTGACAATCCGAGCTGAAGTGAGGACCTCCACAGTATTCACAACAGTAAGACTGGTGTGGCTGTGAGTCGTATGTGCTAGAGTCATAATTGTTATCAAGAAATTGCTCATAGATAAGCGTATTGCCCGATTGACAATCAGAACTGTAGTGTGGGCCACCACAGTACTCACAACAGTAAAACTGTTGAGTCTGGTATGGTGAATTGTAATGATATTGGTCATAACCAAAATTTTGACTATTTTGATAATCAAAACCTTGGTGAGGGCCTCCACAATATTCACACGAAAAGTTTGGTGTATTTTGATATGAAGCACCATTGTGATTTGGATAATATGATTCTTGCTCGTATGAATGTCATGGGTAATTGGAAAAATTTGAAGAGTCGTTGAATGAGTTATGATTAGGATCATAAGCAAATGAATTCCTCGAACCACAAAACAAACAACTTCCGTCTCGAATATCATTACCACATTGTTCACATGTACACCAACGACATGGTAAACCAAAAAGCGGCTCACCACAACCAACACAAGGAATAAAATCCGGAGGTGGGACAAGTGGTGTGCTCTGAGAGCTAGGAATTTCCACCACTTCCGTTATGGTCTTGGGTTTTTGTTCTTGATAAACGTGAAGATTAGGCAAGTCGTTCTATTTAGTCACTGCCCTAAGCTCTGTACGTCTGCTTGACAAACTTTTAACCGTAAATCGTGAAAGGTTAGGATCAATTCTTGATGGTTTGTCATTAATAGCACGTATCTCGGGCTGTCAAGGGTAGTTGGAAGAATTTGGTAAATCATTGAGAGAATCTGGAGTTATGAACAAATTGCATGTTGTATAAAATCTGTTACTACAATTATTTCCACATTTCTCACAAATACACCGGAAACAACGATAGCCATTCTCAATCGCACTTTTACAGTGAAAACATGTGTAGCCAAGAGACGCCATAAGAATTATACATGAGAGGGGTATAAGAAAGTAGAATCAAACGGATAGAGGGTAAGGAAATATATATATATATATATATATATATATATATATATATATATATATATATATATATATATATATATATATATATATTGTGTTTGTTGAAAACTTCTTTAAAATGTTTTTGGTAATCGTTTTTTAAAGACCAAATCGTTTCCTCGTAGATCACACGAAGTAATCCTTGAGTAATCTGATATGGTAAAATTCACGATTCGTTTTGTTTTGGTTTTTTTTTATGAAAATATGAACAAGGATGGTAAATATACAATGAGCGAATATCCAAAGATCACCAATCTTCAAGTACGTTTAGAATACGCGCACAACCTCCCCGGCAGCGGCGCCAAAATTTGATTGGCTCCAAACGGTCAACTAATTGACCAGGTGAATGGTCAACTAAGTCAAACTATCTAGAGTCAATCTCCGTGGAAGTACAGGGTTTTGATTCCAAGTAGGTTCAAGCATGTTGATTGTGACTTTCAGGAGGCCAACAAAACAAATTATTCAATGATAATTATATTTCCCTATTGTTAAATTGCTTATTTTGAGTGCTAATCAGCTTAACAATTTTTAAAATGTCGTGCGGGTACCTATTGTTGCCTTTAGACACAGTCTAAGAAACGTCTTAAATGCGTAAGAGCTTGCAATGTACCGATTTCAACCTCATAAAAACTATACAAAAAAGAACACATAATGACTAAAGAACACATGGAGAATGCCATGACATCAGTAACCGACATAAACAGACTCCCCTTATTCGTGGATGGCGTGTGTGATCAAACCTGCAATAGGCAGACACCAAACACTCATGACATAAGCTTGTTATAATCAACATGAGTATCATTTTCATCCCATAAAAACTGATTGAAAACAGTTTTTAAAATGTCTATAAACAACTGTTAAAAATGTTTATAACCAAATTCAGACTTAAAAAATGATTATATAATATAAAGAGATCGAGAATTTTCGCTTACCAGCTGTGAAGTTCATGGACAATAAGTTGGTCGCTCGCTCAATATTTCAAGCAATAGAAAACCCGATACATCAACCAAATTGAAACTTCTACTTGAAGTGGAAAGTTCATAAACGTCATCATAGAATAACGGGATCAACCTACCTTTATAAAACATCATTCTTGAGATACATAGTAAAACAAAAGCATTATTGCACCTTTTTCGTCACACAAGAAATGACCTTTTCCATAGCATATAATATGGACGATCTTGAACCTTCAAAATGGAAATAAGTACACATAAAAACTTAATAATTGAATCAACAACATACCAATTACAACCTTAATCTATAAAAAAAATGATATTATGAATACGATTCACAGGAACATACTTAATTATCAAAAAATAACACACATGACATTGAGACAAAAAGAGAGTGAGGGAAGTGTTTTTCCATCCTACAACAAACCCACATTACATTTAAAGCCATACCAGAAGAAAGAACCTTTGTTGTAAGATTAAAAGCCATGAAATCAAGAAGTTCACAAGGCACTTACAGATATAGTAATAACACCCTCCTTTCCAACTTTCTCGATAGCCTTAGCAATAAGTTCACCAATCTCGCGTTCTCCGTTTGCTGATATTGTCCCAACATTTTTAAAAAGACACAAAAAATAAGATCCGGGTTGTGCAGGCCATACTAGATTGATGAGTGTCATGTAACGCGATAAACCAAACAAACCTGAGCTATCTCTTCGGTTGTGATGATAAATTGTTTGTGAATACTTGAGCTATCTCTTCGGATGTCCAACTTTATAACCAATATCTGAATACCGTAAGTGGAATCAATTGTTTCAATGTCTGCTATTTCCTGTGTTTATGGGGGAAATATAGAACTCAAATGAGATAAAAAAAACATATATGACTAATGCAATATCCGAAACGTGTTAGCAAACCTACACAGATAATATTTGAAACAGATCTCGCTAATGAGTTTGCCATTAGGTTGAAACACGTTAACAATATTTCCCCATTGTCGTCCTGAAGTTTTGATGCGTGGTAATTGCACCAGGCTTTACCTCTCGAGGGATCTCGAGAAGCTTACAACCCCCACCAGGCAGTGTACCTGATCGTTGTAGTATAGTATAGTGACAAGTACCGGGGGATTGATCGTTCAACTTAGGAATAGTGTCGCTAGGATTAGAAAGCCTAAAAACTAGGTCTAGAGGTGAAGGATGATTCTTTTTGTATTTTTATGTTTTATGAAAAGCAATTAAAAATCTCGGGTATTGAAAGAGTGGGCGGAATTAGTTGCTATTCAACTAACCCAATAACTAAATATGCAATCAAAATAAAATAACAGAAATGTAAATTAAACTAATTAAACTAATGGTGTGAACAATAAATGAGAGAATTGTGTTTACTTAGATTTCATTACTCCCTAGATATCTTTTACAGGTTAATTGTTTATTACAGTTGCGTGGATGACGGGTTATATTCCTTAATACCATTCGTGGGGTGGCGTACGTACTTCCCCATCTCTATAAACTCCTACTTCACTCCTATGTCGAGCCTGCAAGAAGCTCCTAAAATGGGATCACTAGAATTCGCTCATGCATTAAATACAACCATAAAAACCTTAGTACGCATTGGTTCATGTTTCTTAAGACGTTCAAGCATGTCACACAATGGAAGTCTGCCAGTTTTCTTAAGCCTAACATCAAAATCATTCATCCATTACAAATATAAACAAGCAATCAACCTATAATCAACATCTAGGTTTCATTACATCTAAGCAAACACACAAGAGATCTAGCATAGCATGTTAAAATCAAGACAAGCGTAAGATATATTCAAACAACACATAGACATATTGAATAAATTGAAAGGATACTTATCTCAATTGAACATGAAGGGTTTCAAGGGGTGAAAACCCTTGAAAATACTGTTAAAACGAGCTAGGGTTTATTCAAGTCGACCCTAAAATTCTCCTCCCTTAAGAATGAAAATTACAAAGACTATATATAGATTTCCTAAGGTGACGGCGTCAAGAAGAGAGTTCTGACGCCGTCAACCCGCCGCCAATAATATTCTCGGACTGCTTAGAACCAGATCTAACGCCGTCATGTGTATTGCTGTTATGGGCTGTCACCACTTTTACTCTTGACGGCCTTGATTTGACGCCGTCACGTTTCCACTGGGCCATCATCATTTTTGCTCTTGACGCTGTCATCAAATTGTTCTTGACGCCGTCACGTACTGTTCCCAGCAAGGAAAATTAAGACTTGGCCGTTTCCTTCACTTTTATGCTCCAAAAACGTCCAAAATGCTTCCTTTTCCAGAATTCACTCCCAAAGTACCTAAAATCACAAAAGGAACGATTTAGGGCAATATTTGATCAAATAAATTCAAATTCCGGCTTAAATGACCCCCTAAAAACGGATCATTTTTCGCCTCATCATGTATCCTTACACTTGAGATTTGCTTGTCCTCAAGCAAATGCGCTTTTATTTTAGTCAAAATACAAGTTAGGGGTCATTTAACACTAATATAAAAGTAATTACAACAAATAATCATTCCACTAAAGACCAAAGACAAGCACGGAGGTCATACACAAGCACCTCACAAATAGTGTTTAGATACTCACATCTCTCGGGTGTAATAAAGTATGTATCACAATATGGAAATGGAAAACATCTCTCATTACCTGTCATAGCAAAATAGATTACCATAGGCTTGGGAAAGGATCAAACCTCCACCACATGGCGTAAGCACCTAGGATAAACTATCAAAGAGGTCTTTCAAAGGGTTATAACGTTAGGTATAGGGATATGGAATACACGGTTTTGTTGGATATAGGCAATCTTTACTAGTGGCGAGTTAATCATCTTGGTCAATTACATGTACAATATGGTGTTGCTAAGCCAAGACTCAACTCGACTTAAGCTAATAAATGAAAAATAACAAAAACATAAAATAAACATAGAATGAAACAGGATGGTAGTCCGTATCTTTTTTCTCTTTTCTTTTTCTATATATATATATATATATATATATATATATATATATATATATATATATATATATATATATATATATATATATATATATATTACTTTTTTATTTTTTATGCATACACTCTTACCCTACCATCCAAAATAATACATCATAGGGAATGAACATTCCCCTTACACTTGAATTTTTACATGCTTTACAATAAACTAATCTAATGACTCGAATTAAGATTATCAAAACACTTGGAGTACTTTTAAGATTAACGCACATATGGGGGTAATAATAGATGTTCTTCCCCACTACTCCATAAAATTAGCACCTTACCCATGAGTCCCAATCGTCCCAAAACAATATGTACAAGGATATAACTTGACTTAGCAACCATGTAATCAATTTGATAATTAACGAAGGGTTTAAACAAATAACAATAATGCACTAAAGATGAGTGCATACACGGAAGGCTAAGGCGATTTGGGTGTACATTTAAGTGGGGTGTAACAAATTCTTCCTTTAAGTAAGATGCTTAAAGTTAGAAACGAAAAGATAGGCTCAGAGGGGTGTACTAGGGGTTTCGTGTACTAAAAATGAGTACAACACTAAGGTGTGGGAAAAATTAATTGACTTAACTAGCCAAGTAATATGACTTAAATGGTCAAGTAATTACAATACGGGTTTAACACAAGGGTGATCCTAATGCCTCTTATCATGTAGTAAATCCTACTACACGAATGTAGTCTCACTAGCGGTCTCGGGATGCATCACTAACGCAAGTTCTAGAATCTAAATGCTACCGGTACACTCATAAGCACTAATAGTAAATGCTTTTCCTATCAAATCTAAAGGCGAACCTCACATATTTGGGTGGAAAAATTTTCTGAATGGTAAGGTTTTGTGCTAGTCATACGACTCCTATCCATGA
This sequence comes from Artemisia argyi, assembly GCA_030686995.1. Classification (NCBI taxonomy): domain Eukaryota; kingdom Viridiplantae; phylum Streptophyta; class Magnoliopsida; order Asterales; family Asteraceae; genus Artemisia; species Artemisia argyi. The sequence goes on from CM060676.1 coordinate 88,966,420, forward strand.
GACGCTTGCTAAGGCTAAAGTTTCACTCCTAAATGTTGTAAAAAATTTTAAATTTGGTGCTAAAATTATGCTAACAAGTATTTCTCATAATTTTATTACACATCTACCATCAAACAAACTCAAGTGCAAGTGTATCCTATAAGGTATCATTATTTACCCTCCCCTTACACTTAGGATGAACATTGTCCCCAATGTTCAATTAAAGATTGTGAAAGTAAAACAGGTAAAAGAATGAAATTAAATACTCATCTGATTCGCTCGGTATAGATAGTGTGGTAACAAGGTTAGATCTTCCTCCAAGAAAAATGAACAATCAAAGCTTCCCTTTCCAGAAATATAAATCATCTTCTTGTCATACATAACCTGTTAAACCTGAGAAAACAAACAAGGCAAACTCGCGTAAAATCGGCAGCAATCTATATATACTAATATATCCTAGAAAACAAAGTAAGATATAATGCTTGTGGAATGAATGTTTGCAGATTCCCTGAAGTTTATAAAACTAAAGATTTAACAAAACTTTAAGACTCCATTAGAAAAACAAAACTAGCAAAATCTCCAGAATTTTACACATGACGCCGTCAGGAGTTTCTTCCTGACGTCGTCAGAAGTGACCTGCAGAAATCTTTATATTAAGTTTCCGAAAAATTTCTGGAAAACTTATGTCCTACTTCTTGGAAAATCCTGCAAAACATCATTATGACTCGATACAAGCATTTGACTCTAACAAATACGAATATACATGTCCATTTAATATTGTGGAGAATCATGATCAATTTTGTTTCTTAAAAACATGTTTGGGGTTTCCCCTTACATTTATCTTTTGCAAAACACCTTTGTATGAAGTTAAGACAAAGCCAAACGACAAAATAAAGTATTTTCACCATTTTATTTTGAAACATGATCTACCAACAATAAAAATAAAGCATGCATACGGAAACAAATAACAATCAAGCAAATAAAAAATCACACAAATCATGGGTTGCCTCCCAAGAAGCGCTTTTCTTTATTTACGAGTCTTGTAGCTAGACTCAAGGTCATGGGCTACTACGTGACATGGGTGAGTTCCTCGTTGAGGACATCTTTGGGATCAAACTTAGGTTTCAACTTCCTATCGGTTTTCTTAGTACGGTATGACCTTTCAAACTTTTCTCCATCCGGATCATACAAAATCATCTTCATATGCCATGATCCGTCACCTTCCTTAGATGGCTTGTCACACCTCCATTTACACTTATCCCCCTCTCTCTTCCACTTGTTCATCTCTATGTTAATAGGAATCACGCTTAAGAACTCAATCATTTTCCTAAAAACTAGAGGGTCCACAAAAGGGTCTAGCTCTTCATCTCTAGCTATGAGTTGTTCCACCGAATGTGTTTTATCGATGAAATCTTTTCCTAGATAGAATGGGCGTTGAGGTCCTGTGAAGTTTCTTTCTATCCAAGGTCCATATCTAGATGGTCTCCTATTCATCTCTACCCAATGTGGTGTCGGCTCATCCTCACAATCGTAGCTATGTTTCTTAACATCATATACCGACCAAGTATCGCCCTCACCTACCGCTATCTTAGACTCTTTAAAATCTATCATGGCGCTAGCGGTTGCTAAAAATCCTCTTCCTACTAATAATGGGCATGTAGTGTCACTAACCATATCTAAGACGTGAAAATCCGCTAAAATAGTTAACTTCCCTACGTGAACAACTACATCCTTAATCATCCCAACCAGGTGGGCAATACTCCCATCCGCTAGACCAATTAATACCTCCGTCTCCTCTAACTTTCCTAGCTTGAGAGTGGTGAAAAGGGATAAGGGAATCAAGTTGACGCTTGACCCTAAATTGGCTAGTGTGTCGAAAGCTTCGGATCTTCCTATCTTACAAGGCAAAACAAATATACCCGGATCATCAAGTTTTTTAGGCAACTTGTTTTGAATGAAGGCTGTCCCATTTTTACCTAGTTTAAATTTCTCATACTTTTCTAGGAGGCCACTATAGTAGGGAGCACGGGCTAAGACATCAATGACGGGGCGTTTAAGGTGAAGCTCCTTGAATTCATCGTCAAGGTCTTGCGTAGGATGTGTTTCAACTATGCTTTTGACCGGTTTGATATCGGGTATTTCATTTGATTGCTCTTTTTGAAGAATTTGGTTTTGCTTGAAACACGTTCTCATTGATTTAACCGAGTAGCATTGCGGACAAGAAGTGGGTGACAAAACTGATGATATGGAATTAACGTTTAGTTTCAGGTTCTTAACCGTGTCGCTTGGGAGTGCTCCCATTTCTTGGTCATTGAGAACTTTCAACAATGTGTCGATTTTGGTAGTCATCTCGCTTTGCTTTTGTTTGAAATCGGCTTCAAACTTAGATATGCGAGCTTCTTGAGATGCCATAAACTTGGACATCAATCCTTCAAGATTATTGGTACTACCATAGTTACTAGAAGGATTGTTGTTGAAAGTACGGTTGGAGGGTGGACCATTTGGTTGGTAACGATTAGGCAGATTGGAAGAATTGTTTTGGTTTTGTTTCCAGCTAAGGTTCGGGTGATTTTTCCAAGAAGGGTTGTAGGAATCACCGTAAGGGTTTGGCTCGGGTTTGAAAGTGTACCACATATCTCCCGCTTCGTCGGTACGCGAAGATGCGTAGTCCGCAAAAGCTGTTCCGGGGAGTTTCATGCAATCACGAGTGTCATGGGGACCACTACATAATTCGCATGAAGAAATGATTTTATTCACTTGGCTTGAAGGCTTAGGAGCTTCGTAAGATTTCATGAGAAACTTGACTTGGTCCTCAAGTTCCATGATCCTACGGTTGGGAATGCTAGAATTGTTCAAAGGCAAGGATATTGCCTTGACCGTTTTGTTCAAATCACGAGGATCATTCCAACTTTCATTGTCATAGAGAGCAAGATCTTCTATGAGTTCCCGTGATTCTTCCGCACTTAGATCACGTAGCTTGCCACTGGCCGATTTGTCAATGGTTCGCCTTGTGGAGAGATCGATATGGTCATAGAAGATTTGGACTTGGAGCCAAAGATCTATGCCATGATGAGGGACTTTTTTGGAGTAAGTCCTTGAAACAAGTCCATGCTTCATATAGAGTTTCACCTTGACATTGTTGGAACATCAAGATATCATTTCTAAGCTTAGTTCTCCCCGGTGGGAAAAATTGAGCAAGGAAATGAGTGGTGAGATCATCCCATGAGGTGATGGATCCCGTGAGTAAACGTTCAAGCCATTGACTAGCTTGATCACGTAGAGAGAATTGGAATAGGCGTAATCGGGTTGACTCTCTAGTTGTAACATCAAGGTCTATAGAATCTACCATTTTAAGGAAGTCCTTGAGATGTTGATTAGGATCTTCGGAACGAAGTCCATGGAATGCGCATCTGCTTTGCACCAACTGTATGGTGTCGGATCGCAAGGGGGACACATTGGCTCCTTGGGTGAGCTCAATAGTGTTTCGACAGCTTTGGTGGCTAGGTCGGGAATAATCTCCTAGGGTTCGGAGCCTAAGAGATTGGTTTGCTAGTGGTGGGTTTTGTGGGTGGTCTTGTTGTGGCGGGTTGACGGGTTCAAATATGTTACCACCTTCCATGATGTCGGATGGTAAAAGTTATGAACAGATGAGGCGAAAAATGAACCGTTTTTAGGGGGTCATTTAAGCCCGGAATAGAATTTATTTGATCAAATATTGCCCTAAATCGTTCCTTTTGTGATTTTAGGTACTTTGGGAGTGAATTTTGGAAATGGAAGCATTTTGGACGTTTTTGGAGCATAAAAGTGAAGAAAACGGCAAAGACTTAATTTTCCATGCTGAGAACAGTACCTGACGGCGTCAAGAAGGAAATTCTGACGGCGTCAGGAGTAAAATCCTTGATGACCCAGAGAAAACCTGAAGGCGTCAAGATAAGGGCGTCAAGAGTAATTTTTGTGATGGCCTGCATAAGGAGTACACGTGACGCCGTCAAACCCAGATCTAGGCAGTCCGAGAAATTATTTGGCAGGGAGATGACGGCGTCAGAAATTTGTTCTTGACGCCGTCACCACACAAAATCTATATATACTTTTCTATTTTTCATTCATTAAAAAAGAGGAACTTGTTTGGAGAATACTAGGGTCGAACCTAATAAACCCTAGGTCGTTTTTTACAGTATTTCCAAGGGTTTTTACCCCTTGAAACCTTTCATGTTCAATTAAGATAAGTCCTCTTTCAATTCATTCAATATGTTTATGTGTTGTTTTGAATATATCTTATGCTTGTCTTGATTTCAACATGCTAGGCTAGATCTTTCATGTGTTTGCTTAGATGTAATGAAACCTAGATGTTAATTACAAGTTGATTGCTTGTTTACAGTTGTAATGGATGAATGATTTCAATGTTAGGCTTAAGAAAACTGGCAGATCTCCATTGTGTAACATGCTTGAACGTCTTAAGAAACATGAACCGATATGTACTAGGTTTTATTGGTTGTATTTAATGCATGGGCAAATTCTAATGATCCCATGTTAAGAGCTTCTTAGCCGGCTCGATATAGGAGTGAAGTACGCGCTTATAAGATTGGGGAAGTAAGTACGCCACCCCATGAATGGTATTAAGGAATACAATCCGTCATCCACGCAACTGTAACAAGTAATTAACCTATAAAAGATATCTAGGGAGTAGTGAAACCTAAGTAAACACAATTCTCCCATATATTTCTCACACCACTAGTTTAATTTAGTTTATTTTCATTTCTAGTATTTTATTTTGATTGCATCTTAGTAATTGGGTTAGTTGACTAGCAACTAATTCCGCTCAACTCCTTCAAAACCGAGATTTTTACTTGCTTTTATAAAAATATAAAAATACAAAAAGAATCATCCCTCATCTCTAGACCTAGTCTTTAGGTTTTCTAATCCTAGCGACTCTATTCTTAAATGAACGATCAATCCCCCGGTACTTGTCACTATACTATACTACATCGATCAGGTACACTGCCTGGTGGGGGTTGTAAGCTTCTCGAGATCCCTCGAGAGGTAAAGCCTGGTGCAATCCCTACGCATCAAGTTTATGGCGCCGCAGCCTGGGGAATAGTTATTGTCTAGGTTAGAATTTCTTTTTATTAGGTCTACTTGCTAGATTCCTTTCTAGTAAGATTTTATTTTTGTTTTTAGGTTTTCTTTAGTTTATCTTTTCTTTGTATCTTTGTTTGTAAAAACCTTTCCATTGACTATTCTGTTACCCATTATGGAGAACGCGAATCCACCATACTATCAACCACGAAATTCACCCACTCTAAATGACATCTTGATGTTTAAACAACATGAGGATGAACCTATCTATGATGCATGGGCTCGTTTCAAATATTTACTCCGAAAAGTCCCTCATCATAATTTTGATCTGTGGTCCCAAATTGAAATATTTTACCATCGTGTCGACCACTATACCAAAATGGACATTGACCATGCCGTAGATGGGGACCTTTGGGGATTAAGTGTTAATGAAGCATAGGAAACCATAGAGAATTGTGCCATACTTTCCAAAAAAATGGACAACCCAACAAGTGTTGTTACGGATCAATTGATAGCAAGTTTAAGGGAACAAGCAAGAAGATTGTTTGGGGATAAGCGTATAGATGAGATAACTGGGTGCACGAAGTGGTTTGATTTCACTATAATACAACCTGAGCACATTGGTAATCTTGATAAGATGGAGGATAGAGTTGAAAATCTAAGCCCACCAAGTACCCCACAAGTCCTACCATCATTTGAGGCATACACACCGCCCGTGACTTATTCGGATGAAGTAGATGAGACTTTAGGAATCCCAATTGAGGTAGAACCTTTGAACCAAACACAACTAGAGGATATAGGTTTGAATGCTTATAATGATAACCTTACCCATAGTTCTAGGGAAGTTCCTAGTTTTGATGAACCGGAGCCTCAACCAAAACCGTTACCTCATCTTCCATCCTTGGATGAAAATTTAGGAATTGAAATAGGTTCCGATCCACCCATCAAACCATATAGTCCGGGTAGTCTTAGGATAAAGGTAGTGGACTCTAAGCCTTGTAGAGAGGAAGCCAATATAGGAGTGGAAAATGACCTTACATGCTTACATCACTCACTTATGATTGATCACAAGAAACATTATGGGTTTAAACCGGGTTTATTAGGTCAAGATGGATCCCCAACTAGTAGTCTCTTGAAGTTGATGGAAAATGATCCCTTTCTAGGAGAAAATCTTAATCCACCCATTGACCCGATTGAATTAGGTAAGGTTATGATGATAGGATCACACCCTTTTGAGCATATAATTCATCCACCACACTTTCCTCACATGGCATATTTCCACCCTAAGGGTGTGTATCGCTACTTTCACCCGCACTTAATCCTAAGTGTAGGGAAAACCTTCCCTATTTCTATTAAATAAGGGTAGAGTCAGGCTCGTGACTCGAACAAAAACAAGCGCTTCTTGGGAGGCAACCCATGTTTTGTGTGATTTTTATTTGTTTGATTGTTATTTGTTTCCGTATGCATGCTTTATTTTTATTGTTGGTAGATCATGTTTCAAAACTGAAATGGTGAAAATACTTTATTTTGTCGTTTGGCTTAGTCTCAACTTCATCCAAAGGTATTTCGCAAAAGATAAGTGTAAGGGGAAACCCCAAATATGTTTTTAAGAAACAAAACCAATCATGATTCTCCACAATATTAAGTGAACATGTGTATTCGTATTTGTTAGAGTCAAATGCTTGTATAGAGTCATAATGATGTTTTGCAGGATTTTCCAGGAAGTAGGACGAAGTTTTTCCAGAAATTTTCCGGAAACTTAACATAAGAATTTCTGCAGGTCACTTCTGACGGCGTCATGAGTTTACTCTTGACGGCGTCACGTGTAAAATTCTGGAAATTTTACCAGTTTTGATTTTCTAACAGAGTCTTAAAGTTTTTGTTGAATCATTAGTTTTATACTCTCCAGGAAATCTGCAAACATCATTCCACAAGCATTATATCTTATTTTGTTTTCTAGGATTTGTTAGCATATTTAGATTGCCGCTGATTTTAAGCGAGGTTGCCTTGTCTGTTTTCTCAGGTTTTACAGGTTATGTATGACAAGAAGATGATTTATATTCTGGAAGGGAAGCTTTGATTGTTCATTTTCTTGAAGGAAGATCTAACCTGGCCACCTTATTTTTCATACCGAGCGAATCAGGGGAGTATTTGATTTCATTCTTTTTACTTATTTCACTTTTACATTCTTTACTTGAACATTGGGGACAATGTTCATCCTAAGTGTAAGGGGAGGGTAAAATGATGATACCTTACAGATACACTTTCGCTTGAGTTTGTTTGTTTGATGGTAGATGTGTAATAAAACTATGAGAAATACTTGTTAGTGTAATTTTAGCGCCAAATTTAAAAATTTTTACAACATTTAGGAGTGAAACTTTAGCCATAGCAAGCGTCTCATGGATAGCAGATTGTATGACTAGCACAAAACCGTACCATTTAGAAAAATTTTCCACCCAAAATATGTGAGGTTCGCCTTTAGATTTGATAGGAAAAGCATTTACTATTAGTGCTTATGAGTGTACCGGTAGCATTTAGATTCTATAACTTGCGTTAGTGATGCATCCCGAGACCGCTAGTGAGACTAAATTCGTGTAGTAGGATTTACTACATGATAAGAGGCATTAGGATCACCCTTGTGTTAAACCCGTATCATAATTACTTGACCATTTAAGTCATATTACATGGCTAGTTAAGTCAATTAATTTTTCCCACACCATTAGCGTTGTACTCATTTTTAATACTCGAAACCCCTAGTACACCCCTCTGAGCCTATCTTTTCATTTCTAACATTAAGCATCTTACTTAAAGGAAGAATTTGTTACACCCCACTTAAATGTACAACCAAATCACCTTAGCCTTCCGTGTATGCACTCATCTTTAGTGCATTATTGTTATATGTTTAAACCCTTAGCTAATTATCTAATTGATTACATGGTTGCTAAGTCGAGTTATATCTTTGTACATATTGTTTTGGGAAGATTGGGACTCATGGGTAAAGTACTTATTTTATGAAGTAATGGGGAAGAACATCATATTATTACCCCATATGTACGTTAATCTTAAAAGTACTCCAAGTGTTTTGATTATCTTGATTCGAGTCATTAGATTAGTTTATTGTAAAGTATGTAGAAATTCAAGTGTAAGGGGAATTTTCATTCCCAATGATGTACGGACTACCATCCCTTTTCATTCTATGTTCATTTTATGTTTTTGTTATTTTTGATTTATTAGCTTAAGTCGAGTCTAGTCTTGGCTTAGCAACACCATATTGTACATGTAATTAACCAAGATTGTTAACTCGCCACCAGTAAAGACTGCCTATATCCAACAAAACCGTGTATTCCATATCCCTACACCTAACGTTACAACCCTTTAAAAGACCTCTTTGATAGTTTATCCTAGGTGCTTACGCCATGTGGTGGAGGTTTGATCCTTTCTCAAGCAAATGGTAATCTATTTTGCTATGACAGGTAGTGAGAGATTTTTTCCATTTCCATATTGTGATATTACTTTATTACACCCGAGAGATGTGAGTATCTAAACACTATTTGTGAGGTGCTAGTATATGACCTCCGTGCTTGTCTTTGGTCTTTAGTGGAACGATTATTTGTTGTAATTACTTTTATATTAGTGTTAAATGACCCCTAACTTGTATTTTGACTAGAATAAAAGCGCATTAGCTTGAGGACAAGCAAATCTCAAGTGTAAGGGTATATGATGAGGCAAAAAATGAACCGTTTTTAGGGGGTCATTTAAGACCGGAATTGAATTTATTTGATCAAATATTACCCTAAATCGTTCCTTTTGTGATTTTAGGTACTTTGGGAGTGAATTCTGGAAAAGGAAGCATTTTGGACGTTTTTGGAGCATAAAAGTGAAGAAAACGGCAAAGACTTAATTTTCCATGCTGAGAACAGTACCTGACGGCATCAAGAAGGAAATTCTGACGGCGTCAGGAGTAAAATCCATGACGCCCCAGAGAAAACCTGAAGGCGTCAAGAGAAGGGTGTCAAGAGTAATTTTTGTGACGGCCTGCATAAGGAGTACACGTGACGCCGTGAAACCCAGATCTAGGCAGTCCGAGAAATTATTTGGCGGCGAGATGACGGCGTCAGACATTTGTTCTTGACACCGTCACCTCACAAAATCTCTATATACTTTTCTATTTTTCATTCATTAATAAAGAGGAACTTGTGTGGAGAATACTAGGGTCGAACCTAAAAAACCCTAGGTCATTTTTTACAGTATTTTCAAGGGTTTTTACCCCTTGAAACCTTACATGTTCAATTGAGACAAGTCCTCTTTCAATTCATTCAATATGTCTATGTGTTGTTTTCAATATATCTTATGCTTGTCTTGATTTCAACATGCTAGGCTAGATCTTTCATGTGTTTGATTAGATGTAATGAAACCTAGATGTTAATTATAGGTTGATTGCTTGTTTATAGTTGTAATGGATGAATGATTTCAATGTTAGGCTTAAGAAAACTGGCAGATCTCCATTGTGTAACATGCTTGAACGTCTTAAGAAACATGAACTGATGTGTACTAGGTTTTATTGGTTGTATTTAATGCATGAGCAAATTCTAATGATCCCATGTTAGGAGCTTCTTAGTCGGCTCGACATAGGAGTGAAGTAGGCGCTTATAGGATTGGGGAAGTAAGTACGCCACCCCATGAATGGTATTAAGGAATACAATCCGTCATCCACGCAACTGTAACAAGTAATTAACCTGTAAAAGATATCTAGGGAGTAGTGAAACCAAGTAAACACAATTCTCCCATATATTGCTCACACCACTAGTTTAATTTAGTTTATTTTCATTTCTAGTATTTTATTTTGATTGCATCTTAGTAATTGGGTTAGTTGACTAGCAACAAATTCTGCCCAACTCCTTCAAAACCGAGATTTTTACTTGCTTTTATAAAAATATAAAAATACAAAAAGAATCATCCCTCATCTCTAGACCTAGTCTTTAGGTTTTCTAATCCTAGCGACACTATTCCTAGCTGAACAATCAATCCCCCGGTACTTGTCACTATACTATACTACATCGATCAGGTACACTGCCTGGTGGGGGTTGTAAGCTTCTCGAGATCCCTCGAGAGGTAGAGCCTGGTGCAATCCCTACGCATCACGAACAAAGACACGAAGAAATAAGATAGACTAAAGAAAACCTAAAAAATAAAAATAAAATCTTATTAGAAAGGAATCTAGCAAGTAGACCTAATAAAAAGAAATTCTAACCTAGACAATAACTATTCCCCGGGCTGCGGCGCCAAAAACTTGATGCGTGGGAATTGCACCAGGCTTTACCTCTCGAGGGATCTCAAGAAGCTTACAACCCCCACCAGGCAGTGTACCTGATCGTTTTAGTATAGTAAAGTGACAAGTACCGGGGATTGATTGTTCAACTCAGGAATAGTGTCGCTAGGATTAGAAAGCCTAAAAACTAGGTCTAGAGGTGAAGGATGATTCTTTTTGTATTTTTATGTTTTATGAAAAGCAATTAAAAATCTTGGGTATTGGAATAGTGGGCGGAATTAGTTTCTATTCAACTAACCCAATAACTAAATATGCAATCAAAATAAAATAACAAAAATGTAAATTAAACTAATTAAATTAATGGTGTGAACAATAAATGGGAGAATTGCATTTACTTAGATTTCATTACAACCTAGATATCTTTTACATGTTAATTGTTTGTTACAGTTGCGTGGATGATGGGTTATATTCCTTAATACCATTTGTGGGGTGGCGTACGTACTTCCCCATCTCTATAAGCTCCTACTTCACTCTTATGTCGAGCCTGCAAGAAGCTCCTAACATGGGATCACTAGAATTCGCTCATGCATTAAATACAACCATAAAAACCTTAGTATGCATTGGTTCATGTTTCTTAAGACGTTCAAGCATGTCACACAATGGAAGTCTGCCAGTTTTCTTAAGCCTAACATCGAAATCATTCATCCATTACAACTATAAACAAGCAATCAACCTATAATCAACATCTAGGTTTCATTACATCTAAGCAAACACACAAGAGATCTTGCCTAGCATTTTAAAATCAAGACAAGCGTAAGATATATTCAAACAACACAGTGACATATTGAATGAATTGAAAGGATACTTATCTCAATTGAACATGAAGGGTTTCAAGGGGTGAAAACCCTTGAAAATACTGTTAAAAATGAGTTAGGGTTTATTCAAGTCGACCCTAAAATTCTCCTCCCTTTAGAATGAAAATTACAAAGACTATATATAGATTTCCTAAGGTGACGGCGTCAAGAAGAAAGTTCTGATGTCGTCAACCCGCCGCCAATAATATTCTCGGACTGCCTAGATCCAGATTTGACGCCGTGATGTGTATTCCTGTTCTGGGCCGTCACCACTTTTACTCTTGACGGCCTTGATTTGACGTCGTCACGTTTCCACTGGGCCATCACCATTTTTGCTCATGACGCCGTCATCAAATTATTCTTGACGCCGTCAGGTACTGTTCCCAGCAAGGAAAATTAAGACTTTTCCGTTTTCTTCACTTTTATGCTCCAAAAACGTCCAAAATGCTTCCTTTTCCAGAATTCACTCCCAAAGTACCTAAAATCACAAAAGGAACGATTTAGGGCAATATTTGATCAAATAAATTCAAATTCCGGCTTAAATGACCCCCTAAAAACGGATCATTTTTCACCTCATCAATTTTTCTTTAAAACAGTAGCTGCAAAAAAAAATTATCGTATGCGAGTAAGTGCAACAAATTTTTAGTTAATATGCCCCGTTTGAGATAATACACCCAAATTAGCCCAGTAACGCCTAGTAATCTACTACTACAGACCTCAGTTGTTGGTGCCAGCGTTTATACAAATAAAGAAAATATGCTTAAAGACTTTAACTCACTTTTACTTGCATAATGTGTTCGAGCATGGCCATGACTACCATAAGTAAAATTCGTCACACCATCTTCATTTGTACCTGTAAACGATTGCGACTAAAATTCGTCATGCCACCTTCATTCACACTTGTTATAACGAATAGACCTCAAAAACTAATACCAAAAAATACTATGGGTAAAACAAACACACATCAAGAACAAAGTATTTTCATTGATATATGAGTAACTAACCTGTTTTGAAAAAGTTTAAAAATTGTTAACACTGCTAAAAAGTAGCATTGGCATGATAAAATTTACATAACACTGGTACATACCTGTTGATGAGGTTCCTTGGCTCACTTGTTTTGGGCTTCTCTTCTTGCAACATATTCTTCTGAAATATGCTGCTCCAAGAAACGTTATAGAACCAAACATACTTTGGAAACCCATTTGGATGCAAGCTTTGACACCCCAGGATCGACATGATTAATTGCATGAATTGATATTACATGCTTCGCAAAACACTGGTAAAACAATTTATTTTAAACGTTATTTTGTAGATTCATATAGCATCCCAGAAACAGGTATATTAACTTTTGAATCATACCATGCCCCAGTTGAGCAACAATCCTCCATGTGATCACTTCCACTTGAACAATTTCCGTTTACTTCCTTATTTTTAGTTGAACTTGTAGGACTTCCCATAGTACAAATGTTAGCAGGAGGAAGCCGGTTCTAATGATTTTCTAACTGCGCAATCTTTACCATGTTCTTGACCGTCTGTTGGCCTTTTTTTCACTACAATGTGAAACCTATTAATAATTTTCAAACTGTGGTGAGAAGTTTCTACAGGATTTTTCCATCTCCGCTAAAAAAAAGTGATAAGATTATAAACTGAAAAATGAATAAAATATTACTATATCTATTGGTGAGTTAGTTGCCCATTTCTTCAACAGGTTATTGTATAAAAAAAATAAAATCTGAATCAATCACTTACATGTAATTGAAGATATTCAAGATCTTCATCTTTATTTATTCTTTTTCCCCAAATAATCTGCACCTCATCATCATAAAATTTTCTGGAATCTACACTGATTCCCATCTTCATCCTCAAACCCATAATCAAAAGCAAAAAAACAAAATCAAAAAAAGAAAGCCTTAAAAAAAACTCAAAGTTAAGAATTAAAGTTAGATAATTGAATTGATTTTGGAAGATTGTCTATTTGTTGATTTCAGTTATTATATGTTAGAAGATTCTGCTATATTGTCTATTTATATGAAAGAGAACAAATTTCAGAAAAATACCTAAGCACCGAGTAGCTCGCTGCAGAGTCTCTTCCCTCATTTTTTGCTTTTAGAAAAGTTGAGCTTTTTCACTCATCACGTGTTGGATCTACACCTCTAATAAAACTGCTGAAAATAAGAAAAAAAATACACAGATGCATAAAATCCTAAACAATATACAGTAAAATCTAGATTACTTACATAAGTAGAACTCATAATATGTACGCGTCTCACTTTTTTCTCACATTCGTCACCTAAATACCACAAAAAGAACGACGCCATTTTCTGTCGTAAATAGCCGATTTCACTCAGACGGAAAAACCATCATGACTGTGTTAGTATAAGCGCCCCACCAATTGTTGCCATTATGTACAACCAAAGGCTTAGACACCGGGCATTCTCACCTGTAATCAACCAAATTCAGACTCATCATAGCCAATTATTATACTCCTGTACATAATACTAAAAGCATTCAAAAACGGAATGCGCGACATCAAATTGATGTAAACATAAATCTAGGAAACATCAAAATGATAATCAAAACACAAAAAACCAAAAAAAAATATATATATATTTTTCATACCTGGTTCATGAATCAGTGCATTAAATTGCTGGTACAATAATCAAAACCCAAATTCAATCTGTAAATAAAAACTGCTTGTTCATACCATACAATGATATTTGACTGTTAATCGTTTAGTTAACCTATGAATCATCAACCTGATCAAATATCCATGTTGTTCGTCAACAAAACTTCATAATAATTATACAAAATACAAAAAATCCCCTTCGGCTGCCATGTAATCAATTTTGTCGAATTTGTGATGACCTAAATCAAAAACTTAAAATCTTTGCTACATAGAATGATGAAAAAAACAGTAAACCTGACCTGCTATCGGTAAAAGGAAGGTGACCTAGACCATGCTCCACAACCTAATACAAATTCACATCGTAAAGCCACACGACGATAAGTAGTTATACAATGCAATCCACATGAACAATAATTATGTGTATGAAGATACAATGCAATCCATATTATACTCGTAAATACTCATCAATTATAATCCATATATCGTGCCATCAATTAAGAAAAAATGATATCAAAAGCATACCTCAGGTCCTTTGGTTTCATTTGTTCTTCTTCCTTTTACTCTTCTTGTTTCAATATAACCATTGCAGAGCAAGCAACAATAATCTCAGTTGCTTCCTGAGGAGTGGATAACTTTTTGAGTCTCATTCAATTAAGAAAAGGTCTAGTGCTACAGAATATTTACCTTAGCCATGCAAGATTAGGTGTTATTAGACGTTCATGTTCTTCCTATTGCCGCCATGTCACATATCAAATACAAAAGTTATACAACAAAGCAAAAGTTAAAACAATTATGTCTTAGCTTTTCATTGGCGCCTAAGGTGAAAACAATAACCACAAAGTGACCAACTTATTGTGTGGCAACAATGAGGGTTTTTTAGAAGACAGATGGCAACAATGAATTGTGTGGCTTTTTCGATTTAGGGTTTTTGGATATCCTACTGATACGTGATGATGTTGTGATGGTTTTATCAAAATAATTTCCAACCTTATTCATTCATGCATTATTAATTATGACTTGCATATTATATCACAAAAATTGGGATGCTCCACTGGTTGAAGCACTTGTGTGTGGACGGTAAGGTCTGGGTTCGAATCTTGTAATTGACTAAATTTTTGAACATTGTAATTATTCCCAATTTTAGTTGCTTTAATCCTTGCTTAGGTGGACACAATATGATGACATGGCTGATAATGAATTACTGGGCAATGAGGTGGCGTTTATGTGGCATTACATACGTGTAACGCTTCTTGTTATATATAATATAGAGATGTGTGTGTGTGTATATATATATATATATATATTTTATATATATATATATATATATATATATATATATATATATATATATATATATATATATATATATATATATATATATATATATATATGCGCATTTTAGTAACTACGTATTTAATTAATTAGGGTTTATTATTAATTAAATAAATTTTGAAAAATTAATAAAATAATAGAGTTAGTGGAGGAACATTATATTATAAATATTATTTATTATTTTATAATATATTTTTAATTATAAGCAAATTTTAATAAATATTAAGTATTTAGAAAACTAAATAACTATAAGTATTTTTATCAAAAATACCCTAAGTGTTGGGATTTTAGAAAATTTGAGCATGACCTTTTCGTTTATTCAAACGTTTTCATTTTCTCAAATGTTGCAATTTCCTCAAATAACCCATTTCGTTAACTATATTTGCAAAATTAGTCCGTAATGTATACATTATTCGTTATAATATAGTTATCGTTACGTTCACTTATAAATTATAAGTTTCGACACGAAAGGCATCGCTTAGTCAATATACTTTCAAAAGTCAACAAACGACAACATTTATAAAGTTTTGGCCAAAATTCCATTTATTACCCCTTTATGAGATTTACGAGTCAAAACAAGTCAAAAATAGTTTTAATGTATATATATCGTATCGATAAGTAAAAATAGTTATAGTGAGTAGAAAATTGTTTCAAAACTCATTTTTGTCACCCGACATGAGTATTGGGCCGAAAATCATTAAATGAGCCCAATAGTCAAATTTTAGTCCAAAGGCCCGGCATAAGTTACGATATATATATATATATATATATATATATATATATATATATATATATATATATATATATATATATATATATATATATATACTTCTAAAATTAATTTAACACGTTCAATATCGAGTTTTGGTCAAAAAGTCAAATGTAACCATTTTCTTGTTGGGCTCGGCCCAACAGTCATCGAAACATCATAAGAGCATAAATATTAGTTTAGCCCAAAAATTCATTTTTAGTGTTATTAATTACGTATCGAATTTTAATTAAACAACTTATGCACTTATAATTAAGTTATTAAGCTAAAAAGTCAAATTTGGTCAAAATGTATATGAATCGACCCAAATAACTTAATTCGACCAAACATGGTATTTTTACTAATTAAACAGAATTAACTACGGCTAATTCGATAAGTATTCCAAATTAAGGTTTCAAGCATAATTTCCACAAATTCACCACTTGAGCCAAAATTTTATGTTTTTAAAACCCCAATAATTTCATAATTTTTATAGTAGCCGATTTATGTGTATACCCTTAAAAGCGTATATATCGACTTAAACTCGCGTAATTAACACAAATCATATTTGTATCATCAAACTAGTACCACAAGCAACAAGATTTACCACACAAGTAAGAAATACTCTAATTCACATAAAGACTTTAAAAATATCGAGCAACATGCGTGCACACATCAAACCCTAGCTTATTCATTTTAGCAAAATATATACATTTAGCACTTGGTAACATCATTAGACATCGCATGAACATGAAATCAACAAGATTAAAAAAGTTTTGATGAAATCTTACAAAAGGTGTGTTTTAACGTGGCTAGGAGTAACAAGGAACAACCCAAATTGCACCAAATTTACCCAAATCACATTCCGATTAACCCAAAACACTTGAAAGTACACCCCGATTATCTTGAACTTCAACAAAAATTTATGGATCTTGATTTCTTTGTCTGTGCCGTGAGTTTTGAAGGAAAAAATGATCTAGGAAGTCTTAGAGAGCAAATGTGGATAAGAGGTTTTGTTTGTGTGTCATTTAGGGTAATAAGCTTAATATATAAGCATAATATTTACTTAGTGGAGAATTTTTGTCCCGTAGTGGGGGAGTTCCATCTAAGGCCGGTTAGAAGACAAGAGACGAGGGGGGGGGGGGGGGGGGGGAATACTTTTACACCTTGTTGGTGTATCGTGTGTCGGTTTAAGCTTAAATGTTACCGTAAAGTCCCGGTTTGACGTTTTTGGACACGTATACGTAAAATAAAGATTTTATCAACGTTTTTGTCAGAAATGTAATAAAATATTATTACTGACTCAAAAATATATTTATTTTACTGTTACCATGTATAATGTAGTGTCAGTGCGCGTGCGGCGTTGCTTTTTAGTAAAATGTGAGAAAACTCTCAGTTAGTTACGAAACTTATCAGTAACTATCAGAAATGGGATAATTTACGCTTACTGACAAAAATAAAATTTTTCAGCAGTGACTGTAAGCTACAGTATACGGGATAGCTCCCAAAAATATTCAGAAAAGCTCAGAAACATGCATTTATGCATAAAAATGCTCTATTAAATCATAATAAATAGAAATTTATTATTATATTAAAATTTAAAAATTACCATTGTCACAGTTTATTGTTTTGAAAGAAGAGTAGCAAAGTAGGGTTTTCTTATTAGATCGGATGTATGATTTGAGTATGGAAAGAACTTGTTTATTATAATTTCATATTTGCAAAATTTTCAGGTATTCAGTTCCGGAATTGATATTGATGGAACCGTCCTGACCCGAGAACCAAAAATTCCCAAAATCAAGAACAGAACCAAAATCAATGGTATGGGTTGGTCTGGTCTCGTTTTATGCGGTTCTTGTTCAGTTCTTGGTGCTTGTTTAGTTCTTCGATTCTTTTGCTCATCTCGATCATAAATTACATACTTTTTGATGTTTTATCATAGTTGAAAGTCATCCTTAACTCTCAAAAATCGTCCTTGTGGTTTGGTCATAGTTGAAAGTCATCCTTAACTCTCAAAAATTACACCATTCGTCCCTGTGGTTGTACATTTTGAGTTGAACGGTCCTTTGACCATAACGACGTCAGTTCCATTAGTTAAGTCTGGTCATCATGTGGCAAAGCTGGTCCATTTAGCCAATGATTTTTTGCAACGTTAGTCCTTAATACAACGATCATTTGCAATGTTAGTCCTTTATACTAACACCCACTACCACCACCACTCACCACCGCCACCCATCGTCACCACCACCACCCATCGTCACCACCACCACCACTTAAAACACAACCCTACCACTTACAACCCAACCCGACCACCACCACCACTCATCACCGCCACCCACCACCCACCCCCACCCCCACTGAAAACAAAAATGCAACTTTTTCAAAATAACCTAACACGGTGCAAGCAAAACACTCAGAAATCATTTTTAAAAACATTTTGATGGTTTATTTTGAAAACAAATCACTCTACAAATCACGTACAGGCTCTGGTACCAATTGTACATCAACCAATATAAAGATCAAACACACAATAATAGATAGTTTTTAGAGAGAGTGTGAGACATGTAGAGAGATAGAGAGAAGAGAGAAGGTAGAACCGAATGTATATGAAGTTCCAGTCCTCCCATGTGTAGGGAGGGGATATTTATAGTTTTATTACGAATAGTTAACTATTTCACTAAGCTATTTACAGTATAACTAAATGACCCCTTTAGTATTGAAGAAGGGACTTGATTCGTCGTGAAAACCAATTATATAATATATAGTATAGTATCGAAGTGATCCGCGTAAAATACGGATCACCCGAGTCGTTTCCCAACTAAGGCGAATGGAATCGAGAATATCGATTCGTGAAATCGTGAATTGAAAAGTGAGAAAGTGAAAATAGCAATCAAATTATTCAATTAATTACAAACAACTATGGAATATGCAAAGAGTACAAGCTAATTATGCACCAAAGTGAAAAACGTAAAAACGGAAATGTAACCATAAAATTTAAAACGTAACGTTTAATGAAAAATGATCTTATAAACTTGAAAATATTTTCTAAAAATCTTAAACTATTAAAAATAATTTTAAGAAAAAGAAAAATATTTTTTTGAGTTTTTATTTATTTTCTAAAATTTATTTTCTATTTTAGGAATTAAAAATGAATTAAAAATAAAGAAAAATAGAAAATTAATGTGTAAAAATGAATATTTAATTTTAAAAATTATAAAATATTATAAAAGAATTTCTAAAAATATTTTTATATTTTTCAAAGCTTTTTCTGATTTTTTATGGATTTTTGTTATTTAAAAATGATTTAAAAATGATTAAAAGTGAAGAAATATTGAGAAAAATATCAAATCAACTCAGAAAATTATGAAAAATTTATAGAAAATCTAAAATATTCTAATGAGCTTGCAGAAAAATTTTGGAAAGAAAAAGATGAGCAGAAGTGCTTATTCAAGCAAAATCAACTTATGGCAAGTGCTTATTTATAAGCACTTGCCACAAATCTTATCAAGACTGAACACACAAGTGTATTATACTATATTAAGCTCTAAAAAGCACAGAAATGAACATTGAAAACTCAGAAGCAGCAAATGCAAACAATAAGCAATGAGAGATAAGCTATGCAATAAGCACAAATGAACCAGGATAATCCAGAAGCTCAATAACAATGTAACTCACTTAAGCAAACTCAGATATACTCAGAAAAGTCAATACAATACAATCACAAGATTAAACTAGCAATAGCAGTCCTATTTTACCAAATGGAAAACATGCTCAAACCCCTAATTAGCAGACATGAATAAGCAATCCTAATAAGCTAAGATCTACAAGATTATGGGGGCAATAGCTTTACTACTATACTGAGATGCAAATTACTTTGAATTCTATATCTAATTCTACCAAATGAAGCTTAAATTTCCCAAAATCAGCAGCAGTGAATCAACAAATCTGAATCCTCAGTTGACTATTTTTGCTTATTATACCTTGACCAACTCAACTTCAATTGCTTGATTCTATGTCTACAAATGATATTTAAAATGCTACTAATCACTTAACTATACTAACTGCTACAAAATGTATCTAACTGCTATCTAATGAATGAAATCTAAAATTGACTTTTTTTGTTTTAACAAACTGTTTTTATGCTTTAAATCCCTATTACTAAACTAGAATGACTTATGTGTGATAATAAAACTCCAACTGAACCAATGCAACACTCAACAGTTAACATATGCAAACACCCCTATATCTGTTACTTATCACTACAACTAGCTGAAATCCACCACTAATAACCACAATTTCAATTTTCAAAAGTCCTAAATCACTAATGTAACAGTAAAATAACAACAACCAACACAGAAATCTAACAGAAATGAAATGAAATAAATCCACAGTATAACAGATGGTAAATATAACTAATCAACACCAAATCAAGCTAAACAAATGATCAAATGATACAAGCCAAATCAAATTACCAAACTGAAGATCAATTAAGCTAAACTAACTCTAATGTAAGCAAAATCAACAATTAAATCTAACTTGAACCAACAGATACACAAAAAACAGATGTACGCTACTTAAGAAAGTAAAAGGGAACAATAGAACTTACAAGTCAATTCCCCTCAGCTAAATAGAGGGGATTCACAGAGGCCTATCTTTAGATAGGCTAAGCTCATCCAGTGCTAGCTTAACATACCAATTATCACCTCTGAATCACCAATAAACCAAGATAGTTGACTTCCATTGACTTTTATATGAAAAATGATTTGAACAAAATTATACTACCCCAATTAACTAACCAAAGCTGTAAAGCTGAGATAAGAAGTATTAATCCCTAAAAAGCTTATTTAACAACTTAACTAAACAAAACTATTTAATAACTTTCTGAAATTTATAAAACTATGAAACTAAGGTAGAACTGAATTTAGAAGTGGAATTTGAATAAACTATTAACTAAACTGAGATAAGCTAATCTAAAAAAACAATAAAGATGAACAGTAAACAATTATAAGCTGAGATTTATTTAAAAACTGAATTTCATTTAAAAACTAGAATTACAACATGAATCAAAAATGTATTACAATTAAGAAAGGATTTTGGCAGAGCTTTGCTATTCGAAACTCCACCCCTAAATCACATAGCCTACACCTCTATTTATAGCTGAATGATGAAAGTTCTAGTGAGGAGGTTAGCCATGGATTGCCACCTTGGCAATCCGTGTGGTGTGTTTCTTCAAGCATCATCTGAGCCCTTGATCTCAATCAATCATTTCCCTTTCAATAAGCACCCTTGGATTACTCCTTATGACGCGTTCCTCCCAATCCATAGCTGCCACGTGCCCATAAGTGTGTTTGTTTGAGTTCTGACACATCCTGACATCACCAATTCTTCTAGAAGCATGATTGATTTGACGTTTAAGCCCTTAATTGTGGTAATTGGATGGGTGAGTAAATTAGGGTTCATGTGAAAATCTGGGAAAGGGTAAGTTTGGGGGTGGGTAAGTGTACTGGGTAAGAGTATTTTTATTATTTTTGACTATATTGACCATTGACCAAGGAGTATGTTGGACCGAATTATAAATATTGAGGTGAATTGTATATCGGCTATTGGTGTTATTTGGGCTTGGGTTATTTTTATGTTTTGGACCAGGCTTGTGATTATTTGGCAGTTTTGGTATAAATAAATGACAAGGACCATCTTTGCACTTTCAAATTTCAAAGGGACCAAAAGTGTAAATTTCTTCAAGGGACTTTCTTTGACATTTTGTGATTCTTTAAGGACTTTGACATTTTGTGATTCTTTAAGGACTATTATTGTCACTTTGAGCTTGATAAGGATAAATGCTTGAAAAATGCTCTCCGGCTCCGGCTTTTGACACTCTTTTCACTCCCGTGCTCGTGATTGTCGTTTTTCCATGATTTTTGTCTTTTTCTTAAATATCCGTACCTGCATAATCACAAATGTAAAAGACAACATGTTTGGCATAATTGGTTAGTTTTTGGTCATTTTGTTCCGGTATTTGGTAAAAAAAAAGGTGTGTAAATTAATACACACTAAAATCCCCCTCGACTAAGGTATTGTCGTGTCCTCACGCAATGTGATCAATTCACGCTTTTGGGATAAATAATTTCAAAACTCTTTTTACTAACTTTGAAAAGTAGCAAGGAGGTTCGAAAGAAGTAATAAAACCATTTATTCCCGAAAATGCTCCGTTTTCCAAAATTTTCCTTTTATTCCTTTATTCTACTTACACTTCTATTTTTGTACTTTTTCATACTTTATTCTTGTGACGGTTTGTTGAACTTTCATTATTTTGCAATAATTATTAGGGTCAACGAGTAGAAACACTTTTCATGGAAAAGTGACCATACGGATAAAAATCGTCATCCTTGATTTTTCACGAGTCCCCAAACGAGATCACAACTTATCTACAAATTAGATGCTAACACTACTCATAACAGTTACTTGTGAAAACCCCTTATTCCCATTCCTAGGTTTGTATCTCAATATTTTATTTTGTTGAGAAATGAATTGCTTCATAAGTTCTCATTTCAATAATTTTTAGTCCGATATTGATACCTAAGATAAAACAATAAGTAGTTTTCCATTTTCTCTTAAGAACCACTGCAATAGAAATTCGGTCCACATCAAGGAATTTAGGTACATACAATATCAGGAATATAAGTTGCGGAGTGCTACACGTGCACCTCATGTAATTGATTACTAATCAAACACATGCACCTCACGCGCCAATAACTTATTTATACATAAGCTCTTATTCGATGCAACTTTCAACTTTCACTTTTTTCATTTTTCACTTTTATAATACTTTCTCATATTTTTCAAACTTTTTTTTCTTTCTTGACTTTTTTCTCAACATCAATGGAAGCTTATTGGGTAGCTCCAAAACCACATAGATAATCAACTTTTGACTTTTGATTTTTCACTTTTTTTTGCTCTTATTTTTGATGTTCCTTGATATGTACCCAACTTTTAAAGCAAAAATTCTCTTAAGAAAATAAAGAACTAAATATTATTCAAACCAAAATATCACTAATTAACCTAGAACATCTATTATATATTGGTGGCGTATCTTATGGGAGTAAAAAGCCACAAGTACCTCTCATGAGCTCTAAAGAGAACCACTACTCCACGTTTAGCATCTAACTTCTAAATAAACTCTATCATTTCTCGCTCTTTGCAATTTAAGATTCCAAATAATGAAACCCGCGAATACTTAGCCGATAATCAGCCACGCATATATAAAGTCAGATACGGAAACTTGCAAATTCTAGAAGAAGAATTCGCGTTTTCTAGCTCCTGATGTAAAAGACTAACGAAAGCTTTTAAGCTGTGCATGTATAAAGTCAAGTACGGGAACTTGCAAATTCTTAAGAAATAATTCGCATTTTATAGCTCCTTGTGTACAAAGCTAGCACAAGCTTATGTGATCATCATTGGTTAAGGGAATAAGCTAGGGCTCAACACGCCAGGTCAAGTCAAAATATTTATTCCTACTCTCGCCAGCAAGAAAGGCAACAAGGTGTCAAAACACTTATTCAAACTTTATTATATTTTTGTACAACTTTTTCACATTTTTTTTTTCTCTTTTTTTTTTTTTTTTTTTTGTGTGTGCTTTTTATGACTTTTTCATCAAAATTTTTGAAATTTTCAATTTTTCAATTTTTTTATTTTTGGTGGAAAACGGAGTTGCAAGTGTGCACGACATGTGAAAATGCAAGGTCAAAATCGAATCGAAGATTCACCCTCCCCCAGACTAGAATGAAACATTGTCCTCAATGTTTTTCGGGTTAAGGTAATCCTAACAAAATTCTAGTCCGTTTATTAATTATGGCAAAGAAAACGTTAGTCGATAAGATTCACGGGTATAGGATTTCCAAGTAGCACCGATGAATGAAACTCGAGCAAAGAGAAGATAACGAGCACAAGAGTCATCATAAATCACGGACAATCCTAACAAACATTACAAACAACCACGAAACACAAGAGTAGAAGAGGCACCCCCTCCTCACGTTATTTGTTAGAAAATAGAAATTAAGATGAAATTGGATAAGCATGGGTTGCCACCCACGAAGCGCTTTGTTTTTGATTTCCGAGTCACGTAGCTTGACTCGATCCCCGAATTAATTTGTCCTTGGGGAATATCCGTGGAAATATAATCTCACTCGGGCTTTCATTCAAAATATTTTGAAAAACATATGATTTATTTGAAAGTTCCATCCCGAAGAGATAACCAATGGTATGTTAATGGTGAAAACTTTTAAAAATGATACCAGGGTCAAAAACAACATCCTCACTCCCCACAGAGTGACGGATAAGAGAAACCACACCAAACGTTACGAATGGCAAGAAAGTCATGTTAACAATCTTGAAAAACTCATCGTCATCAAAAGAAAATTTCATAATTGTGGAATTATGAATTTTATCATTTAAGCTCCTTTAAAATCCTCTCCGGGTGGGAGGGTTGGGATAAACTTTTCATTCAAATTCTCATTTTTAAACACACCACCCGGATCATGATCAACTTCAAGATCAAAACTGAAACTTTCATATTCAGATTTGGAAAACTTTTCAATTTCAAATTCATCAAAACGAAATGACTCAAACTCCGGAAAAGAGATAAAAGCATGAGAAGTGGTACTGCCATGACTCGTCTCTTCCAAATAATCGGTGTCAAAATGAAAAGCTTCATAAGTCGTATCAGAAAAATCATGACAATAAGTGGGATTGCCACTCATCTCCTCAGTCGTATCGAAGGTAAAACTCTCAAAGTCTGGTAAAAATTCCTCGAGCTCGGGCTCCAGAGGATTGTCAATTGTAAGCTCAATCTTCGTCTTAACTTTATCCGGAGGGATTGACGGTTCATCGTTCAACAAATTGTCAAGAAAAATAATATCCCCCTCCGAATCAAAGTAAGAATCGCCAGTCTCAGAAATCAGAATCGTTTCAATTGCAAGAAATTCATCGACCTCTTCCCAAAAAGAATCAAATTCCTTAGTCGGAGGAAATGATGGGGAAGAGTCGGAGACGAAAGTTTTAACAAAATCATCAAAGGTATAATCACAAACATCGATGCTTTTGACGGAGTACTTCTTCAATTTCGAAGCATCGGCTTTAAAAATCATAATATCGTCATCATGTCGTAAAGTTAGAGTATCCTCAAAATGGTCTACTAGGGCTTTAGCGGTTCGTAAGAACGGTCGCCCTAGTATTAGAGGAACTCTCGGATCAGCTTCAAAATTGACAACAACAAAATTTTCCGGAAAAGTACATGAATTCACACGAACAAAAACGTCTTCAGCAATTCCAACTGGATGAGTTATCAATCGATTAGCAAGCTCTAAAGTCATTCTCGTCGGTTTAAGAGCCCCCATTCCAAGTTGTTCATAGATCTATAATGGCATAAGATTAATACTCGCACCCAAATCGGTCAAGGTGTTATAAACTTCTTGATCTTTCAATGAACATGGAATGAGAAACTTTCCCGAATCTCCAAGCTTTTCGGGAAGCTTCTTGAGAAGAATCGCGGAACATTGAGCATTTATCGGTGTTTCGGCTAATTTAAGCAATTTCTCTTTATTACTTATGAGGTTTTTGAACGTGGAAGCAAATTTCGGCATGTACACGAGAGCATCCATAAAACTTATATCAAAATGCAATTTTTGAAAAATATCCAGAAATTTTTCCATTTGTTTTTTAGACTTTGCACGGAGTTCTTCATTGTTGAATCGTGACGGATATGGCAATTTAGACTTGTATTTCACATTATTTTCAAAAACGACTTTTTCTTTATCTTTTGACTTTTGGACAACCGGAGGTTGGACGTTTTCAGCTCCTCCATTATTAATAGGAGGGACTGGGTCCTTTGTCGCCTCGGTCTCACAGTCCACTTTCTTAGGCGGAGACGAAAAAGAAGAGGTAGTAGGAGCTGTGGGTCCATCATATTGAGCACCACTGCGAGTTATGATCGCCTTAACTTCGCCCCTCGGGTTTGCGATCGTGTTGCTAGGCAAAGAAGTAACACCCGAACCCGAGGGTCGATCATTTAAACGTTTGTTAATATCACTGATTTGATTAGCAAACAACCGTGTTGACTCTTCATATTTTGCCATAAAAGATTGTTGATTTTGAATCAATTGCTTAATCAAATCTTCCGTGGGCGACGGATTTTGAATAACACCTTGATTTTTATTATTGTTGAAATTCTGCCCACGGTTTTGGTAATTACCTTGATTTTGATTTCCATGATTAGCGTTCTGAAAATTCCCAGGGTTTCCAAAGTTTTGTTGGTTTTGAAAATTGTTCCCTTGAGGCAGGCCTTGATTGTAATTACTTTGAAAACCCCGGTTTTGATTAAACCCTTGATTATGATTTTGAAAACCATTATTAGCTCGACTCTGATTTTGAATTCCTTGATTATTACGATTATGCACATTATGATTCTGGTTGACTTGATTGACTTGGTTTTGTTGTTCGAGAACGGGTGGTCCAAGAAAATGAGGAGAATGGTAGCTGAGGAGATTACGGTCTCCTTGAGGTTGTGGGTAACCGTTGTTACCCGCGTTTGCAGCATACGCGTTCTCACGAGAAAAAGCATCGGTGGTCGGACATTCATAATACAAATGTAGACCACCACAAGTCTCACAACCGTGACTAACCACATTGACTTGATGGTTTGGTTTTTCAATAGACATTGCATCAACTTTCTTTGTTAAAGCCACAATCATATTTACCAATTCATCATTATTTTTACCATTATTAGACACTTGAGGTTTATTCCTTGACATTCTCACACGAGCTTTATTCTCAATTATCATGAAAGCATCATTCGAGTTCCTAGCCAACAAGTTACCACCCACAGCAGAGTTTAGTGAGTCTTGGTCAGCATGACATAACCCATTATAGAAAGTATCAATCTGCTGAAGGTCGGTAAACCCATGGTTCGGACATTTTTCCTTCAAATCTTTGAACCGGTCCCAAGCTTCAATAAACGTTTCATCAAAAGCTTGTTGGAACCGAAAGATTTGAGAACGTAGGTTAGAAGTTTTAGAGGGAGGATAGAAGTAATTCACAAACTTGGAAGCGAGATCATTCCAAGTGTGAGTCGAATTGGGCGGTTCCTTTTCCAGCCAAGTCCGGGCTGCTCCTTTTAAGGAGAAAGGAAATAACTTCAATTTCACCACATCGTGAGGAACTTGATTCATTCTAATAGTCTCAGCGATGTCGGTGAAATTTCTGATGTGAGCATAGGGGTCTTCGTGATCGAACCCGTGAAAGGATATCCCGTGATCAAATTGAGTAATCCGTGATTGATCTCAAAGTTGGCATTGATGTCCAGAATCACAATAGCTCTCCTCACACCATTGAATGGTGATTGGAGTTGTTCTTCCATCGGACGTGGATCAAATGCCGGTTGTTGTCCCATCGGCGGGATAACATTGTGCTGCGGACCACTCATCGGCGGGGGTCCGTTATGTTCGTTTTGGTTCATCTCCTCGTCGTCAAGGAAATGAACCCGACTCGTATGTCGTAAAACCCGCTCGGGGTTAGAGAACGGAGACGTAAGACTCTCAAAAGAAGATCAGGTGTGCATACACCACGAGCAAAATCAAAAAGAAAATGAAAAAGAAAAGAGAAAAGAAAATCTTTATGTTTTTTATATTTTTCACAAAAACTTTTTACTTCTTTTGTTTTTCTTTTCTTAAAATGTAACGTTAATTGAAAACCATTTCTCTCAAAAACCACTCGCGTCGGGACGGGAGAGAAGAATGGATCTCTCTTCAGCTAGCAATTTAATGTCTTAGCTTCCGTATTTCCCGCTTAATCGGTTGTAGTAAATGAAATAATCCGATAATCAATTAATTTCACATTTTCGTTATATTGCGAGACTTTTTTGGTTTACAACGTCCTTCCTTTCGGTCGAGTCGAGGCTGTAAATTTTACTATTTTTTTATTTTTTTTGGTATTTTGTAAACACTTTAGGAAAAGTGTTTTGAATTTTTCAATTTTTATAGAAATATATATACAAAGTAGAGGAAGGCTTAACAAAACACGATTTTTCAAAACGATATTCAAAAATTCACTTCGGCCTTCCCCGGCAACGGCGCCAAAAATTGATTCGTTATGAAAACCAATTATATAATATATAGTATAGTATCGAAGTGATCCGCGTAAAATACGGATCACCCGAGTCGTTTCCCAACGAAGGCGAATGGAATCGAGAATATCGATTCGTGAAATCGTGAATTGAAAAGTGAGAAAGTGAAAATAGCAATCAAATTATTCAAGTAATTACAAACAACTATGGAATATGCAAAGAGTACAAGCTAATTATGCACCAAAGTGAAAAACGTAAAAACGGAAATGTAACCGTAAAATTTAAAACGTAACGTTTAATGAAAAATGATTCTATAAACTTGAAAATATTTTCTAAAAATCTTAAACTATTAAAAAGAATTTTAAGAAAAAGAAAAATATTTTTTTGAGTTTTTAAATTTTCTAGAATTTATTTTCTATTTTAGGAATTAAAAATGAATTAAAAATAAAGAAAAATAAAAAATTAATGTGTAAAAATGAATATTTAATTTTAAAAATTCTAAAATATTATAAAAGAATTTCTAAAAATATTTTTATATTTTTCAAAGCTTTTTCTGATTTTTTATGGATTTTTGTTATTTAAAAATGATTAAAAGTGAAGAAATATTGAGAAAAATATCAAATCAACTCAGAAAATTATGAAAAATTTATATAAAATCTAAAATATTCTAATGAGCTTGCAGAAAAATTTTGGAAAGAAAAAGATGAGCAGAAGTGCTTATTCAAGCAAAATCAGCTTATGGCAAGTGCTTATTTATAAGCACTTGCCACAAATCTTATCAAGACTGAACACACAAGTGTATTATACTATATTAAGCTCTAAAAAGCACAGAAATGAACATAGAAAACTTAGAAGCAGCAAATGCAAACAATAAGCAACGAGAGATAAGCTATGTAATAAGCACAAATGAAACAGGATAATCCAGAAGCTCAATAACAATGTAACTCACTTAAGCAAACTCAGATATACTTAGAAAAGCCAATACAATACAATCACAAGATTAAACTAGCAATAGCAGTCCTATTTTACCAAACGGAAAACATGCTCAAACCCCTAATTAGCAGACATGAATAAGCAATCCTAATAAGCTAAGATCTACAAGATTATGGGGGCAATAGCTTTACTACTATACTGAGATGCAAAGTACTTTGAATTCTATATCTAATTCTACCAAATGAAGCTTAAATTTTCCAAAATCAGCAGCAGTGAATCAGCAAATCTGAATCCTCAGTTGACTATTTTTGCTTATTATACCTTGACCAACTCAACTTCAATTGCTTGATTCTATGTCTACAAATGATATTTAAACTTAAACTTAAGCTATAAAAAAACTAACTAGATCTAAAATGCTACTAATCACTTAACTATACTAACTGCTACCAAATGTATCTAACTGCTATCTAATGAATGAAATCTAAAATTGACTTTTTATGTTTTAACAAACCGTTTTTATGCTTTAAATCCCTATTACTAAACTAGAATGACTTATGTGTGATAATAAAACTCCAACTGAACCAATGCAACACTCAACAGTTAACATATCCAAACACCCCTATATCTATTACTTATCATTACAACTAGCTGAAATCCACCACTAATAACCACAATTTCTATTTTCAAAAGTCCTAAATCACTAATGTAACAGTAAAATAACAACAACCAACACAGAAATCTAACAGAAATGAAATGAAATAAATCCACAGTATAACAGATGGTAAATATAACTAATCAACACCAAATCAAGCTAAACAAATGATCAAATGATACAAACCAAATCAAATTACCAAACTGAAGATCAATTAAGCTAAACTAACTCTAATGTAAGCAAAATCAACAATTAAATCTAACTTGAACCAACAGATACACAAAAAACAGATGTATGCTACTTAAGAAAGTAAAAGGGAACAATAGAACTTACAAGTCAATTCCCCTCAGCTAAACAGAGGGGATTCACAGAGGCCTATCTTTAGATAGGCTAAGCTCATCCAGTGCTAGCTTAACATACCAATTATCACCTTTGAATCACCAATAAACCAAGACAGTTGACTTCCATTGACTTTTATATGAAAAATGATTTGAACAAAATTATACTACCCCAATTAACTAACCAAAGCTGTAAAGCTGAGATAAGCAGTATTAATCTCTAAAAATATTATTTAACAACTTAACTAACCAAAACTATTTAATAACTTTCTGAAATTTATAAAACTATCAAACTAAGGTAGAACTGAATTTAGAAGTAGAATTTGAATAAACTATTAACTAAACTGAGATAAGCTAATCTAAAAAACAATAAAGATGAACAGTAAACAATTATAAGCTGAGATTTATTTAAAAACTGAATTTCATTTAAAAACTAGAATTACAACATGAATCGAAAATGTATTACAATTAAGAAAGGATTTTGGCAGAGCTTCGCTATTCGAAACTCCACCCCTAAATCACATAGCCTACACCTCTGTTTATAGCTGAATGATGAAAGTTCTAGTGAGGAGGTTAGCCACGGATTGCCACTTTGGCAATCCGTGTGGTGTGTTTCTTCAAGCATCATCTGAGCCCTTGATCTCAATCAATCATTTCCCTTTCAATAAGCACCCTTGGATTACTCCTTATGACGCGTTCCTCCCAATCCATAGCTGCCACGTGCCCATAAGTGTGTTTGTTTGAGTTCTGACACGTCCTGACATCACCAATTCTTCTAGAAGCATGATTGATTTGACGTTTAAGCCCTTAATTGTGGTAATTGGATGGGTGAGTAAATTAGGGTTCATGTGAAAATCTGGGAAAGGGTAAGTTTGGGGGGCGGGTAAGTGTACGGGGTAAGAGTATTTTTATTATTTTTGACTATATTGACCATTGACCAAGGAGTATGTTGGACCGGTTTATAAAGATTGTGGTGAATTGTATTTGGGCTTGGGTTATTTTTATGTTTTGGACCAGGCTTGTGATTATTTGGCAGTTTTGGTATAAATAAATGACAAGGACCATCTTTGCACTTTCAAATTTCAAAGGGACCAAAAGTGTAAATTTCTTCAAGGGACTTATTTGACATTTTGTGATTCTTTAAGGACTATTATTGTCACTTTGAGCTTGATAAGGATAAATGCTTGAAAAATGCTCCCCGGCTCCGGCTTTTGACACTCTTTTCACTCCCGTGCTCGTGATTGTCGTTTTTCCATAATTTTTGTCTTTTTCTTAAATATCTGTACCCGCGTAATCATAAATGCAAAAACACAACATGTTTGGCATAATTGGTTAGTTTTTTGTCATTTTGTTCCGGTATTTGGTAAAGAAAAGGTGTGTAAATTAATACACGCCAAGACTTCACTTCAAAAGCTAACATTTTTTACTATCTGCGTTTAATACCAGTGCTGGTACATGGGTTAAAACTAAATACTAATAAAATTATTATCAGTCACGTATATTAGACTAAATTTGATTCAGATCTAAAATTATGTGTGCATGTTCCTTTAGGTCTTCAAATATTTGTTTCACAAATAATTATTACGGCTTTAAGAATAATCAAGTATATAAATATAAAACGTGTAAGTTCACACAGAACAAATAGAGTTGAAATATAATCATTACTTACTGTGTTATGCAAATGAAGGAACGACTAAGTTATTCCATTTTATAAGCGTAACCCGTACATATATGGATTTGAAAATTAAATTTGTCTAAGATTATTATTAACGGAAATATAAATATCAAAATGAAAGCACGAGTTACTGTGATATAA
Organism: Artemisia argyi; assembly: GCA_030686995.1. Classification (NCBI taxonomy): domain Eukaryota; kingdom Viridiplantae; phylum Streptophyta; class Magnoliopsida; order Asterales; family Asteraceae; genus Artemisia; species Artemisia argyi. Next base: position 88,998,158 of record CM060676.1, read on the forward strand.
AAATAAATACACGAGATTGTACCTATAGCAATTACTCATGTAATTTCTCTTTAAAGTTTAAATAACGATATAGAGAAAATACCATGTTTAAAACTTTATCGATTAAATTCATCAAAAGTCATTACATGCTATTAAACACACATAATGTCAACAAAATAATATCATTATTTAATTTTAAGCAACAACATCAACATCAACACCCTCACATTAAACAAAGTCAAATATCCGTTCAACAAAATTTTATACAAAACTATTAATCGATATATATAAACAGTATAAAATATATGTAGAAACTAACTAAGAACTCGTATGTGCATGATAATTATAACTATCTTTTTATTCCTTTTTTTTTTTGTAACAATGGTTTCCAACTGTTTTGGTCGACTAATCCACGAGGTTTGAACCCACCGCCACACAGACTGAAAACCAATTAAAGCCCTACCTTTTCAGGAGGTTCACGTGGCTACTTGAAAGTTGTTTACACTTAGCATGAATTGAACTTGAGACCTCACACATTTTAGAGTGATAGCCACAAGCCCTTTTGTTATTAAGTCACCCTTGAGTGGTTAGAATTATAACTAGTTAAATCAATAAAAGATCTTGATTTTTCTCACGTGGCAAAATTGGCTCAAATAAATATAATGAGACAAAAAATTCATAAAAAAAACACATGTGTCTAAAATGCAAAATTTAAAAAAAACATAATAATAATAATAATAATAATAATAATAATAATAATAATAATAATAATAATAATAATAATAATAATAATAATAAAGCGCATTTGACGATTATCTATGACCCAAGACATTGGAGCACGTGCTGCTCCACATATTTTTAGTAGGATTGGTTTTGCTGTAGCTAGAGGTGTGGGGGCTCAGTTAGTATCTCGGCTCCCCACTAATTTCTTGTAAAATCCTATTTGTTTTTCAATAAAGTGATGATTTATAATAATAATTGTTAGCATTAAAAATATGTATTTAGAAGTGATGGTCATTCTCATACATGTAACTTTGTAATGTGTCGTAGATTACAATAGAATAGTCAATGGGCTTATGGTTTGGACTAATCTAATAGGTTATAAGTTATGTATTACAACTAGTCCATACTTAATGTAAAAGTCCAATCCATGACCAAGCCCATCCAAGCCCATTAGGGTGTTACATCTCTTACTATATAAACACCTCAAATGAGTCATTTGAGGTGTGTGCTTGTGTGTGTATTGTGTGTGTTTTCTTAATAAAAGTTCTCTTCATCTTATTCTCTATTTCTACATAAGCTAACGCCACACATACTATTACAAGTCACCATCTTTACTTCATCTAGTTCTTGTATTTGTGTTAAAGTTGATATATCTAAGGTCCTACAAGTGGTATCAATCGCCTAACAATGATTTAGGAGTGTGTGGAAATCGTTTTCATCAAACTTTCTCTTTAAAAGTTTCGTTTTTTATGTAAAAACGTGTACTTTTCATTAAAAAGTTTTGATTTTTACGTGTTTTAGTGTTAAAGTTGTTGTTTTTATTGAAGTTTTAGTGATTCTAAGTGTTTTGGGAAAGATTTGATCATTTGAAACAAGTGAAAAAGGAGTTTTTGGGTGAAAAAATCGTATTTTTGAAGTTTTCTGGTCATCCTACGCGTAACTTGGGTGAATAGTACGAATCTACAGCTGTGAACAGTACTTTCTGTCCTTTTTACGCATAAGATTTGGTCAATACCCTTTTCTTACGCGTAATTTTAGTCAAAACCCTGTTTTTACGCGTTACTTGAAGTCTACGCGTTAAATCCTACGCGTAAGTTCCATTTCTACGCATAAGTCAGATCTTACGCATAAGATTTAATCTTACGCGTAAGTTTCAGAATTTTACGCATAACTTCATCAAAGGTCTTCTCTTCGTGCTACGGTGACTCAGTACTTCCCTGACTTGGATAAGTTTGTGGAATACTTCGACACGGGATATCTTTCAAGCTTGGATAAGTTTGAGAGATCAAATTGGTTGAAAAAACCTTACGCGTAACATTCTACGCATAAACTCTAAGTTTACGCGTAAAATCATAGTCTACGCATAAACATTATTGTTTACGCATAACTTAGATCTTACGCATAACTTACAGGTTACGCATAACATCTTACGCGTAAGATTATTCAAGGTTTACGCGTAAAATCAAGCTTTACGCGTAAGTTTTGGACTTTTGACTACCAAACTTCAAACGGCCATAACTTTTGAACCGTAACTCCGTTTTCGACGAATCAGCTGTCAAAACGACCGCGAGACCGAGAAGAAGGACACGTTGAATGATCTGCTTCGAGGCCCAAATCCACTCTGAACGGAAGTTATTGAGGTTTTAAGGTTTCAGATCAAATTTTTCACCATAAAAACTTGCATCAACTTACACTAAACACTACTCCTACTTCGTTGGAACGATCCAAGAATCAACTTTATCAATCTAGACTTCATCAATGGCAACTCAGCAAGACATTCATGCAGCCGGTGCGGAAAACCGACCTCCAATGCTTGAAAAAGGTGGATATCTCCCATGGACAAGCCGCATGCTTCGTTACATCAAAACAAAGCCTGATGGTAAATTAATGATCAACTCCATTACAAATGGTCCATTTAAGCCACGACAAGTTCAAATTGAAGGTAATCCAAATGCAACACCTCCTACTCAACCATTCGTGCGTGAACAAACAGAAGCAGATTACACAGAGGAAGACAAGAAGCAGATCGCCGCTGATGATATGGCAATGCATTTAATCCAACTTGGATTACCACGGGAGATCTTTGCTGCGGTCGACAGCTGTGAAACTGCTTATGCTATGTGGGAACGTGTTAGAAGGATATGTCATGGAACTGAGATTGGACAACAGGATGTTGAGAACAAACTTCTTACTGAATGGGAGAATTTCACATCCACTAAAGGTGAACAGATTGAATCTTACTACACAAGGTTTTGCACTTTGATGAATGAGTTAATCAGAAACAAGTTGACACCTCGAACAATTGCAACAAACATCAAATTTATCAATAACCTTTCAGAAGAATGGGGTCGTTATGTTACAATTGTCAATCAAACAAAGGATTTACATAAGGTGAACTATGATCAACTCTATGACTTTTTGAAGCAAAACCAAGCTGAGGCTAATGAAGTAAGGAAAGAAAGATTGGCAAAGAATCATGATCCTCTCGCATTAATTGCTAATACACCAACACCTTTACCAGTGAACACTCAACAACCATCATCATCTTCCACTCACAACTACATGCAACCATCATGCATTCTACAACCAACACCGGTCTACCAACAACAGTTCTACCCACAGCAACAACATGTTATTCCACAACAGCAATACCCACATTTTCAAGAACCAGAATTCACTGACAATGATGAAGCTACTGCAGCCTTGACTCAAGCGTTTGCTTTTCTGACAAAAGCTTTCCAAGGACGCTATTCTACACCAACAAACAACAACCAACGGATTTCATCGAACACTCGCAATAAGCAGATTGCTCAGCCGAGTTTCAATATGGGCAACGGAGGCCAAATGGTTGGAGTTTATGGGAATCAGCAAGGATATGCAACTGGAATTAACATGGGGAATCAGAATATGCTGAATGCAGGGAATCAGAATGCAGGAAATCAGTATGGTCAGTATGCAGGGAATCAGTTGGGTCAGCTTGTTGGAAATCAGAGGGGTCAGAATGTTGGTAATCAGGCAATGGGTAATCAGAATAGAAATGTTGCAGCTCCAGTAGTTGGGAATTTGGGAAATGTGAATCAGGGTAATCCGGTTAAGTGTTTCAACTGTCAGGGTGTAGGTCATATGGCAAGGAACTGTCCTACTAAGCCGAACAAGAAAGATCTAGCGTACTTGCAGAAAGCAGTGATGTTGGCACAAAAGGCAGAGGCAGGATTTCAGTTGAATGCAGAGGAGAATGATTTTATGGCTCTTATGGATGACATGGAAGATAGAGAAGATATCGATGCGAACTGCATATTCATGGCGAATCTTCAGGAGGCAAAGTATGACACAGATTCTGACACACCTCCGGTCTATGACATCAATGCAGTCTCTGAGGTATCAAACTTCAACACATGTCACAATAATGATATATTTGATATGTCTCCTCATGAGGAACAGCATTTTGAGAAGCAAGCATTCACTTATGATACATACCTGGACACGCCAAGTAGTAGCAATACTCCTTCAGCAACTCCAGATGTGAATCATAATGGAGGCTTCGTTTCACAGCATGCTGAGAATGATGAGGAAACACGTGCTTTGTTTGAATCATTATTGAATAATTGTCGTATTGAAATTGAGAATGTGAAAAAGGTCAATCGCGATGTTAAGGCCGCGAATGTTAAATTGACCGCTGAGCTTGAGAGTTACAAAGAAAACGTTAAAGCTTTTGAATTTCATAACAAAAGATTGTCTGAATTAGAAACTGGTTATCAAAATTCCGTTTCAAGGGAAAAACAATTGCAACTCAAGTTTGATACACTTGATGTTAATTCTTTCAAGAAGATCAAAGCTTTAAACGCGGAAATTTCTGATTTACAAAACCAACTTTCTAAACAAAAAACAGCTTATACCAATCTTGAAAAAGAAAGGGATGAGTTGAAAAAGGACTTTGCTAAGAAAGAAGACAAACTTTTGGCCGAAATCGTAGAGTCAGAACACATGATTGCTCATTTAGAAGAATTGGTGGTTAAGTCGGGTCAGTCAAGTCAAACTATGAAAATGATTTCAAATCAAACTAATCCGGTTTACCATACGAAACATAAAGTGGGTCTTGGTAACAACACCCCCAGTAATCTCAAGAAAGCTCAGCAAGAACAGAATGTTTTGTATAATGGTAATATGATTTACACTAAACATGATCCTCCCGTCGTTCGGGATTCTGTGCAAACGTTAGAACATGTCGAAGAGAGCATTACTAAAATGAAACAAAAGGATTTGAAACCCATTGATTACAACAAATTGAACAAACTTTCGGGAATTACTTTTGTTCCACAAAAAGAACCATCTGTGTTTTCCATAAAACGACCATTCGCAAAAATGTTTTCTAAGAAAGTAATTGTTTCCAAATCTCTTTCAAAAATGGAACAAATTTCTTCTAACAACACTTTTAATACAAGTGAGGCTAGAGAAATTTTGGATGACGTTAAAAAGAGAATTCAAGAACTTCAAAATATTGTTGCTTCTAAAACTACAATCGATATTAATAACTGGCATTCCAGTTTTCATATTGAGCAGAAAAAAGTTTTTGAAAACGAAATTACTATCCCACTGAATAACATCAGTGCGAGGGTAATTCATTTTGAACGTGCTTTCTTAAAAGAAACGGCTGACTTTGTCAAGGACCACAAATCCCTGGTAAACGAAGCTAATGAATCTCGTGAAAACATGAATGTTTTGGAAAACCTAAATGATTCTCTCTTCGAAGCTGTTATGACCACTGACATTATGTCCATCATTTTACAAACATATTCTGTTCAAGACGATGAAAGACTGAGAGCTGAGACCTCCGCAATTGTTTCAAAATATGAAAATGCTCTTATAAAGCTTGAAAACGAAAATGTGTCATGTTTTAAACAACTTGATCGAAAAAAGGAAGAATGCAAGTATGACAAACTGTCGTATGAGCGTGCTTTCAAGAACATGAAAGAGCAAAATGATCTTTTGAGAGCTCAGCTTGAAAGTCAAAAAGGAAAGGGTGAGGAAACTAAGTTTGCAAAACCATCGACTTCGGAGAAACCAAATGTTTCAAACACGGTTCAAAAACCAAAGATGTCAATTTCAAGGTTTGCTCCAAAAGTCGATGAGAAAAAGAATTTGACAAAACCAGTCACTCCAACACCCTTGCCCAAGCAAAGTGAAAATGAAAAGATTGTTGATAAAGGAAAAGCGGTTGTCGAAACTCCTAAAGTGTTAGCACCTGGCCTTTTTAGGATTAGTCCCACTAGTGCGTCTGCCTCAACATCTAAGACAAATGACAAGTGCATAAAGGCTAATTCTAAAGAATCTAGGGATGCTAAAAAGGACAACAATATAAATCCTAACGCGTGTGCCTTACCTTCTACAGGTTTAGAAAGCACCTCTAGGAGCAGCAGACTAAAGCCTAGGAGCAATACAAGGAACAATAGAGTCTCACCGGTTTCTAAGAGTAGTTGCAAGAATAAAGCTGAAGAAGTAGAAGAACACCCTAGGAATTTATCGCTTTGTAATAAGAAACATGATTCATCTGAATGTAATGTCGAAAGTACTGGTTCTAATGCATGTAATGACTCAGTTTGTTTAATATGCAAGAAATGTTTAATTAATGATGTTCATGATGAATGTGTTTCTAAGAATGTGAATGTTATGCCTAAACAGAAGTATGTTCCAAAGGGAACTAGTGCCAGATCAAGATCTATAGAAAGATTAGTTGCACGCTTTAGGTCTACCACTAGTAGTCGAATGCCTAGGAACTACCTTAAGTTTTGTATGTGGATTCCGACGGGTAGAGAGTTCACTCTTAAGGAAGGAAAATTAGAAATAACTCAAGCTAAACAAGTAGCAACTGTCTATGAGTGTGATTCTGCTTTTACTCCTAACCCCATGGAACCAAATTCAACACGGTTTCCAAATACAAACTCTTCTGTTCTTGGCAGGTTATCGAAATATGTCTTTGGATCGTCGACTCGGGTTGCTCCAAGCACATGACCGGGAATTTAAAGCTGCTGATCAATTTTGTCTGGAAATTCATGGGAACTGTACGCTTTGGAAATGATCATGTAGCAGCTATCCTGGGTTTTGGAGATCTTCAGTTTGGGAATTTTTTGATCACTCGAGTTTACTATGTCGAAGGATTGGGACACAACTTGTTCTCAGTTGGGCAGTTTTGTGATGCAGATTTAGAAGTTGCATTCAGGAGAAACACGGTTTTTATTAGAAATTTGGTTGGTGATGATCTCTTAACTGGTAATCGTGGTACAAACTTGTATGCTATCGACATCAACCAAATGGCTTCTACATCACCAATTTGTCTTATGACAAGGGCAACCGAAACTAAGTCCTGGCTGTGGCATAGAAGATTATCCCATCTCAATTTCGACATGATCAACAAGTTAGCCAAAGACAACATCGTCATCGGACTTCCTAAGTTCAAATACACCAAGGAACACCTATGTCCATCATGCGAACAAGGAAAAAGCAAAAGAGCATCATATAAACCCAAAACCGTACATAGTTCGGAAGCAAGGTTACATATGTTGCACATGGACTTATGTGGCCCAATGAGAGTTGAAAGCATTAATGGGAAGAAGTATATTCTTGTTATTGTCGATGATTATTCAAGATATACATGGGTAAAGTTTCTGAGGTCAAAAGATGAAGCACCAGGTACCATCATCACCTTTCTGAAGCGTATTCAAGTTCTACTTCAAGCTCCAGTAAGGATTATAAGAACAGACAATGGCACAGAATTTACAAACCAGGAGTTAAGAACTTACCTTGAAGATGTTGGAATCACACACCAAACATCAGTTGTTAGAACTCCACAGCAGAATGGGGTAGTTGAAAGAAGAAACCGAACTCTTGTGGAAGCTGCTCGCACAATGCTAATTTTTTCTAGTGCACCACTATTCTTATGGGCTGATGCTGTAGCCACTGCTTGTTTTACTCAAAACCGATCCCTAGTCCATCCGAGATTCAATAAAACCCCATATGAGCTAGTGAACAACCGTAAACCTGACATCTCTTACCTTCACGTGTTTGGCGCTTTATGCTATCCGACGAATGATAGAGAAGATCTAGGAAAGTTAAAAGCCAAGGGTGATATTGGAATCTTCATTGGATATTCAGAAAACTCGAGGGCATTCAGGGTATATAATAGAAGAACGAAAAAGATAATGGAGACGATGAATGTGAAGTTTGACGAGATTTCACAAATGGCTTCTGAGAGATACGCTCTAGAACCCGCGCTTAATCCGATGGCTTCTAATCAAAACGGATTAGGACCCGCACCAAACATGCAGACTTCTGGACACATCAGTTCAGGACTCGTGCCTCAAGGAGCTCAGTCAACAAACACGGATAAACCTTCAGAACAAGAACTGGAAAATTTCTTCGAGTTAATGTTTGATGAATATTATGGTGGAACTTCGACAAATGCATCTCCACAACATTCCGCTGCACCCGCTCACAACCATCAACCACCACCACCACAGGATGCATCTACCACAATCGAAGCTGAAGCACCAACGATCTCAACATCATCAACATCTACTCCAGCAACTCCAGTACTTGAAACTGAACTACCAAGAGTTGATGAGCAAAATCAAAACACAAATTTTCAAGAAGAACCAACAAATAATTCAAACGATGTTGCGTTAGAAGAAGAAGAAGTATTTGAAAACCCGTTTGCATCAGACTCTGCTGAATCTTCTTCAAGGTTACAAGAACCATCTAACACACATTCGTTCAATCAAAGGTACCCTTCTACGTTTCAATGGACAAAAGACCATCCGTTAGTACATGTTATTGGTGAACCTTCAAAGCCAGTTCAGACAAGGAGACAACTAGCCACCGATCTCGAATTGTGCATTTACATTTGCTCAATTAGCACCAAAGTACCAAAGAACATTCGGGATGCAATGGCAGAAAACCCATGGATTGAAGCGATGCAGGAGGAATTTCTTCAATACCTGTTACATGACAGTTGGGAACTTGTTGAACGACCACTTGATAAACGAGTTCTTGATCTCAAGTGGTTGTGGAAGAACAAACTGGATGAGGAAATGACTGTTATTCGCAACAAAGCTCGTCTCGTGGCTAAAGGTTATCCACAAGAAGAAGGGATAGATTTCGAAGAATCATTCGCGCCTGTAGCTAGACTTGAAGCAGTCCGGATTTTCTTAGCCTATGCAGCTCACAAAAACATCACAGTCTATCAGATGGACATTAAGACCGCTTTCTTGAATGGAACTCTGAAAGAAGAAGTGTATGTGAGTCAGCCAGAAGGATTCATTGACAAAGATCATCCAGACTACGTCTACAAGCTTAAGAAAGCCATCTATGGTTTAAAACAAGCTCCAAGAGCGTGGTATGACGAACTATCATCTTTCTTGCTCAAAAACAATTTCACAAAAGGAACGGTTGATGACACCTTGTTTATCAAAAAGTTCAAAGATGACATTTTGATCGTTCAAATTTACGTGGACGACATTATTTTTGGATCAACCAATCCTAACCATTCAAAACATTTTGAAAATCTCATGAAAAGTAAATTTGAAATGTCCATGATGGGGGAACTAAAATTCTTTCTTGGTTTACAAATCCATCAGTCCCCTCGTGGTATTTTTATCAATCAAGCTAAATATACTATTGAGATTTTGAAAAAACATGGAATGGCAAATTGTGATTCTGTTGGTACTCCAATGGTCACTTCACCAAAAATAGGTGCTGATTTGTTTGGGAAACCCATTGATCCGAAGAAATATCGGAGCATGATCGGTTCTCTCATGTACCTAACTGCTAGCCGACCCGATATTCAATTTGCTGTATGTTTATTAGCACGGTTTCAGGCAAAGCCTACCGAACTTCACCTCAAAGAGGTTAAACGGATCTTTCGGTACCTACGAAGCACCATTAACATGGGACTTTGGTATCCGAAGGATTCGGAGTTTAATCTAACAGCATTTTCAGATGCAGACCATGCTGGTGATCAAGTTACAGCAAAGAGTACATCAGGCGGAGCACAATTTTTAGGTGAAAAGCTTGTAAGCTGGTCGTCAAAGAAACAGGACTGTACTGCACTATCAACCGCCGAAGCCGAGTATGTGTCTCTATCTGCGTGTTGTGCCCAAGTTCTTTGGATGCGGACACAGCTCACAGATTATGGCTTTACTTTTGACCGAATACCTATGTACTGTGACTCAAAAAGTGCCATAGCCATCTCGTGCAATCCCGTACATCACTCTAAGACGAAGCATATCAAAGTCCGCTACCATTTCATCAAAGAACACGTGGAAGAGGGTACTGTTGAATTATTTTTCGTTAAGACTGATTATCAACTCGCCGATCTATTTACTAAAGCCCTTCCAAAAGAAAGGTTTGACTATTTAGTTCGACGAATTGGCATGCGAAGCATAACTCCTGAGGAGCTAGAACGTCTTCTCGAATCTTCTTGAAAAATGTTTTCAAAATCGCTTCGCTGTAAATATTTTTGAAAAAACAAAATAAAAAATTTGAAAAACCAACAAAAACAAAATACAAAAATATAAAATTTCAAAAAATCCAAAAACAATATAAAATCAAAAAATCCAAAAATATTCTTCTCACGACATGTCTCTCGTATAAATCAATATTCTGTACGTTTCTAGAAATGTCATTCAACAATGATACGGACATGTACAGATGCTTGAGCGGGAGTTCTTTTTTATGTTTTCCTAAAACATGTCGTTTCTCAAAATTTTCTTCACAATGGCTTTCGTATACTTCAGTACGAAACCCGGACCCTAATGATGACTTCTGATTATTTTCAAATCAAGGACTCGTACGTTCAATGACGAACTCTTTTTCAAAAAGTTCGAGTCTAAACAAACGAAAAAGATTTCAAGCATAAACTCGTTTTCAAACAAAATTCTTGAGCACTCTTTCAAGATTGTTCAAAAGATTTCTCATAATCTCTCAAAATTAGTGCTCAAGATAACTCCCTCAAAACCCTTAATTAATTTTAAATATGCTATCATTAAGGGGGAGTACAAAAAGAAAAATGTTCCAAATTCATGCAGAATCTGTCTTTCTCTCCAAAAGCTTTTTCTTAATCTGTTGATATCAAAAATATCACGCTATGCTATTTTTGAGGGGGAGAAGACATGATTAAAATGTGATCAAAGATGTTTAAAGATTGTGGCTGAATCTCAAAAGAGCTCGACTCAGATATTACCAATGAATTGACGAAGCTTAAATGTCAGTAATCGAAAAGACTTGTCCTGGACGGGTAATAATTTCAAGCTAGTCTAACTAGTGATGTAAGCGTGTCTCGAATAGGACTTGTCTGAGTAGAATGTACCGTATCGAGATACTTTCTTTGGACTTGACCAGGACGGGTAATAATTTCAAGCTAGTCTAACTAGTGATGTAAGCGTGTCTCGAATCGGTCATGTTCGCTGAAAGTGGATCAATTCAAAAGTGCAAACTCCTCACGCATGTGCAAATTTCTAAAATATTCATGAGCACATGTGAAGGGGGAGTCCTTCAAAAGGAATGCAAAACTCTCGAAGTGTCAACAACATGTTTTATTATTATAAACACTTTGAGAGATTTTCTCTAAATGGTTTCGTGGCAATGATAGGATAGTCATGGAGTTATAAGGTGACTAAGGTTAGGAAAAACCGTCCTATGATCCGCCAGAGCCGGAGGGATCTACCCAAGGATAAATCCAATAGATTAGAATTAGAAGTCCTTAGGCATGATCGAAAAAAGGAGAAAATGAGTAAGGAGAAAGAAGGGGTTGAAGAATTAAAAAGAAAAGTTATGATAAAGGGTGAAAAGAAATAGCCCTCCAAATGTTCAACCTTAGGGCAGACACCGGGTTCAACTCATATGCTACTGGTTGTTGCTAAGGTGACACCGGTATTGAAGACAAAGACGTCATGGACCCAGTGACGCACTGCACTAAACCTTCTTAACCACTCAAGTTCTCTTAAAAGAGCTTGTTTCATTCTCACGGGGAACCGATGTAATCTATCGATCTGTCTCTTAGAGATGGTTGATATTGAAGCAGGAGACCTCTCCCTAATCTCCGCATAGGAATCCAAATGAGCACTTATCGAGTCTAGAGCCCCGAGATTCATCAAAAGATCTCATAGGAACACATGATATTTCTACACTGGTTGTTCAACATTAAGGACGCTAGATGTAAACTTAAGAGTCCTACGCAGATCTTAGCAATCTGCCAGAACATTTATGAGAGAATTCACATTTGTGATTCTCAATGATTGAATGGAAATTCCTGCCAGGGTCAACATCAAGCAGCCCTGACAGCAGGTCACTTCGGTAATTCTTTATGGGTTACGCTTAGTGTTCGCGGTGGTTTCAAACGGTCTACAGTCGTGGAGTGATCCCCAGCGACTCACCCAGTCATTGAGCTACTAAGTAGGTCTTGTAAGCTCTCTCGAGAGTATCTGACATGGGAACGGCCTTGGTAAGGGTTAGAAGGAGTCTTCACACTATGCTGTTGACGATCTCTAATTCTTATCTGTAAGTACCGGATGTTTTATTGCTAACTGTTTATATGCAGGGACACTTCATCTCCATGGCGACAGATTCCACGTGCTCATACATACATCTGGAAGTTAAAGAAAGCTCCCTCAAAGATCTATTCAACACAAAGTTCAAAGGAAGATTCTACGCCAATAAGAAGAATCTACAAAGTATAAAGACTAAAGATCAAAGTGTAAGAAAGGGAACTACGTGCATATGAATATCAAAATCCAAAGATGTATGAGCATGTTGGAATGGCAAACAACCACCACAGACGCAGAAGTGACGTAAGGCAGATAACTCCACATCACAAAGGAACAAAGAACGATGATAAATTAGTTATCAAAGATCACAAAGCATGAAGGAACAAAGACTAAAGACTATTCTACAACGACATACAAAGTTAAAGACAAAGAACACGGAAGACCCACTCACGTGGAGCATCATTCGAATGACCACCCCTTAGGGGGAGATTGTTAGCATTAAAAATATGTATTTAGAAGTGATGGTCATTCTCATACATGTAACTTTGTAATGTGTCGTAGATTACAATAGAATAGTCAATGGGCTTATGGTTTGGACTAATCTAATAGGTTATAAGTTATGTATTACAACTAGTCCATACTTAATGTAAAAGTCCAATCCATGACCAAGCCCATCCAAGCCCATTAGGGTGTTACATCTCTTACTATATAAACACCTCAAATGAGTCATTTGAGGTGTGTGCTTGTGTGTGTATTTGTGTGTGTTTCTTAATAATATTCTCTCATTTTCCATCTATCTAGTTACACATATTCGAATCACATATTAGTCACCAAGTCACCATCTTTACTTCATCTAAGCTTCTATATTTGTGTTAAAGTTGATATATCTAAGGTCCTACAATAATAATAATAATAATAATAATAATAATAATAATAATAATAATAATAATAATAATAATAATAATAATAATAATAATAATAATAATAATAATAATAATAATGATGATGATGATGATAATAATAATAAAAACTTTGGGGAAAAGGATAATTTATAAAATTTTAGGAGTTAAACGTAAAAAATTGTTATATTCTCGCTGAACAATTTAAAATTTAAAAACAATTATGAACTTAAGTTTAAAATTATCTAGTTGAATATTAGTTATAATGCTCGTGCACGCACGGGGTTTTTACTAAAATTTTCAATAATGTATGCCGAATATCCAAACACTCAAAAGAGTTTCTATGCACTAAACTAAAAAGTCCCAAAAAACACAATAAGCAGATAAAGCACTATTAATTACCAATGCTAAGCATCCTCAATACAGACATGTAGTGTTATCTAATTCATCAAGAAACAGTAAGCATATTAAACACTTTCAATAAGCAATCTCAAACACCCTTAACTGCAACTATTAGTGAATAGAAACATAAGTTTGTTTATCGTTATCTACTTTGTTCTTTTATCTAGTTCATGTTAAAAGTTTGGATAAAATATTAATATACGTATGACTAGATCGAACCCGATACTTTGGGATTGCACACATTACAAACGAGAATTAAAGTATAATAATTATATATTAAATGTTATGTATATATAATTATTTAAACCCTAGAAGGGCTTAATGGTCGTTAGTTGTTAACCGTATGGACTAACTATCGTTAAATTAAAAGGAAAAGGACTAGATTGTATTTAGGAGACAAGAAGGTTCTGGATCACACTTTGTGGGTGTATGGCCAGTCGACACAAACCCAAGGGGGGGGGGGGGGAGGGAACCCATTGCCCTGACTTGTTCCCTAAGTTTACATCTAGTATAAATACAAAACCAAGGTCATTTGTTTTTCACTCTTGCACACATAACCTAAAAATTGGTTTTCTCTTTTCCTCCTCTTGCTCATAAACGATCGAACACCCCTATTTAATTAGGGTTTCGATTTTGATTTTCCAAATCAAAGTGTTTACTAAGATCTTGCAATCTCTTTAATTCGTTAGTAGTTTGTGTGTACAAGAACGAGGTAACAACTCACTATAGTTGTTATCTAGTAATCAATCAATAAAACGGTAAGGGATTGATCATTGATTAATATAAACCCTAATTAGGGTTCAGCTTTATTAATCAAGGTTAATCAAGTGATTCTTGTTCAGCTAGAATCCCACGGTAATCCTACGGTACGTCCTATTATGTTTATCTTAATTATTAATGTGTTATAGATGTTCTATTCGCTTCCGCATATGTGTTTTACCTGTTTACATGCTTGTCATGGTTTTAATATTCTAACAGTGGTATCACGAGCTTGCTATAACATGATTAATGATTACTAAAACACATAAAAATTGAATCTTTGATGTTTTTAGATACATGTTTAAGTTTTTTGTTTTATCTAGGGTTTTAGATTCGAAACCCTTGTAATTTGGGGGGGGGGTGTCGATTACCTCCTTTACCCAAATTTTAGGGTTTGTATTAAATATTAATAATGATTAGAAACCCTAGGTTTTAACAAGTTTATGTGTTAATTGGATGTACTTGTGACCTAATTGGTAATTGTTATGCTTTGATCCGTGACAAAACATGCATGTTAGTCATGGATTGTTTAATTGTTTTTATTTTTCTGATTCTGTCACATGTTTAGATAGATCTAAAATGGGGGAAGACCCCAAATCTTATAAAATCAATTTATCTGCTATGTGGTGTGTATATTGACTTTGGCCTACGCAATTGACTCGTTAATATATGAGGCTCACTTCCTTTAGAAGGGAAGGCCTTAGTCGATTACATGCATATGGAAACCTAGAATTGATTTGATTAGGGTTTTCTAATCGAGATTGCATGTGGCTACTTGTTTCACCTTATAATTGTTATGTTTATTAGTTGCTTGATTTGTCTTTATTACTTGTTTTATTGTTTTTTTTTTGGTAAAGGGGATAACCCCGGTAAATATATTACTTGTTTTATTGCTTTATTTTGTTGGACACATTGTAAGAAATAAAAGGGTAATTTTTATAAAGAAAATAAATTGGACTAATAATTGTGAAACTTTAAGTGATAAAGATTGATTCTTGCAGTGTCTTATGTGCCGACAGTGGTTCGCTTCGCAAGGTAATTTGCTCCCAGGTGAGACTAGCAAGATTCATACTTTATTACATGTTTTAAGATTTAATCCATAAACTTTTGCTTGATTGATGTTTTTGTACACATGGTTTTAAAAGTAAGTCCTATAAGACAAATTCATAGTGTTGGTAAGAAGGCTTGGAAAGAGCCTAGAGTCTGCCTTGGTTATCACACTTATGAATGCGTCTTAAACGACTTTCTTTTATCTCCATTCTTGTACAATATCATCTTAAGGGTGATTTACCTCAATTCCACTTTTGTGGGTGATAATTGAAGGTTCTTCTTTAATTAGTGAACCCGATACCTCAAGTAAAACTTTTTGTATTAATCTTAAGAATTGGTAATATAAAGGTTTTGAAAACTTATGTTATAAAGATGAGTGCATGCATCTTTATACATGTTTTGATTGTCACATCAAACAAATACCCTATAAAATTTAAGTTACATGCTATCTACTATAAGAGACACTTGAAATTATTATTTGGTAAACGTGAGACCTAGGCTAAATTTTAATGACAAGGTAAAATTCTATATTGTAGTAGGACCGGATATAGATATTTCACACGTTTCTAAGTTAGACGACTTAATTAAGTTGTGCATGAGACCTAGAACTTAAGGCATGAGATGGGATGAAACATGCTTACATTGCAAATTGATGAATCAATTTGATGTAATTCCCATAACGATATAGGAATTGGAAATCTTATTTGCCAATTATTGTTCGACAGATTACCATCTTTTATACTTTCATTACTAGCAGATCAACTGATGTAATGAAATCTATGTAAAGTTGGATCTTAGTTTCTCAAGAAAATTAAGTGGCTATATGAATATATCCTTGGGTATTCTATTTTCTTGAAAATATGTATTATCGAAAATACTAATGTTTGAAATTTTTTTTGTAGAAATGGCTCAACCCAATAACTCCACTGTTGTTTCTGCTTTCAAGAGTCATCTTGAAAGGGAAAAACTAACTGGGAAAAATTTCAATGATTGGCACAGATCACTCAGAATTTTCTTGAGGGCGACTGATAAGCTCGATTACTTGAATACTTCTTGCCTTGACCGTCCTACTGATACTGCCCCTGAAGCAGAAAAAGCAGCATGGTATGTTGAGTACAAAAAGTATAATGAGGTTGCTTGTTTAATGCTCACTAGTATGGATGCTAAGTTACAAAAGCAGTATGAGTACTACTATCCATACAATATGATTTAGGAACTCAAGAAAACATATGAGAAATCACCAGATGTGGAATTGTATGACCTGCTCGATCAATTACACAGTTGTAAACATGGTGCTGGGAAACCTGTAAGTGATTACGTGTTGATGATGAAAGGCTTCTTTGATCAACGTCACAGACTCAACTTCGGTTACCCCGAGAAAGTGCAAGTGAACCTAATCAATAGGTCCCTTAACAAGGACTTTAGAGGTTTTGTTCAAAATTTTAACATGCATTGCCCGGGAAGATAGTCTCAGAACTACTCGCAATGATGGTAGATTATGAGAAAGGTTTTCCACCTCAGGGCAAGACTCCTACTCCTCAAGTGTCGGCAATTCAGGGAGGTAGGATCCAGAAGAAATCGCAAGTGAAGAAGGGTAAAGGCAAGGCTGATAAAGGCAAGCAGGTTATGGCCTATCAACCAAACCCTAAGGTGAATCAGCACCAGCCCAAGCAGAACAAGGTGAATCCTCCCAACAAGAAGGATCAGGCTTGTCACCACTTTCATGAGAAGGGCCATTGGAAACGCAATTGTCCACTCTACATTCATGACTTGCCACAGAAGAAGCAGAATAATGAGGCTGGTAACCCTAGTACTTCAGGTGCGTTCTTCATGATTGAATTATTTACTTTAACTCATAAAAATTCTTGGGTACATGATACGGGCTATGGTATTCATATTTGTAATACTATGCAGGGGTTTAGAGTTCAGAAGAGGCTTGCCTATGGACAATAATATCTACACGTTGGTAATGGAGCAAATGCAGTTGTTGAAGCTATAGGCATATTTGAATTAGTTTTGCCTTTGGGCTTAGTACTGTATTTGAATAATTGTCATTATGCACCTTCAATTGTTAGGGGTGTAGTTTCCTTTTCTCATTTGTTGGATCTTGGTTTTAAGCATACTATTAATGGCAATGGAATTTCAGTTTGTTTTAATGATGTTTTTATTTTAATGTTATTGCTGTGAATGGTATTTTTTAGATTGATTTGAATGTATCCAATGATAATAATAATTCAATGTATAGCATCAATCATAAGAGGATCAAGAAAGGTCTGTATTCATCTTATCTTTGGCATTGTCGACTTGCTCATATAGGCAAGGCTCGCACGGAAAAGTTGCAACGCGATGGGCTTTTGCAAGATATCAATGATGAATCATATGATCAATGCGAATCTTGTATAGCAGGAAAGATGACTAAGAAACCTTTCAATAACCATATGGAAAGAGCTTCTGATCTACTTGGTCTAATTCACACAGATGTGTGTGGCCCACTTAGACATGCGTCAAGGAAGGGTGCTTGCTACTTCTTAACATTTATGGATGATTATAGTCGTTATGGTTATGTTTATTTACTTAAACATAAACATGAGGTGTATGAAACATTCAAAGTGTTTAAAGTAGAAGTAGAGTTGCAAACCGGAAAGAAGATTAAAGCTCTTCATTCTGATAGAGGTGGTGAATACCTGAGTCAAGAGTTTAAAGATTTTCTAGCTGAGAATGAAATTGTCCAGCATCTCACTTCTCCATATACTCCACAACAAAATGGTGTATCTGAGAGAAGAAATCATACATTGCAAGATATGATACGATCTATGTTTAATCTTACAACTCTTCCTTTTTCGTTTTGGGA
Organism: Artemisia argyi; assembly: GCA_030686995.1. Classification (NCBI taxonomy): domain Eukaryota; kingdom Viridiplantae; phylum Streptophyta; class Magnoliopsida; order Asterales; family Asteraceae; genus Artemisia; species Artemisia argyi. Next base: position 89,016,358 of record CM060676.1, read on the forward strand.
TTGTGCCTTAGAATCTACAATTCGCATTCTAAATATGGTTCCAACTAAGAAGGTGGATAAGACAACATATGAGTTATGGACCGGTAAAGTGCCTAACTTATCTTATCTAAAGGTCTGGGGTTGCAAGGCGTTTGTTAAGCGTGACTCAGCAGATAAACTCCAACAAAGATCTAAAAAGCGCATCTTTGTAGGATACCCAAAGGAAACAATGGGTTACTACTTTTATTACCCACCTGAAAACAAAGTTTTTGTTGCAAGGTATGGAGATTTCTTGGAAAAGGAATTCATATCTCAAGAATTCAGTGGGAGAGTTTATGATCTGGAAGACGATCAGGTAGATTCATTACCTTCTGAAAACACTAGCCAACTTCCGGAAGAACCTGAAAGTTTAGGTCCTCCACCAGAAGTTGAAGTGGTTCCCATTCGCAGATATGTAAGAACTGTGAAAGCTCCTGAACGTCTATGTCTTAACGTAGAATGTGAGGAAACTATACTAGGGGATCTTGATGAACCTCCTAGCTATAGGGATGCCTGAATTTTCCTGAAAAGGAAAAATGGCGAGTTTCTATGAATGGGGAAATGAAATCCATGAAAGATAATGAAGTCTGGATTGAAGTAGACCTTCCTCTCAATGCCAAGGTAGTTGGGAGTAAGTGGCTCTTCAAAAAGAAAACTGACATGGATGGCAATATACACACCTATAAAGCTCGTTTGGTAGCTAAATCTATACTCAAACTTTTGGTGTTGACTACGAGGAGACCTTTTCTCCTATAGCAGACATCAGGGCTATTAGGATTCTCATAGCTATAGCTGCATACTATGACTATGGGATTTGGCAAATGGATGTCAAAACCGCCTTCTTAAATGGTTGCCTAAATGAAGACATCTATATGGCGCAACCAGGGGGTTTGTGAATCCATAATTCCCAAATCGTGTATGCAAACTTCAAAGATCCATTTATGGATTGAAGCAAGCCTCACGACAATGGAATAAAAGATTTGATAGTGAGATTAAAAAGTATGGATTCACTCAAAATCTTGATGAGCCATGTGTATATCACAAAGCTAGTGGGAGTGATGTAATTTTCCTTATTTTATATGTCGATGACATATTGATCATGGGAAAAGACAATCTAAGTTTGTAAAAGGTTAAGGCATATCTTGGAAAGTGTTTTTCTATGAAAGATTTAGGGGAAGCTGCATTTATTCTTGGAATCAAAATTTATAGAGATAGATCTCAGTGATTGATTGCATTAAGTCAAAGTGCTTACATTGATAAAATATTGAATAGATTCAATATGAAAAATTCCAAGAAAGGATATTTGCCGATGCGAGAACAACATGGCTTAAGCAGCAAAGTTTGTGCTTCAACACCTGCAGAGGTGGAACGCATGAAATGAATCCCTTATGCTTCGGCTGTGGGATCTATTATGTATGCAGTGAAAAGTACAAGGCCTGATCTGGCATTTGCTCAGAACTTGACTAGTCGATATCAACAGAATCCGGGTGAACTTCACTGGACTGCTGTTAAGAATATTCTTAAGTACCTTAGGGCTACTAAAGATATGTTCTTGGTATATGGGGGAAATCCAGATACAGAACTTGATGTTACAGGTTACTGTGATGCTTCCTGAAAAGGTGATAAAGATGATATGAAGTCTCAGACGGGTTATGTCTTTGTCATTAACGGAGGAGCTGTGGATTGAAGGAGCAAGAAGCAGAGTACATTAGCGATGTCTGCGACAGAAAGTGAGTACATAACTACTTCAGAAGCTGCAATGGAAGACGTTTGGATTAGGAAATTTGTTTCAGGGCTTGGAGTTATGCCATCAATTAAAAGACCTATAAAATGTTTTGCGACAACTCAGCTGCAATTACATTTGCCCATGAGCCTAGAATCATGAAAGGCACCAGACATTTCCCGATTAAGCATCACTATGTTCGAGAACAAGTAGAATAGGTGAAATCGAGTTACTCAAAGTTCACACAGATGAAAACTTAGCAGATCAATTAACAAAGCCTCTACCTGGCACTAAGCTTTATAAGCATGCTGAAGGCATAGGACTTTGTTTAGCTGAAACTTTCATGCCCATTTGTGATTAGTATTTGGATAAAGGATGTAATGTACGATTATTATTTTAATAAAATAAAATATTGTTTATGTTTATTTATCATTTTCTTAATAATATATCATGTGTTTGCATGTTTAAATCCATGAATAGTTTATTATTCTAAATTGTCCGTTGTCGGTTAATGATATGGGAATATCATTAAATTAAGACAAATCTGAGTATTGGTTAGAGTATACTTGAAAGTATATTGATGCGTAGTCATACCAATGTCACATGATATTCAATGAATTGAATATAGGACTTATCCCAACTTCATGATTTCACATTATGGGGATTGTCATTAAAGTGAATCATGTTTAAAAGTTATCCTCAGACTTGGGATACCAGATAAGTGTCATGGATGTAGTGCATTTTTATGAAGCAGTTTACCGTTATCCGTAATTGGTAGTCATAAGGATTGTTTTCAGAAGTGTTGCAAAGTTCATGGGTTATTCTTGTAGTCAAGAAAGAATTTGTTCCTTCGAATTTGTTTTGGAGTTTAATACTGCTGGCCACTCGTAGGATTGAAAAAATATTTGTGTGGCCATGCACAAAGTCTATCTAGAATACGTTCAGATGTTTTGGTGATTTTGTTCAATCATTTACAAACGAGAAACGTAAATTTAATAAAGAATGACTTAAACCTGTATCTTTATTAATATGGTATTAGAAATAAAAGGATAATAATAAGGATGAATCATTAAAGGTTTTATCTGGGAAACCTACCTCGAGTCGAACTAGGGGCATTGGAGTGTTGCAAGATGCTAACCAATGTCATTACGATATTAATAGATATCCAAGTGGGAGCTGTTAAAAGTTTGGATAAAATATTAATATACGTATGACTAGAATCGAACCCGAGACCTCGGGATTGCACACATTACAAACGAGAATTAAAGTATATAATTATATATTAAATGTTATTTATATATAGTTATTTAAACACTAGAAGGGCTTAATGGTCATTAGTTCTTAACCGTATGGACTAACTATCGTTAAATGAAAAGGAAAGGGACTAGATTGTATTTAGGAGACAAGAAGGTTTTGGAACACACTTTGTGGGTGTATGGCCGGTCGACACAAGCTCGGGGGGGGGGGGGGGGGGGGGAACCCATTGCCCTAACTTGTTCCCTAAGTTTACATCTAGTATAAATACAAAACCAAGGTTATTTGTTTTTCACTCTTGCACACATAACCTAAAAATTGGTTTTCTCTTTTCCTCCTCTTGCTCATAAACGATTGAACACCCCTATTTAATTAGGGTTTCGATTTTGATTTTCCAAATCAAAGTGTTTACTAAGATCTTGCAATCTATTTAATTCGTTAGTATTTTGTGTGTACAAGAACGAGGTAACAACTCACTATAGTTGTTATCAATGAATCGATCAATAAAACGATAAGGGATTGATCATTGATTCATATAAACCCTAATTAGGGTTCATCTTTATTAATCAAGGTTAATCAAGTGATTCTTGTTCAGCTAGAATCCCACGGTACGTTCCTATTATGTTTATGTTAATTATTAATGTATTATAGATGTTCTATTCGCTTCCGCATATGTGTTTTACCTGTTTACATGCTTGTCATGGTTTTAGTATTCTAACAGTTCATCATCTTCAACTACCTAACCCAATCAAGCAACAAAAAAAGTTTCTTCATATAGTCGTCAAGAGGAACCTCAGTCGTTTATTGTTTAGTAAAAAGATAACACATGTAAAGAAATACATGAAAAGATCACATATTATTATTACGTTTGGTATCCCATTATTGGAATGGGACTATGATTATAAAAGTAATTAAAAGTGTTTGTTTAAGATGAGGGGCCCACCACTATGATATTGAATGATAGATATAATACATGCTCCATATACATAAAGAGAGCTAGGTATGGATCTTTCATAGGTGAGGGACCCACCACTACTATCAAACTTATACTCATTTTCATTCATGGCAGTATACCAAACGCATAAAGTTTATTTCTTACCATTAGAGGTGGCAAAACGGGCGGGCACGGGCAACGGGCTAAACGGGCACCGGTCTAAACGGGCACAGGCCAAACGGGTGCATGTTATACAAATCGCTTTAAAAAAATACCCAAAATGACGAAATAAATTCCTCAAACGTAACACCTCATTTATATTTAAAAACTTAAATATATTATATCTATAAGTTTTTCTTTAAAAACAATTGTAATATTCTCCAATTAAGAGTAAATATGTGCCCGTTTATGCCCATCTAACTTTTCAATGGGCAATATATGCCCATTTCAAAAAAAAAAAAAAAAAATGAGAGGGATAAATGTGCCCAAATCTTTTACAAATTTGACAAAATTAGCCAATTTTTTTATTTTGGACACAGATTGCCACCCCTACTTACCATCATTGTGATGATTTTGTTATTAAAAGTTTGTATATCTCTATTACTGCCAAGTGTATCTGCCACAACTATCACCATAACATGTAAAAATATTGGGTGCGTTTGGTATGCGTTAATCGGAATGAAAAAATACTTTCATTCCGAATAATGTTGTTTGTTTAATGTTTGTTGGAATATGAAATGGAAATCAATGATTAATATGTGATTCACTTGAAAGGTGCTAAAAGGGTGGGGAATGGAGTTTTCATTCCAAGATGTGAGTCCATTATTTTTTTTATTATCATTAACATAAAAATTGTGAGGGAACACTTCAAATTTGAGTGGGTCCCATCATTTTGATATTCAATTCTAATTATAAAACCAAACAACAGTATTGGAATTGATATCTTAGCATATATCCATTCCTATTGTAACCCTTATATCAAACTCATACCGATTGTGATTCATGTCAGCATACCAAACGCACCAAGATTCATTGACACACATAATTGGCACCAACACTTATTGTCCCCACCTTTATCTTAATTTCACAAGCTCAAAAAATAATTGTAACAGAAACAATAATTAAAGCATAAAGAATAATTTGTTTTGATATATTGTTAACAAAGACAATCCCAAATATGTTTACTTAACTTCCTTCTTCAGTCCCAGAGACTTTTGAGGCTCATGTATGTATGGATTTTGCTTGTTTGATGATTATAAGATATGAGCAGTAGACAACCTATAATGCCATGTTCATAACTGGCGTTTATTGTGATATAAATATCATGTATTTATGCACAACTTTAAATTTCCATAGCGAAGCTCTTGCAAATTTTCCGAGAATTGCAACTTCTTTGTTGAAAGAGATGAACAAAAATAGGCTCAATCTTTATGACTTTTATAGTGTATTATAAAACAAAAACAACACCTTTTACACCATAAGATCATCTTAACTTGATTATATTTTATTCAAACGGCATACAAAGAAACAACATGTTGTTATCTACAATTGCACGTACCCTCTTCAGAGAGATAGAAACTATTACAATACACATTTTAGTACAGTAAAAGATTGTTAAAGCCTGTACCGAGCATTACCATAAACAAATTAATACAAATAAAACTATGGTCGTCTCCATTATCTAACTAAAACACAGAAACCCGTAAGTCCCTTAACACTCCTCAACCGATTCAAAATAATATCATTGCAACATATTTCTTTAACCCACTACTAATGAACACATAACAACCACTTTCAGAAAATTTAAGCCAAATTTGCCTCAACCTAGTCATATTTGTACACTGCAATTAGATGGACTCTACTTGTTGATTCTACCACGACATTTTCCGCCTGTTTCGACTTCCTGAGATTCAATTAAAGGCCCTAAAACAAATCTCTTGGAAACAATTTAAGCGAGTTCAACACTTATCCTTTCGAATTTTCCATATGTATGCCATGTCCGAAGACCTGCTTTCCATGCTAACCTCACCCTCTAGAAAATGATATCATATCCCACCTCCTAATTTTCCACTTCTGATATACTTTGCTCCCATATTATGTTCTAAAGCTATTGATAATCCACATATTTGCACCACAGCTAAAAAGTCCAAAACTCATACATCTGGGTGGCCAGCTTTAAATAATCTGTTAAATATCCTTGTTTACATGACGGGTACATAAAATGCTCTACAGCTGAACACTTTGTTACTATGTTCAATGAGTATATGCGAAGTAAGGAACATTGAACTCGATTACTTTAGATTTTTTCCTTTGCAATCAGCTATAGGAGACTACTTTTTCCATTATGTGGAGGCTGGCATACCTGCCAAATATCCAAAAGACACATGTTCGGTATAAGATTAATTGTTACACATGTCATAAAGTACCCTAAATTACCAACTTTAACTACAGCAGTAGCATGTTGTGTACCTTACAAAAGACAGTTTTAGTTGCTTAGTCCAATCACCTCAAGTCCAGATATGCATACAAAATGACAACAAAGTTAGCTATATGACATCCAAAACCGAGCACATTTTACTTAAACCCAACGCTTTTTCTATATATGGTTGAATGCCATATAAATTTTACTTAAACCTCTTAATCCTACTTCATCAAACATTAATGCAATCTGAGCACAACTTTACGGTACCTATAACTTTGGCTAATAAGAATCATGAACTTATGAAGGTGTCAATCCTATTCATGTTTAATCTCTAATGGTTCATATCAGCCAATCACAAAAAGAGCTAAATGGGTAAAATGGGTAAACAGGGTCACAGTTTATTTATTTATGCATAAACACCTTGTAAGACATTTCAGCAAAGATATGACATATTATAAGACATGAGTGTCAACGTCAAATTTGAGACACTAATTGATTATTAACAACGTTACATTTCAAGCAGAGCGCTATTGATCACCTGAACCTGACTCATTCAAAAATTTATTTGGTTCAGATAAATATGTTAGGAAGAAGAGTATATATACACCTACCAATCTGCAATGCAAGTTATCAGCAAGAAAAGCCTTTGCAGTCCTCTGGAAGATGCTTCTTGTCAATATAATCTGCAAGTTTGCAGCCGTGTTAATACTAACCCATAGTAAAAAAATGAGTAAACATCAGGTAATATGATAAAAATGTTACTTGTAGTCATACCAAGTAGAAAGAAAACAGAGTAGGACATGCGATAATTTTTTCCTATGTATATATAACCTCGTATATTCCATTATCCACCAAATAAGATGATTACTGGAATCACAAAGTTTTCTAGTCGTATTTGTACGGGGTAAACCAACCTCGCCCAATCAATTTCAACCTGCAGTCCTGCACTAATAAATAACTCAGTTTGGCCTGAACTTTTTATGACCCATTACACAATCTACCTATCCATCAATCAAGTTCTAGTAATTTTATGTTATTAGATGGAGTGAAACATAAAAAATAAAACTATAAGCATATAAGTTTTAATAAGCAATCCTAAACACCCCAAATACTTGATAAACATTAAATCATAACCCGCAAAATAACTAACACATGAGTCTAAATAAGCAATCCCTAACAACACAAGCTGCCACAACTGTAGGTGAATACATCGATCTACAAGTCGACCTCTATGACCACTACGAACATCCAACAATGGCCCGTCCTCATCTACCAAAGATATATTTGTATATCATCAAACGTTGTTTTTACGTCTAACTAATAAAAATGCAGTTCAGTAACTAAAGGTAGAGTTCCAACTCGCTTACCTTATGAGGGATCATAAATCCACTAAAGAGGTATCAAAGAGCAGCAAATTATATACTCCTCATCAACTACTGTGAATAATACATTCCTTGGGTCAAACTGGTTAGAAAAAACACTACCCGCATACATACAAATTACAAAGAATCCATCTTTAGATATAAAATATTCACCAAAAAAGCCGCTAAATTAGAATTCAACACAAACTTAAAAGTCCCAACAATCAACTTCAAAGACATAATCAGATAAGCTCCCTTGTACATGATCTAAGGGATGTAAATAATCACACATAAGGTTCATAGAATCAATAAAAGATATATAGAGTATACCTTACTAATGATTAGGGCTTTAGATCAAAAGAAACCCTAATAAATGGATTGAATATATCTTTATAAAATCACGAATTCAAATAATTGTAGGTAATTGATTATTCAGAATATTATTGAAGTTAGAAGTGGAAAATCGATTTTAAGATTTAGGGTTACGATGATTGAATCTGATTTACATTTGGTTCCTCAAGGAATGGGGTCATTATGTTTTCTTTGTTAATTATAAATTACATAATAAACCCTTCACTATTTTTAGTTACCCCGCCTTCACAAAGTTTTTAATCTTTCAATTTTTGACACATGTATTTTTTGGCAAATTTTTTTTGTAAAGAAAAACGAATTTACAAACACTTGCCAAATAAGGGATTATTTAAGTTTTTTAAATTGTAAAAACTTAAGAAAAATAAACAATTATTAAAAAAAATACCTAAATAAGTATGATTTGATTAAAATGTCCCCAATAGGGGTTTTGTTTTATTAGGAAAAAGATATAATAAAATCAGTGGTTATTATTATTATTTATTAATATTAAGTTAAATTAACAGGACCGTTTTTGAGGGTGTGCAAGATGAGCGACCGCTGAGGGCGGGCCCAAATATGTCCCGTTAATAATTATATAAATGTGTACACATATTTTTCATGAAGAAAAAAATATTTAGATGAGAAAATATCTTAAATCAGTAATATATTAGAACGTTTAAATAACTAATTGCATTATATTTTATAAATGGTGACATTTTATATATAACATTTCTTTTTCAAAATGTCTCACTGTGTAATTTCGTTTAAGGCCCTCAAAAATTTCTAAATTCATGAGACGACCCTATAAATTAAATTAGTTATAATACCAAAACTTCGATCATGTGTCTCTATAATAAGCATAAAGACTAACATAAATTTACTACAGTAGTATAGTGTATTTGTTATGAATTAAATTTACTTTTCCGAGAATTAGTAATTTAAACTGTAATAATAATAAACATACTTTCTATTTATATTAAAAGGTGTACTTAAGGAACATTTATCAAATATAAATGTTAGTTTAGTGTCTTTTTATTTTACATATACTAATACGAGTATTATTTAACACGCGTCCATTAAATAAAGTTATTAAACCCTATAAACAAAAACTAAGGAATTGAAGCAAAAACCAATTTAATACGTATAGTCATAGCAAAACCCCTTCAGTGGTTATCTGATAGCAAAACCCTTCGATAACAAAAACATCTTTCTCCGCTACAAACTCGTTATTAAAGTCTTCATACTTATTGATCGACTTACGTAATATTAATTTACATGCATGCATAAGAAACCCTAACTTCCAATATTATAATCGATACATGCTCACGGGCTATATATCGATATACTTTTTACTACGTAATTAATTCCATTAAAAGTTTTAATAATTTGAATTTAAATGGAGGGCCAGCAAACAGTGGAAGAGGTATTTAATGAACTTAAAGGAAGAAGACTTGGTTTAGTCAAAAAGCTCTTACGACTGGTATATATTTAAGGGTCCGCTTGGTTCAAAGTGGGGAAAGGTAAAGGTAAAGGGAGAGAGAAAGGGAATGCAAAGGATTGATTGAGGTGGATAATCAATACCTTACCCCTCAATTTACTCTATAATGTTGATTACCCACTACGGGGTAATCAATACCTTTGAACACCCCTAACCAAACACCTAATTTGAGTGAGGTGGACCTTTTGAATTCCTTACCCATTCCCCACCCCCCTTAACCCTCTTACCAAGCACCCCTAAATTTTTTTCTTCCTCTTTTTATTTTGGTATATGTGTTTTATATATTCAGTGATGTTTAACCCTTTTTTTTTTTTATCAGATGTGCAGAAGTTCTATCAGTTGTGCGACCGTGGTAATTATTAGCTATTCTTTCCTTTAGGGTTCTTTACCTTTTTTTCCCTTTGTAACTATGGTTTCAATCTTTTGACCGTGATTTGAGCCCTCCCTTTTTCGGGAATGTTGGCATGACCGCCGGGCGCAGGGGTTTGGCATGCACAAATATTTATCATGTACCATGTGAATTAAGATATATATATATATATATATATATATATATATATATATATATATATATATATATATATATATATATATATATATATATATATATATATATAATGTTAGGATAGACCGTCCCATGGGTTTTGGGGCCCTATGCCATCATTATATACAAGGCCCTCGCCATCAATGAGCTATTCGGCTCTTTTTTGTTCATATTCTTTTTCTCTAAAGTAATTTTTAAAAATACTGAATCAGTAACTTGCAACTATAAAACAAAATAGAACTTAGGACATATTGCTGTGTTAGCTAATTTACATCTTCGATCGAGATTTGTGTCTCAAGAAGTCATTATACTTGCATGATATCAGTTCCTAAATCTTATTGGTATTACACTTTGATAATGAAATCATGCATGTTACTAATTAACATTAAACCCAAATCTCATCTAGGATATATGATACTAATTTACTATTATACAGTATACACTATAATTTAATCAGTGGTAAGAAGAAGCACCCAAAGTCCTTACAAAGTTACAGAATAAATTAAGTTGATACTAAGGAAAAGGAAATCAAAAACAAAAATAAACCAAATTCAAATACCAAATAAAAATTAAACAATGATGTTACGAGCGTAAAAGAGACAAAGAAAGGTAAAAATTCGAATGGACTTTTACATGGAGTTGGGCTGCACACCGGATAGAATTATGAGGCCCCAATGGAATAATGGCCCTGTGCAATTGATCATTTTGCAGATGCCTGTATCCGGCCTTGGAAAAGAAGATGAACTTGAGGTAGAAAACTAGATACTTGGGTAGTAGCCTTCGTATATATGCACTATTCTTGTTACCATTTAGGATCAATGGTTTACACTTTCCAGTTTGCACATTGAGTTTTATTCCTTTTTGAAATCGAAAAAGATGAGAGGGTCTTGATATCGTCACCAAGCACCCACTTTTTGTATAACACCAAATATGTCAAGGCATTGCTTGAATAACGCATCGATCATAAGGATGCTGCTATGTGTTATATATACTTGAAAATATCTTTTGGGTTGATGTGTAACCAGAGGAAAGTTATTACTGTTAGAGTTGCACAATCAAATAGCACGTATTGCGGAAGCTAAGATCAAGTATAACATATAAATATTAACCAAAACATAAATAGTAAACGTACCCGATGCACTTCAATAACACCTTGATTCTTGGACAATATAGATCAATGATAAACCCCTTACCGTTTTGTTTATCGATCTCTTGATAATTACTAAAGTAAGTAATTACCTCGTTCTTGTACACACAAACTCCAACGAATAAAGGTTTTTGCAAGTAAACAAATCACTTATGAATTTGGTACTTAGAAAATCGACCAAGAACCCTAAGGTGGGAGTTGGTACGATCGGCCAAGCACAAGAAAACACAAAACAAAGGTTTTAGGGTTAGAGTGTGTGCACAAAAGATTGTTAAGTCTAACCCCAAGGCCTTGTATTTATACTAGGTGATTTCTTGGAGCCCAAGGCATGCATGGATCGACCCTTAAGGGTTGGGTCGACCGGCCATAGCACCCCAAGGGGGTTTCTAGAACCTCCTTGACTCCCAAGTTACACTCTAGTCCTTGTCTTTCTTATTTAACGATAGTTAGTCCATACGGTTAACAACTAACGACCGTTTAGTCCATTAAGTGACATAAATATATATATTTCATACATTTAATAAACATATATATTTATTTACATTATTCTTGTTTGTAAAGTGTGCAATCCCGAGGTCTCGTGTTCGATCCTAGACATTTACCTATTAATGTTTATACGTAACATTTAACAGCTCCCACTCGTATATTCATTAATAGTAAAATGACATTGGTTAGCGTCTTGCAACACTCCAATGCCCCTAGTTCAAACCGAGCTAGGTTTCCTGGAAAAACCTTTAATGATTCATCATTATAATTATCCTTTCATTACTAATACCACATTAATAAAGATGTGAGTTCCTTTATTAAAATTCTGTTTCTCGTTTCTTTATGATTGAACAAAATTACCAAAACATCTGAACGTATTCCAGATAGACTTTGGGCATGGCCATGCAAACATTTTGTCAACCCTACGAGGGGCCCAGCAGTATTAAACTTCTGAACAAATCAGAAGGAATGAATTCTCTCTTGACTACAAGAATAACCCATGAACTTTGCAACACTTCTGAAAACAATCCTTATGACTCCCTGTTACGGTGAGCGGTAGATTGCTTCACAAAAATGCACTACATCCATGACACTTATCTGGTATCTCAAGTCTGAGGATAACTTTAAATATGATTCTCACATTAAATATTAAATCATATTGTTGGGATAAGTCCAATATTCAATTCATCGAATATTATGTGAAATTGGTATGACTACGCATCAATATACTTTCAAGTATATTCTTAACCAATACTCAAATTTGTCTTAGTTTAATGATATTCCCATATCATTAATCGACAATGGACATTTTAGAATAATAAATTATTCAAGGATCTTAAACATGCAAATATAGGATATATTATTAAGACAATGATAAATAAACATAAAACTTATTTTATTCCATTAAAATAATAATTGTACATTACATCCTTTATCCAAACACTAATCACAAATGGGCATGAAACTTTCAGCTAATCTAAGTCCTACACCTGCAGCATGCTTGTGAAGCTTAGTGCCAGGTAAAGGCTTTGTTAATTGATCCGCCAAGTTATCATCTGTGTGAACTTTGAGCATTTCGATTTCACCTATTTCGACTTGTTCTCGAACATAGTGATGCTTAATCGGGAAATGTCTGGTGCCTTTCATGATTCCAGGCTCATTGGCAAATGTGATTGCAGCAGAATTGTCACAATACATTTTAATAGGTCTTTGAATCGAAGGCATGACTCCAAGCCCTGAGACAAACTTCCTAATCCAAACAGCTTCCATTGCAGCTTCTGAAGCAGCTATATACTCACTTTCTGTAGCAGACATCGCTAGTACACTCTGCTTTCTGCTCCTCCAATCCACTGCTCCTCCATTAATGACAAAGACATAACCCGTCTGAGACTTTGTATCATCCTTATCACCTTTCCAAGAAGCATCGCAGTAACCTGTAACATCAAGTTCTGCCGATGGATTTCCCCCATAAACCAAAAACATATCCTTAGTTGCCCTAAGGTACTTAAGAATATTCTTAACAGCAGTCCAGTGAGCTACACCTGGGTTTTGCTGATATCGACTGGTTAAATTCTGAGCAAACGCCACATCAGGCCTTGTACTTTTCACCGCATACATTATAGATCCCACAGCCGAAGCATAAGGGACTCTTTTCATGCGTTGCACCTCTTCAGGTGTTGAAGCACAAACCTTGTTGCTCAAGCCATGTTGCTCTTGCATCGGCAAATATCCTTTCTTGGAATTTTGCATATTGAATCTCTTCAATATTTTATCAATGTAAGCACTTTGGCTTAATCCAATTAATCGCTGAGATCTATCTCTATATATCTTGATTCCCAGAATGAATGCAGCTTCCCCTAAATCTTTCATAGAAAAACAACTTCCAAGATATTCCTTAACCTTTTGTAAACTTGGAATGTCGTTCCCCATGATCAATATGTCATCGACATATAATATAAGGAAAATCACATTACTCCCACTAACTTTGTGATATACACATGGCTCATCAAGATTTTTAGTGAATCCATACTTTTTAATTTCACCATCAAATCTTTTATTCCATTGTCGTGATGCTTGCTTTAATCCATAAATGGATCTTTTAAGCTTGCATACACGATTTGGGAATTCTGGATTTACATACCCCTCAGGCTGCGCCATATAGATGTCCTCATCTAGGCGACCATTTAAGAAGGCGGTTTTAACATCCATTTGCCAAATCTCATAGTCATAGTAAGCGGCTATGGCTATAAGAATCCTAATTGCCCTTATGTCAGCTACAGGAGAAAAGGTCTCCTCATAGTCAACACCAAAAGTTTGTGTATAGCCTTTAGCTACACAACGGGCCTTATAGGTGTGTACAACGCCATCCATGTCAGTCTTTTTCTTGTAGAGCCATTTACTCCCAACTAGTTTGGCACCCGGAGGTAGGTCTACTTCTTCCCAGACATCATTGTCTTCCATGGATTGCATTTCCCCATCCATAGCTTCTTTCCATTTGGCCTTTTCAGGACCATTCATGGCAGCTTTATAACTTGTAGGCTCATCAAGATCACCCAGTATATACTCATCACTCTCTACATTAAGACATAGACGAGTAGGAGCTTTTACTGGTCTTGTTGACCTACGAATGGGAATCACTTCAACTTCAGGTGGAGGACCTAAGCTTTCAGGTTCTACCGGAAGTTCGTTAGTGTTTTCAGAAGGTTCTACATCTTCATGACCGTCTTCCAGGTCATATACTCTCCCACTGAATTCTTGAGATATGAGCTCTCTTTCAAGAAAGTCTCCATACCTTGCAACAAATACTTTGTTTTCAGGTGGGTAATAAAAGTAGTATCCCATAGTTTCCTTAGGGTATCCTACGAAGATGCACTTCACAGATCTTTGTTGGAGTTTGTCTGCTGAGTCACGTTTAACATACGCCTCACAACCCCAGACCTTAAGATAAGACAGGTTAGGAGCTTTTCCAGTCCATACCTCATATGGTGTCTTATCAACCTTCTTTGTTGGAACCATATTTAGAATGCGAACCGCAGATTCTAAGGCATAATCCCAAAACGAGAAAGGAAGAGTTGTTAGATTAAACATAGACCGTATCATATCTTGCAATGTACGATTCCTTCTTTCAGATACACCATTTTGTTGTGGAGTATATGGAGAAGTAAGGTGCTGGACAATTCCCTCCTTTGCTAGATAATCTATGAACTCCTGACTCAGGTATTCACCACCTCTATCGGATCGAAGAGCTTTAATCTTCTTTCCAAGTTGCAACTCTACTTCTGCTTTAAACACTTTGAATGTTTCAAACACCTCATGTTTATGTTTAAGTAAATAAACATAACCATAACGGCTGTAATCATCCGTAAATGTTAAGAAGTAGCTAGCACCCCTCCTTGACACATGTCTAAGTGGTCCACACACATCTGTGTGAATAAGACCAAGTAGATCATTCGCCCTTTCAATCCTATTTTTAAAGGGTTTCTTAGTCATCTTCCCAGCAATGCAAGATTCGCATTTATCAAATGATTCATCATTGATCTTATTTAAAAGCCCATCATGTTGCAGCTTTTTCATGCGATCTTTGCCAATGTGAGCAAGTCGACAATGCCAAAGATAAGACGAATCCAGACCTTTCTTGATTCTCTTATTGTTGATGCTATACATTGAATTATTTTTAACAAAAGCATTATCATTATCATTCATATCAATTTCAAATACACCATTCACAGCAATAGCATTAAAATAAAAAAACATTATTTAAAGAAACCGAAATTCCATTGCTTGAAATAGTATGCTCAAAACCAAGGTTTAACAAACATGAAAATGAAATTACACCTCTAACAATTGACGGTGCATAATGACAATTATTTAAAGATAGTACTAGGCCCGAAGGCAACACTAAATTAAATACTCCTATAGCTTCAACTCCTGCATGCGCTCCGTTACCAACGTGCAAGAATTGTTGTCCATAGGCCAGCTTTCTCTCAACTCTAAACCCCTGCATGGTATTGCAGATATGAATGCCACATCCAGTATCATATACCCATGAATTCAATTTAGGAGTAAGAGTGAATAATTCAATCATAAAGAACGCACCTGATGAGCTGGGGTTACCAGCATCATTCCCCTGCTTCTTGAGTCGCAAGTCATGAATGTAGAGAGGGCAATTGCGCTTCCAATGGCCCTTTTCATGACAATGGTGACAAGCCTGATCCTTCCTGTTTGGCGGATTCACCTTGTTCTGCTTAGGCTGATGTTGTTTCATCTTGGGTTCAGGTTGATAGGCCATGACCTGCTTGCCTTTGTTAACCTTCCCTTTGCCTTTGTTCACATGCGATTTCTTCTGGATTCTTCCCCCATGAATTGCCAACACTTGCGGGGTGGGATTCTTGACCTTGGCTGGTAGACCTTTCTCATAATCAACAAGCAATGCGAGTAATTCTGAGACTGTCTTCCCCGAGCAATGCATGTTGAAGTTCTGCACAAAACCAGCAAAATCCTTGTTAAGGGATCTGTTGATCAAGTGCACTTGCACATTCTCAGGGTAACCAAAACCAATTCTGTGAAGTTGATCAAAGGAGTCCTTCATCTCATCCACATAATCGGCTACTGGTTTACCATCACCATGCTTGCAGTTGTGTAGCTTGTCAAGTTCATCATACAATTCAACTGCAGGCGGTTTCTCATAAGACTGCTGGAGCATCTCAAGCATATCTTTAGGAAACGCATACTCATACTTCTTTTGTAATTGAGCATTCATGCTAGTGAGCATTAGACAAGCAACCTCATTGTACTTAGCATGTACCACCTTCCAAGCCGCCTTTGCTTCTGGTGTAGCAGTAGCAGGAGGCTCAGGTGGGCATTCTTCGGTCAAGAAATCCATCTTACCAGACGCCCTCAAGACAATTCTGAGCGAACGGTACCAGTCATTGAAATTCTTTCCTGTGAGTTTCTCTCTTTCAAGATGACTCTTGAAAGCATTGATCATAGTTTGGTTATCGGGTTGAGCCATATCTACAGATAAAGTTCAAATATTAGTATTTTCGATAATCAATATCTTCAAGAAAATAAAATACCCAAGGCTATATTCATATAACCAACTAATTTTCTTGAAAATCTAGGATCTATCTTTACATAGTTTCACCACACCAGTTGATCTGCTAGTGGTAAAAGTACAAAAGATAGTAATCTGTCGAACAATAATTGGCAAACAAGATTTCCAATTCCTAGATCATTATGGGATTTACTCAAATTGATTCATCAATTTGCCTTTGTAAGCATGTTTCATCCCATCTCATGCCTTAAGTTCTAGGTCTCACGCACAACTTAATTAAGTCGTCTACCTTAGAAACTGTAAAATTACAATTATGGTCTCACGCGTTAAAAGAATTTTACCTTGTTATAGTAATTTAGCCTAGGTCTCACGTTTACTAAATTAAAATTCCAAGTGTTTCTTATAGGTAGATGGCACGTAACTTAAATTTTTAAGGGTATTAATTTTTGATATGTCAATCAAAATTATGTACAAAGATGCATGCACTCATCTTTATAACATAAGTTTTCATAAAACTTTTTATATCCGATTCCTGAAATTAATACACAAAGTTTTACTTGAGGTTTATGCCAAAACCCTAAGATGACTTTCTACAACATATAATTTTAAAAGTAATTCGTTTAAGATATATTCAAGATTGTGATAACCAAGGCAGACTCTAAGGCTCTTTTCTAAGCCTTCAAATCACGGTTATGAATATCATCTTAAAAGACTTAATTTTAAAACCATATTTGCACAAAACATCATTCAAGCAAAAGTTTATGGATTCAATCTCAAAATAGTAATAAAGTTCGAATAATGCTGGTCTCGACTGGGAGCTGATTACCGTGCGAATCGGACCACGATTGTCATAAGACCATTGCAAGATTCTTACTTTATCACTTTAGGGTTTCACAATTATTAGTCCGTTTTAATTTTCTTTATGAAAACACCCTTTTATTGCTTACATCAAGTCCAACTAAAAAAAAACAATAAAACAAGTAGCAAAGAAAATCAAACAAACAATAATAATATAAGTGAAACAATTAGCCACATGCAAACCATATTAGAAAAGATCCTAATAAAATCAATTCTAGGTATAATTCCGCATGTAATCAACTAAGGCCTTCACCTCTTAATGGAGGTGAGCCACATACATTGACGAATCAATTGCGTAGGCCAAAGCTAAAAACACACCACATAGCATATAAAATTGATTTTAATATATATATTGGAGTCTTCCCCAATTTAAGATCTATCTAAACATGTGACAACAAAACAAGATCCATGACAAACATGCATGTAAGTCACGGATAAAACCTAACAATTAGCAATTAGGTCACAAGATACGTTCAATTAACCGGTTAATGACCTAGGGTTTCTAGTGATTACACATAATCAAGAAAACCACAAAACCCTAATTAGGGTTTCATGGGAAAATCGACCCCCCCCCCCCCCAAAATTAGGGTTAGGGTTTCGAAATTTTTAGAAAAAAAAATAGGAAAAACCCTAGATCAAAAAAAACATGTATCTAAAACAATTAAAGATCCGGTTTTTATTACGTTTTAGTAATCAATTACATGTTATACATGGCTCGTGATGCCACTGTTAGAGTTGCACAATCAAATAGCACGTATTGCGGAAGCTAAGATCAAGTATAACATATAAATATTAACCAAAACATAAATAGTAAACGTACCCGATGCACTTCAATAACACCTTGATTCTTGGACAATATAGATCAATGATAAACCCCTTACCGTTTTGTTTATCGATCTCTTGATAATTACTAAAGTAAGTAATTACCTCGTTCTTGTACACACAAACTCCAACGAATAAAGGTTTTTGCAAGTAAACAAATCACTTATGAATTTGGTACTTAGAAAATCGACCAAGAACCCTAAGGTGGGAGTTGGTACGATCGGCCAAGCACAAGAAAACACAAAACAAAGGTTTTAGGGTTAGAGTGTGTGCACAAAAGATTGTTAAGTCTAACCCCAAGGCCTTGTATTTATACTAGGTGATTTCTTGGAGCCCAAGGCATGCATGGATCGACCCTTAAGGGTTGGGTCGACCGGCCATAGCACCCCAAGGGGGTTTCTAGAACCTCCTTGACTCCCAAGTTACACTCTAGTCCTTGTCTTTCTTATTTAACGATAGTTAGTCCATACGGTTAACAACTAACGACCGTTTAGTCCATTAAGTGACATAAATATATATATTTCATACATTTAATAAACATATATATTTATTTACATTATTCTTGTTTGTAAAGTGTGCAATCCCGAGGTCTCGTGTTCGATCCTAGACATTTACCTATTAATGTTTATACGTAACATTTAACAATTACTACGTATGTCAGTGACGTACACAAACATACATAGATATCTCTAACATCTACTTATAACTCATGTTTATTTGTTATAGAGAAGGAAGAAAGCTTGTGTCTTTATGGTCTCCCAGATGAAAGATGGGAAGTGATTTTGCCTGTTGAGGAGGTGCCTCCTGAACTTCCTGAGCCAGCACTAGGAATAAACTTTACTCGCGATGGCATGCAAGAGACAGATTGGTTGTCACTTGTAGCATTTCATAGTGATTCATGGTTGATCTCTATTGCTTCATATTTAGGTGCACGTTCCGGGTTTGGTAAGAAAGAGAGGTACGCCATATTATTAGCCTATTATGTTGAACCAAAATCATATCTCTATAGATCTAATTCTTCATCTTAATATATTCTTTTTGTTAGTAGTGAGTTAATGTCCCTATATATTTAAGCAAATCTTCTGTCTTGAATTGATTTAATCAACGGGTTTCAAATTATCAGGAAGAGACTCTTCCAAATGATGAATAATCTTCCAACTGTATTTGAAGTCGTATCTGGAAAAGTTGAAAACCAGAAATCAGAGGCTGAAATCCAACATAATGGCAATAAAAGCAAGTCGAAATCAGAGGGTGAAATCCAACACGTACAAGGGCAATAAAAGCAAGTCGACCGAGATATATGTAAGAAGTTACAAAGTTAAAACTTACGTTTCAATCAGTTTCTTATTGTGTTTTGTAGACATGGCCATTTCGACCGATTTGTGGATTTGATTTGTGCTTTTCACAGAAAATGTCAAATGGATTGGTCATGCATGTCCAAAGTCTCGATAAGTCTATCTGCATGCTTACAGCCTTCTAACTCGCTATATTCAAAGATCTAGTTTTTATTCATTGATATCATATATTTTGTACTCGATATTGATACACAAGCCTTTACCAAACTTTTATAAAATGGATACAAAAGTAGTTTGCAGCTCAACCTAACCTGACCTATTATCCGTACTAAAAAATGGCATGCTGCGACCCGTTACCGATCGGACCAATCCACTAATCTTGTAATATTTAGTATTTTGTTGGCAAATTATTAAAAAAAAAGTATTATACTTGTCACTGTTTCATCTTCTGGGTAGCGAACAATTTTTTTTTTTTTTTTTTTTTTTTGCTTTTGAGGGTAATTTTCTTTCAAATTCATCATCTTCAGGGTATTTTGCGAAATTTTTGGACATTTTTGTCCCTCTTAGCTAATACAAAAAAAAAAATTCCCGAAGGGCAAAAATGTCACATATTACCCTAAAGAGGATGAATTTGAAAGAAAATTACCCTCAAAAGTAAAAAAAATTGTTCGCTACACAGAAGATGAAACAGTGGCAAGTATAATACTTTTTTTTTTAATAATTTGCCTATTTTGTTTCCACAAAATGCTGATGTCGCTTATCTTAATTTACAGACAGGAAAATCTCTCCCCAGGGGACTAAAGATGACTCAACAACCTGAATATGAGGAGTTGATTGGAGAGGAAGAAAATGATGAGTAGGAAACAAGCCTTTGTGGAGCTTGTCGTGACAATTATGCAAATGGTCAGTTTCGGATTTGCTGTGATATCTGCGAGAAATGGTTCCATGGAAAATGTGTGAAAATGAATGACACCTGCCAAAGCTAAGAATATCAAGCACTACAAATGTCTATATTGCCGCATCAAATGGGGTCGACTTCAGGCTTAAGATTACTAAGTATATATACTAGTATAATTTTTATGGCATCTATTTTTTATATTTTACGCACAGATAACGGTGCAACACTGGCCTGCTTTTGTTTTGGCGGCCTAAATTAACCTAATGATATATGATAGTCGTGCTAAAACCTCCAACTTTATATCGGTTCGTGGATTTTATTAAGGGTGAAAGTTAGATTGTGCTTTCCTGATATTAGATTTTCATCATCATTTTTATTTTATTTGTTGATGTTGCACACTGTGCATTAGCGTTCTAGATTAGGTCAAAATAGGCAGATTTAGAAAACTTGGTTAAAAATCAAGCGGTTCAAATGGGTCGAAATTGACCTTAAAAGATAATCACAAGTCAACTCTATTTCCGTCTGATTCGTTTTTACCAATACTATAAACATTCATTTTGACATCATGAACACGTTCCAACTTGTTTACCCAATCTGCATGAGATGTACCTGGTATGCTGCCTTATGTTTTGACATCAGTTTTGGCCTGCACATATATAGTTCCATTGAATGACGAGTAAGGAGTACGTAGTATTTGTAGGCGGATACCTAAGTGGAGGTAACTTTGTGTTTGTTTCATATGCATTTAGGTAATTTTTGGTTGACTGGTTTCAGGATTGATGAATGGCTTGAATCCTAAAAATGTTGTTTGGTGAAAGGGCATAGGGTTAAACTCTTGGAGTCGTTAAAACACAATCCCAATCCTCCTGTTCTTAAACCAAAACGGAAAGTAATCCTGGGACGCAAACCAAATGGCACCTTAATCTTTATATATATATATTGTCGTCGTTACACAAGTCATTTACTTGATACAAAAATCATACTCAGCTCTCTGAGTATAACTCAAATTTTTTTAAGCCAGAAAATAGCTACGGAAAAAGTATTACTTATTAGAGCAATCCACAATGGTGGTGCTTTTAAACGGTTTATAAATTCGCCTTATAATCTTCAGTCATTAATTTATATAGCTTTTGACGTTATAAACTTGTTTTCAATATCTATAAACCTTTTGCAAGTTAATAATGTGTTCTTCAGTAATCCATGCATTAAGTTATAAACGCATGCAAAATCTTAAACCTCTTCATGACACATAAAATAAGATGTCAATATAGTTGAAACAAAGATAAAGTTTTTCATGTGTTTTAGACATTTTCTTAAACATCACATTATTTTGGATGTCATTACTTTCTATACGTCTAAAATTAATTGCTAAGTATGTAAAAAAGATAATCTAAGATTAATGTTAATTACCATAGTTTAACTGGAGGAGGAGGAGGAAAAAAATAAACAAAAAAAACAATTTAACTTATACTTAAAAATAGATATATTGTTTGTGTTTTGTGATGGTTGTTTAAGTAAACTTTACCAATTATGTTTAGAGAAATGATACACCCCCAAAATGAAATTCATAAAATTATCCACAAAATAAGGTGTCACTTTGTTTCGTGTATTTTTTATAGTTTTTCTCTCCTCTCTAGTTAAGTCAATCAGAGAGTGTCATCTCATTTTGTAAAGAGTTTTGTGGATTTCATTTTGTGAGTGTATCATTTCTCTTATGTGTAAGAGATTGTGAAATGCTTTGACTTGATGGTGCAACTTTTTATACATGTTCAAATCATTTAAATTATAGTTCATAGAACTTGATCTGATTACTAATAGCTTTAAAATTTTGTGATAGAATAATATCTTTTAGGGATAATCATATATAAGTGTATCAAACTCGATTCATTAGTTTTAGGTGTGTGAAACTTATTCTTTCTATTTATCGGTATAAATCATATTATTTAGGGGCCGTTTGGTGTGTGAGTGGGTTTGGCAATAAATATGGGAATGAAAGAGGAGGGGGTGAAAAAAGAAGTAAAGGTTTTAAAAAACTTGTTTGTTTCAAAATATAAATAAGATGTGAGATTATTTTATATTACTTTTAAATAGTTAGAAAGAAAAAATATATGCGTAGGCCCACAATTTTAAATGTAAATAGAAAGGACATTTGAAAAAGTGAGGACATTTTCAAAAGATAACAGTTATTTTGTTGTAATCGTGACTATTTAATGAGGATTTGCTCAAAGTAATATATTTGGTCATCATGACCAATCCTAAATCCTACACCCACTAACCAAATAAACAATTTTACTTTAACATCCAATCCCAATCTCCAATACCCCATAACAAACGCCTCCTTATTTATCATATTGTGTGTACCTTTACCGATAAACTCCGATACCTATAAATGGATAATTATGTGAAAATTATTAAACTTACAAAAAAGTGGACCGGACCTAAAAACATGTGACATCATCTTGATAGCTGCAGGTTATTTTACAACCAGGATCATGCACATGCTTTTAAGTTCACAAATAAGTCCACTTTTAGTCCATGTATCATTTGTTTTAAATTTAACTCGTCAAATACACACACTAAAATAAATTAAAAATTCATTAAAAAGATACTGTATTCGATAAAAATAAAACAAAATAATAAAAACCAAACTATTATTCTTACTTTTAATATACATGTGTTTGTAAGCAATAAAGCATCTTGTAAGAAGCAAGTGCAAACATACAGGCCACGCTAATTTGGCAATCACATAACTCCACGTTTGACTTTGACCTAAACATGTGACTTGAAACGTGCCCTCACAAAGGAAATAACATACTATCACTATTGGATATATACCTTCCAGTACCAGAGATCGGCTTTCGTGTCACATATGGAAAAAGTTCGCATATCCTCTTATGCAAAGACCTGGTAGTGCTGACACGTATAGAAAATGTTGACAATTTTTCCTTGTTCATCAGGTATAGAACATCATAGAAATCCAAACCACTTGTTAATCCCTTGTTGCATTAATCATCAACTTAGCTATTGTAATTGTGTTGCACTTACCAAAGCATTCTTGCGGCTCATTTTCAGTGGCATCGAAGATGGGTTGCCTTTACTGATAAGATGATTAAATCCATTAACATTTGTTACTTATTGATTGAAACCTGTAGCAACACCAATTCACAGAAAGTTAGTACAGGTCTAAGTGGCTATTTACTGCTTCTTACTTCTAAAAGTAAATTAATGTACATCAGCACTTTAAAAATCCAATCTTAAACACCCTCTACTGAATAATCAGGTAAAGCAGAATGCATCCAACCCCGGTGGAATTTTTTGTAGCACTAATTGTGATTTTCATGATTGCTTATCTTGTAGCCACTCTCAAAAAAAGCAAGGCGAAACAGTCTTTTGTATTTACTATTTAGTCATACTGAAATTGATTCTAATTCTGGTAGATAGTCCATTTCAAAGGGTATTTCGATTGCTTATTAAAACTGCTTATGTACTTATTTTAGAGATAACCATTGTCTTGTTGCTTGCTAATTTCATTCACACATTATCTGATAAGCAATTGGAATTAGCAATCCAAAACCCTCAAAACTGTTTATCTGTTGTACTAAGTCTCGGTAAAATAGTTTTCATAAGCGATGCTAGAGTAGTTTTCCAACTTCAAAATCAGATGATCTATAAGTTTAACGATAAAAGATTTATATCTTGCAGGAAAAACTTATGTCAAACATGGTTTAACGATAAAAGACTCTCACGTGAACACATTATTTGACTATGTTTCTACTTTTATTTCAAAAAAACTCACCTGAATCAACAGTTTGTACCCATTTCATGCAAGGAAATGTGATAGAGCAGCTGAAGTGTCTCCCATGGATGCACGACCAATCACTAAATCACTCTGCCTGTCCATATTTTGCTTTCCATAATGCTCCGCCTAAAATAGATTTGAATCACCTGCATAGATCCACCATAACTCTATAAGGTCTAATTACATACTTTATAGACCTATTTCAAATGTGCTTGATACATTACAGTATTAAGCTATTGCATTAGTCTCAAATGTGCAGATACCACATTAGTTGGTAAAATGAAGTTGCAATTTATGTGATACAGTAAGTGGTAACTCCCTTAACATAGAGTCACATAGTTTGATATGGTGCATAAAATGTAAAGTTGGGTGCCCTTACTTATACCTAGTCTTAACTGAGTGCAACGAACGGCAACCATTAAGTGAATATTTTATTTCATTTTCACAAGTTAGATACGCGGCAAAATTTTTGTTTGTTTTTTATATAGCAAGTAAGAGTAAAAGAGAGAGAGAGAGATCACTTGATTAGAGAATAAACAATGTTGGGAAAGAAGCGAGCACGAAGCAACGGGTCAAAGAAGTATATATGAGCTACTAAAGCACCAAAAGCCCCATCCAGTACACTTTAACTATCATGGATGCGCTAGTATAAATGGCCCGCCATAAAACATCTGCTCTCACATGCCGAAAAATTTCCAGAACGTAAACATAAAGACCCCCCAAGATACATCCATTGTCACAACTTAAGCAATTTCAGTAACATAACCTAGAACTAAACGACCTAACAGCTTATTTTTCTGGTCAACTGCTTATATACAATAAGCACAGTCACGAAAAATAAGCAAACCCAAACACCCCTGAAATTAAATTAAAAACCTTTAATGCGCAACAAAAAGAAATAAACACTTATTAGGCTCAGATCTGATACACGGTGTTCAGGTGATAGAACTATCCATATTCCGCTATGGATGCAAAGAGTTACGGTTGCACAACAACCATATATGCTATGTTATCCGGTTATTGCCCCACCAAGTTAGGGTGGGAAGTTCTCGCTGAGATTACAACAATCATCACAACCGTATATATCAAGAAACACACACCGAAATACCCCATTTAGAAAGTGCAATACAACAACTTACGATGACCAATTGGCTTCATTATCAGATCCTTCATCATCAGATGTATCACTACCTTTTAATCCTTCAAAATATATAAGGTTAATAATTTAAATATGGTGCATTATAACATTTTCTAATCCATTAAGTAAGATTCTTCAAAGCTTTTGTTGCATACATACAAATAGCAGCAAACCAAAACCGGGGAAGGGAAGGCTGATTCAGCTTAGTGCATATAAACACAACTCCCTGCGAAATTAGTCATACAACGATAATGATTTTTATCAGCCCTTTCAGGATCATTTATATACAAACTGAATAATAACAATTACAATAAATAACCAAAATGTATTTAATTTATATATATTCTTCCTAATTATATTACATTAAAACGTTGGTATTCTTTTCTGTTATTTGAGTTGGGTTGGTCAACAGTTTTAGATTATATACTTACAGTGCCCTTATGGGATCCGCCTCAAGTACTTCAGGATTCAGATAACAACATGTTGTTGGTGTTGTAGATAATTTCAGTCCTCCTGTTAAGAGGATATAGATCAGCTAATGCGTTACACATGAGCAAGTAGTAGCTTGCATTAGGTTATTGCATACCTCCAAAACGTTTGTCCCAATATGAGCTAACATGTATGATTACTGGTAGTTGAGCTTGTCTGCACAGATTGATTGGGAACCTGGTTGCTTGTTCATTCCACAATGTAAATATGATCGTGTTGCCACTGCATTTGGATGGTGTGTAGTACATTATTGTAAACTATTACAAATTTTGGGATTGTAA
The DNA here is from genome assembly GCA_030686995.1 of Artemisia argyi. NCBI lineage: Eukaryota > Viridiplantae > Streptophyta > Magnoliopsida > Asterales > Asteraceae > Artemisia > Artemisia argyi. The sequence continues at coordinate 89,042,729 of CM060676.1, forward strand.
TTCTTATGTGCCATACTTGAAGTTTTGGATTTTGATATTCCTACAAGATATCCTGTTAGTTGTTGTATCACCAAATTGGCGGATGTTCCCAATGTTCTGGACGGTTCCAATACAATCTGGTATCAGCATTTCCATGTTAGCTTACGAAATTAATATGTTGTTTTCATAAACGTGTACGATACCTGTTAAAATATAGTTGCGAATGTCTACCCTGCGGCCTATCTCGTTGTATGCGTGATGAGGTGAAAAATGATCCGTTTTTAGGGGGTCATTTAAGTCGGAATTTGAATTTATTTGATCAAATAATACCCTAAATCGTTCCTTTTATGATTTTAGGTACTTTTGGAGTGAATTCTGGAAAAGGAAGCATTTTGGACGTTTTTGGAGCATAAAAGTGAAGAAAACGGCAAAGTCTTAATTTTCCTTGCGGGGAATAGTACCTGACGGCGTCAAGAGCAATTTGATGACAGCGTCAAGAGCAAAAATGGTGACGGTCCAGGGGAAATGTGACGGCGTCAAAGCATGGCCGTCAAGATTAAAAGTGGTGACGGCCTAGAACAACATTACACATGACGGCGTCAGATCTTGATCTAAGCAATCCGATTTTATTATGGGCGGTGGGTGATGAGGCGAAAAATGAACCGTTTTTAGGGGGTCATTTAAGCCCGGAATTGAATTTATTTGATCAAATATTGTCCTAAATCGTTCCTTTGGTGATTTTAGGTACTTTGGGAATGAATTCTGGAAAAGGAAGCATTTTGGACGTTTTTGGAGCATAAGAAAACGGCAAAGACTTAATTTTCCATGCTGAGAACAGTACCTGACGGCGTCAAGAAGGAAAATGTGACGGCGTCAGGAGTAAAATCCATGACGACCCAGAGAAAACCTGAAGGCGTCAGATGAAGGGCGTCAAGAGTTATTTTGGTGACGGCCTGAAGATGGATTACACGTGACGGCGTAAAACCCAGATCTAGGAAGTCCGAGGACTTTATTGGCGGCGAGATGACGGCGTCAGACATTTACTCTTGACGCCGTCACCTCACAAAATCTATATATACTTTTCTATTTTTCATTCATTAAAGAGAGGAACTTGTGTGGAGAATACTAGGGTCGAACCTAATAAACCCTAGGTCGTTTGTAACAGTATTTTCAAGGATTTTCACCCCTTGAAACCTTTCATGTTCAATTAAGATAAGTCCTCTTTCAATTCATTCAATATGTCTATGTGTTGTTTGAATATATCTTATGCTTGTCTTGATTTTAACATGCTAGGCTAGATCTTTCATGTGTTTGCTTAGATGTAATGAAACCTAGATGTTAATTATAGGTTGATTGCTTGTTTATAATTGTAATGGATGAATGATTTCAATGTTAGGCTTAAGAAAACTGGCAGATCTCCATTGTGTAACTTGCTTGAACGTCTTAAGAAACATGAACCGATGTGTACTAGGTTTTTATGATTGTATTTAATGCATGAGCGAATTCTAGTGATCCCATGTTAGGAGCTTCTTAGCCGGCTCGACATAGGAGTGAAGTAGGAGCTTTTAGGATTGGGGAAGTAAGTACGTCACCCCATGAATGGTATTAAGGAATACAATCCGTCATCCACGCAACTGTAACAAGTAATTAACCTGTAAAAGATATCTAGGGAGTAGTGAAATCTAAGTAAACACAATTCTCCCATATATTGCTCACACCATTACCATAAATTAGTTTATTTTCATTTTTGTTATTTTATTTTGATTGCATCTTTATTTATTGGGTTAGTTGACTAGCAACTAATTCCGCCCCTCCTTCCAAATACCCGAGATTTTTACTTGCTTTTCATAAAATATAAAAATACAAAAAGAATCTGTAACACCCCCAATTTTAAAATATTTGCAGCGGAATAAAGATTGGGTGTTACTTCCTAGCTCACAGTTTTTCAGTAGAAATGATTATCAATTTAATTATTTTAATACATTTATCATTCGAATAAAAATCAGAGTTTTAAAAATGAGGTCCCAGTGGTTTTAAAGTTTGTTAAATAAGTTTTCGAATGATAGTAAAATTTATAGCCTTTGTAAGAATCCATGCTCCTCCGTACCATCCTTGCTCATTATGGACCTGAAATAAACACATGCTAAAAGTGTCAACACAAAGGTTGGTGAGTTCGTAGAGTTTGTAAGTAGAGTAGTTGATTTCAAAGAATCAAAAGAGTTTGGAAATCCATAGTAGTTATAATAAATGATTTGTTATCAAAAACGAAGTGAAAATAAATTCCATAGTGTTTATATTTGAAAGCAGTTGATTTATCAAAATCAAAGTTAACATGAAATAGTTTGTTGGTTTGCCCAAACTGAGTCAACACCAAAATAGTTTGTTTTTGCCAAGAAATAATGATTTTCTGCTATATAGTGAACACAATTTAGTAATTTGATAAAAATAATGAGCTACGTTATTATACGCCCATAGCACTACAACCTGATTTTCCTAAGCCTCATGACACTCATCCGATTAACAGATCTCATCATAAATGATGGATAAAAGTAACAAGGGCCCTCGGGATAGGTTCTTGCCAGTAACCTATTACATTTCAAATAAAGTGCGTTTGGTAGTTTTCTCCAACGCCCAAACAGGGATTGTCAGTCCCTAATAGATCTATCCACAATTATTTACGTTCACCCTATGGGTGACTAAGGTTCATGATATGAGGGACTTTTTGGCAATAGTAAACTTAGACAATAGAAATCAGATATAGCATACAGTTGAAAAGTTACTTGTAAACATGTTTATAGCAGTTATCTCTTCATGAGATAGAAAATGTATAAAATGGTGGGCTATGGTCCCACTGTAATTTGTAAATAGTTTAAAATACTTATGAAAGTAAAAGTAGTAGTTGAGCATGTATCTCCCCCAAAACATTTATAAAAACGGGGCTAAGAACTCACCTTAAGTGATACTAGGAATGATGAGAGTAAGTACGAGTGAGAGTGTGAGAATGATTTTGGAAGCGTCCTAGCACGGAACCTGATAAATAAATTTATCTGAGAATTTAACCAAATACTATTTGGTAAATGAATAATGATTAATGAATGACGATTAATCGTTATGATGAAAGGATGATGAAATGGTGTTGTGGCAGAGGTGGCTTGCGTGGCAAAACGCTTAAGATTTAATGACAAAGTTATATACTATATAACTTGTCTGTTATGTATTACTTATTGCTTTTGGTTATTAGTTTGCTTATTCGTTAATGATATATATATATATCTATTTCGTGTATACAAGTTTTATAAAGTAACCCGAGCCGTTTAAAGTGTTAAAATATATTCCTAAAATATTATATGTTTATTAAAGTTGTGGTTAAATAATATATTAGGACAATTATTTATAGTTTATGCCGATGTGGTCACCAAATAAAATAAGTCTTACATATATTTGTTTAGACGAACGGTGGTAAAATAACGTAAGTTTATTAACTTATAAAAGTTTTTAGAAAAAGTCAAGTGAGTCAGAGTTAGGGGGTTGAAAATGTGATAATTTATAAGACTTATTAAAAGTTTTAGGAAAGTTGTCAATTGACTCGAAGTAGAGGGACTAGAAGTGTACAAACTATATTTTAGCAAAATAACAAAAATCGTCACAAACTGCCCCTACCCAGGTTCGAACTCAGGTTGTCTAGTTCACAGCCAAATGATATAACCAACAGAGTTAAGGGCTTCTTGTGTTATCTTATACTAGTTAATTATTTTTAAAGTGTATCTATCATGTATAAGCTTTGATTATATAATTACCAGATGCGTTTGTGTTTATATTCAATTTACAAAATAAGTAGTGAGCAAAAACGTACTCTAGATGGGTTACATAGGCCTCGACACAAGGTAAAGGAATAAGTGGGAAACAAAATCCTTGCTTGTGAGCATGAAACCGTACCCCATTGTGGTTAGACCACAGTGGGTTTTTGATGTAAACATAACCCAAGTTTTTGACGAGTCTTTACTTAAGTTTAAGTTTATATTTTTCGTATCTATATGTCATTTTCTCAATGAGGTGTGTGAATGTCGTGTTGAAATTAGATAAGCGATCTCCTTATATATATGGGTTTTTAGTGCGATGCTTGTAAAAGGTAATGCCACACAAGTTTGTAAACAAACCACCTCGAGGTATGCATGCATGCGCCATGAAGTTTGTATGTGTACTTATACAGAGAGGAGGGAAATGGAGTTTTGGGAAAACTTACTACACCAAGCTTGGTGGTGAGGAGACGAAGTGGAAATGGGAATGAAGGATGAACGAGAGATGAAGCCAAAACTCAAAAATTTCCAAGCTTTTAAACAAGTCACGTACTATAATAAGCGAAGCTTTAGAACTCAAAGACCAAGCCATGACTAGACTCCAAGATTTCTGCTTCTCGTTCACAGCAGGTTCAAAACAAAAGGGATGGTCGCGCTTTGCGTTTGTGAATGGCAGAAAACAAAGGGGTTGATTTATTGTTTTTGTGTTGTGTTGCTTACTTGAATGGGAGTGTACGAGGGAATGAACAAGAATCAAGGAGTTAGAACTCGTTGAGCTTTCCAAAACACAACTCGATGACCTCCTAAAATAAAGGCCCGATATTCTTTAGTTTCCACAACCTCATTCATGATAACCAGAAGACCAGGGCGCCTTTATTTGTGCTTGTGTTAGTGGGTTTGAGGTGGATGTCGAGCAAGAAAGAAAAGGAGAAAAGTAGTTTGCATGGTGGTGTGTTTATACGTTCGAAATGAGAGTGCATTGCATGGTGTTCTTCTTCTTTCACCTCGTACAACAGAGACAAAACAAGGGAGGGTGTTTATGATTTGCGCTCGAATGGCAGGGGAAACAAGGAAGAGGAGAGGATAATGAAATCTCTTGATGTTGGTTTGTCTAAGTTGGGGTGGAAAGAAAAAAAAAAGAAAGATTGCAACTAGTACGAATGAATGAGGAGAAGTAGAGGCTTTTATGAGCTAGTTGAGCCACAAGTTGACAAGAATGATTTAGATGGAATAGACGAAGAGTGGTGGCGTACAAGGCAATGGAAAGACAAAAGAGAGAGTTGAGTGTGTCAGTAAGTTTGTGTTTCCTTTGGTTTATATGAGTCGACTAGGAGGAAACAAAAGATGATGGAACCGGTTGAGTGTGTAAGAGAGGAAAGACAATAGTGTGGTGTTGATTTTTGTGTAAGAGTATGTATGACAGTAACATGGTCAAGTTGGTGAAGACTTATGCATGGGATTGATTTTAATATATGGCAAGTTGGCAAGTTTGTTGTCTTTGTCTTTGGCATGTCGACACAACGAAAAGAAGAAAACATGGGTTGCATGTGGAGCTTGAGTGTAGTACGTATAGAGTGAGAAGGAGTAGAAGACAAATGGGTTTTATGATTGCTTGGAGTGTGTCATAGTGCTTGAGTGTGCAAGTATCTATAAGTTTTGATTGTACGTATAGTTTCAATAATGCAAGGAATAGGTTACACTATGCTTTGTCAGTAAAATAAACGACGGTTGCTTGCTTCCCATTCATTTTAGGACTTTAAGGAAACATATGTGTGCGTCAAATAATGATATATGAACATGTGATATATATACATGTTGACAACCAATTATCTCATGCACGAATGGAGAAATCATGTAGCACTTGGCTTTCTAGTTGATGAAACATGTTTACAAACATGAAAACATGATGGAATAATTATTGGGATCACGTAGAAACAATCCGGGTTTAAAATGGTTAAGTTTTGAAATATTTGATAATCGTATGGGTTGTTTTTGGATCAAATACTTTGTCACGTAAAAATGTAGTGAGACTCGACACGGAAAGCTGAAAATTGAAGTACTTGGAGTTGGCTAGGTGAGAAACGAGGTAAGGTAAAAATACGTATGTGTCGTGTGTAAGATTAAGGAGTACGAGACGCGTTTTGACTATGTCTAGTCGAGTATTACAAAATCCAAAAAAAAATGGGCTTGAAAGATGTGGGCTGATGAATAGTAACAGGCCACGATAGTATTTGGGCATAGAAAGTAATTAAGGGTCCGTTTAGATGTAATTTGAATTAGGAAAAATAAATTATGATTATAAAAGTTTATTTAAGATTTAGTGAAACGTTTACGTGAGTCCGGGAGCGAATAGTGTTTTGTGAATAATATTTCGTGAATAGTAAAACTTTTGAAAAACATCTAAATATTACTAACCGACTCCAAAAACAATGAATAGTGAAATGATGAATAGTGTTTGGTGAATAGTAACCCGTGAATAGTAAATTTGAAAAATGTTCTGAAAATATAGGTTTGTAACGACCAAAGAAAATTTTAAATTTTTCTGAGAAAAATAGTGATTAGAAGTAATGACGGAGATTAATTTAAAATTAAACGTTTTTAATTATGGGGAAAATTACGGGATGTGATAGAATCATCCTTCACCTCTAGACCTAGTTTTTAGGCTTTCTAATCATAGCGACACTATTCCTAAATTGAATGATCAATCCCCCGGTACTTGTAACTATACTATACTACAACGATCAGGTACACTGCCTGGTGGGGGTTGTAAGCTTCTCGAGATCCCTCGAGAGGTAAAGCCTGGTGCAATTCCCACGCATCAAGTTTTTGGCGCCGCAGCTTGGGGAATAGTTATTGTCTAGGTTAGAATTTCTTTTTATTAGGTCTACTTGCTAGATTCCTTTCTAGTAAGGTTTTATTTTTATTTTTAGGTTCTCTTTAGTCTATCTTATTTCTTTGTGTTTCTGTTCGTAATCTTTACCATCCGACATCATGGAAGGTGGTAACACCTTTGAACCCATCAACCCACCACAACAAGACCACCCATAAAACCCACCACTAGCTAACCAAGCTCTTAGGCCCCGAACCCTAGGAGAGTACTCCCGACCTAGCCACCAAGGCTATCGAAACACCATTGAGCTCACCCAAGGAGCCAATGTGTCTCCCTTGCGATCCGACACCATCCGGTTGGTGCAAAGCGGATGTGCATTCCATGGACTTTGTTTCAAAGATCCAAATCAACATCTCAAGGACTTCCTTAAAATCGTAGATTCTATAGACCTTGTTGCTACAACTAGAGAGTCAACCCGATTACGCCTATTCCAATTCTCTCTACGTGATCAAGCTAGTCAATGGCTTGAACGTTTACCCGCGGGATCCATCATCTCATGGGATGATCTCACCACTCGTTTCCTTGCTCAATTTTTCCCACCGGGGAGAACTACCAAGCTTAGAAATGATATCTTCATGTTCCAACAACGTCAAAGTGAAACTCTATATGAAGCATGGACTCATTTCAAGGACTTACTCCAAAAAGTCCCTCATCATGGCATAGATCTTTGGCTCCAAGTCCAAATCTTCTATGACCATATCGATCTCTCCACAAGGCGAACCATTGACCAATCGGCCGGTGGCAAGCTACGTGATATAAGTGCGGAAGAATCATGGGAACTCATAGAAGATCTTGCTCTCTATGACAACGAAAGTTGGAATGATCCCCGTGATTTGAACAAAACGGTCAAGGCAATATCTTTGCCTTCGAATAATTCTAGCACTCCCGACCGTAGGATCATGGAACTTGAGGACCAAGTCAAGTTTCTCATGAAATCTTACGAAGCTCCCAGGCCTTCAAGCTAAGTGAACAAAATCACTTCTTCATGCGAATTAAGTAGTGGTCCCCATGACACTCGTGATTGTATGGAACTCCCCAGAACAGCTTTTGCGGACTGCGCATTCTCGCGTACCGACGAAGCGGGAGATAAGTGGTACACTTTCAAACCCGAGCCAAACCCTTACGGTGATTCCCACAACCCTTCTTTGAAAAATCACCCAAACCTTAGGTGGAAACAAAACCAAACCAATTCTTGCAATCCACCTAATCGATACCAACCAAACAGTCCACCCTCCAACTGTACTTTCAACAACAATCCTTCTAACAACTATGGTAGTATCAACAATCTTGAAGGATTGATTTCAAAGTTTGTGGCATCTCAAGAAGCTCCCATATCTAAGTTTGAAGCCGATTTCAAACAAAAGCAAAGCGAGATGACCACCAAAGTTGACACATTGTTGAAAGTTCTCAATGACCGAGAAATGGGAGCACTCCCAAGCGACACGGTCAAGAATCCGAAACTAAACGTTAATTCCATATCATCAGTTTCGTCACCCACTTCTTGTCCGCAATACTACTCGGTTAAATCAACGAGTACGTGTTTCAAACAAAACCAAATTCTTCTAAAGGACCAATCAAATAAAACACCCGATATAAAACCGGTCAAAAGCATAGTTGAAACACCTCCAACGCAAGACCTTGACGATGAATTCAAGGAGCTTCACCTTGAACGTCCCGTAATTGATGTCTTAGCCCGTGCTCCCTACTATAGTGCCCTCCTAGAGAAGTATGAGAAGTTTAAGCTAGGTAAAAATGGGACCGCCTTCGTTCAAAATAAGTTGCCTAAAAAACTTGATGATCATGGTATATTTGTTTTGCCTTGTAAGATAGGAAGATCCGAAGCTTTTGACACACTAGCCGATTTAGGGTCAAGCCTCAACTTGATTCCCTTATCCCTTTTCACCACTCTCAAGCTAGGAAAGTTAGAAGAGACGGAGGTATTAATTGGTCTAGCGGATGGGAGTATTGCCCACCCGGTTGGGATGATTAAGGATGTAGTTGTTCACGTAGGGAAGTTAACTATCTTAGCGGATTTTCACGTCCTAGACATGATTAGTGATACTACATGCCCATTGTTAGTAGGAAGAGGATTTTTAGCTACCGCCAGCGCCATGATATATTGTAAGGAGTCTAAGATAGCGGTAGGTGACGGCGATACTTGGTCGGTGTATGATGTCAAGAAACATAGCTATGATTGTGAGGATGAACCGACACCACATTGGGTAGAGATGAATAGGAGACCATCTAGATATGGACCTTGGATAGAAAGAAACTTTATAAGACCTCAACGCCCATTCTATCTAGAAAAAGATTTCATCGATAGACCCTTTTGAGGACCCCCTAGTCTTTAGGAAAATGATTGAGTTCTTAAGTGTAATGCCTATTAATATAGAGATGAACAAGTGGAAAAGAGAGGGGGATAATTGTAAATGGAGGTGGGACAAGCCACCTAAGGAAGGTGACGGATCATGGCATATGAAGATGATTTTGTATGATCCGGATGGAGAAAAGTTTGAAAGGTCATACTGTACTAAGAAAACCGATAGGAAGTTGAAACCTAAGTTTGATCCCAAAGATGTCCTCAATGAGGAACTCACCCATGTCACGTAGTAACCCATGACCTTGAGTCTAGCTACAAGACTTGTAAATAAAGAAAAGCGCTTCTTGGGAGGCAACCCATGTTTTGTGTGATTTTTATTTTGTTTGATTATTATTTGCTTCCGTATGCATGCTTTATCTTTATTGTTGGTAGATCATGTTTCAAACTAAAATGGTGAAAATACTTTATTTTGTTGTTTGGCTTAGTCTTAACTTCATCCAAAGGTATTTCGCAAAAGATAAGTGTAAGGGGAAACCCCAAATATGTTTTTAAGAAACAAACTCGATCATGATTCTCCACAATATTAAATGAACATGTATATTCGTATTTGTTAGAGTCAAATGCTTGTATCGAGACATAATGATGTTTTGCAAGATTTTCCAGGAAGCATGACGAAGTTTTTCCAGAAATTCTCTTGAAACTTAACATAAGAATTTCTGCAGGTCACTTCTGACGGCGTCAGGAAGAAATTCCTGACGGCGTCACGTGTAAAATTCTGAAATTTTACCAGTTTTGTTTTTCTAACGGAGTCTTAAAGTTTTTGTTGAATCTTCAGTTTTATAATCTCCAGGAGATCTGCAAAAATCATTCCACAAGCATTATATCTTATTTTGTTTTCTAGGATTTGTTAGCATATATAGATTGCCGCCGATTTTACGCGAGGTTGCCATGTTTGTTTTCTCAGGTTTTACATGTTATGTATGACAAGAAGATGATTTATATTCAGGAAGGGAAGCTTTGATTGTTCATTTTCTTGGAGGAAGATCTAACCTGGTTACAATATTATCCATACCGAGCGAATCAGGGGAGTATTTGATTTCATTCTTTTACCTGTTTTACTTTTACATTCTTTATTTGAACACTGGGGACAATGTTCATCCTAAGTGTAAGGGGAGGGTAAAATGATGATATCTTACAGATACACTTTCGCTTGAGTTTGTTTGTTTGATAGTAGATGTGTAATAAAACTATGAGAAATACTTGTTAGTGTAATTTTAGTGCCAAATTTAAAAAATTTTACAACAATTAGGAGTGAAACTTTAGCCATATCAAGCATCTCATAGATAGGCGATTGTATGACTAGCACAAAACCATATCATTCAGAAAAATTTTTCACCCAAATATGTGAGGTTCGCCTTTAGATTTGATAGGAAAAGCATTTACTATTAGTGCTTATGAGTGTACCGGTAGCATTTAGATTCTAGAACTTGCGTTAGTGATGCATCCTGAGACCGCTAGTGAGACTACATTCGTGTAGTAGGATTTACTACATGATAAGAGGCATTAGGATCACCCTTGTGTTAAACCCGTATCATAATTACTTGACCATTTCAGTCATATTACTTGGCTAGTTAAGTCAATTAATTTTTCCCACACCATTAGTGTTGTACTCATTTTTAATACACGAAACCCCTAGTACACCCCTCCGAGCCTATCTTTTCGTTTCTAACTTTAAGCATCTTACTTAAAGGAAGAATTTGTTACACCCTACTTAAATGTACAACCAAATCGCCTTAGCCTTCCGTGTATACACTCACATTTAGTGCATTATTGTTATTTGTTTAAACCCTTAGTTAATTATCTAATTGATTACATGGTTGCTAAGTCGAGTCAAATCCTTGTACATATTGTTTTGGGACGATTGGGTAAAGTACTTATTTTATGGAGTAATGGGGAAGAACATCATTTTATTACCCCCATATTTACGTTAATCTTAAAAGTACTCCAAGTGTTTTGATTATCTTAATTCGAGTCATTAGATTAGTTTATTGTAAAGTATGTAAAAATTCAAGTGTAAGGGGAATGTACATTCCCTATGCTGTATTATTTTGGATGGTAGGGTAAAAGTGTATGCAAAAAAAAAAAAAAAAAAAAAAAAAAAAAAAAAAAAAAGAGAAAAAACATACGGACTACCATCCCGTTTCATTCTATGTTTATTTTATATTTTTGTTATTTTTCATTTATTAGCTTAAGTCGAGTCTAGTCATGGCTTAGAAACGCCATATTGTACATGTAATTAACCAAGATTATTAACTCGTCACCAGTAAAGACTGCCTATATCCAACAAAACCGTGTATTCCATATCCCTACACCTAACGTTACAACCCTTTAAAAGACCTCTTTGATAGTTTATCCTAGGTGCTTACGCCATGTGGTGGAGGTTTGATCCTTTCCCAAGCCTATGGTAATCTATTTTGCTATGACAGGTAGTGAGAGATGTTTTCCATTTCCATATTGTGATATTACTTTATTACACCCGAGAGATGTGAGTATCTAAACACTATTTGTGAGGTGCTAGTGTATGACCTCCGTGCTTGTCTTTGGTCTTTAGTGGAACGCTTATTTGTTGTAATTACTTTTATATTAGTGTTAAATGACCCCTAACTTGTATTTTGATTAGAATAAAAGCGCATTTGCTTGAGGACAAGCAAATCTCAAGTGTAAGGGTATATGATGAGGAGAAAAATGAACCATTTTTAGGGGGTCATTTAAGCCCGGAATTGAATTTATTTGATCAAATATAGCCCTAAATCGTTCCTTTAGTGATTTTAGGTACTTTGGGAATGAATTCTGGAAAAGGAAGCATTTTGGACGTTTTTGGAGCATAAAAGTGAAGAAAACGGCAAAGACTTAATTTTTGATGATGAGAACAGTACCTGACGGCATCAAGGAAAATGTGACGGCGTCAGGAGTAAAATCCATGACGACCCATAGAAAACCTGAAGGCGTCAGATGAAGGACGTCAAGAGTTATTTTGGTGATGGCCTGAAGATGGATTACACGTGACGGCGTCAAACCCAGATCTAGGCAGTCCGAGGACTTTATTGGCGGCGAGATGACGGTGTCAGACATTTACTCTTGACGCCGTCACCTCACAAAATCTATCTATACTTTTCTATTTTTCATTCATTAAAGAGAGGAACTTGTGTGGAGAATATTAGGGTCGAACCTAATAAACCCTAGGTCGTTTGTAACAGTGTTTTCAAGGGTTTTCACCCCTTGAAACCTTTCATTTTCAATTAAGATAAGTCCTCTTTCAATTCATTCAATATGTCTATGTGTTGTTTGAATATATCTTATGCTTGTCCTGATTTTAACATGCTAGTCTAGATCTTTCCTGTGTTTGCTTAGATGTAATGAAACCTAGATGTTAATTATAGGTTGATTGCTTGTTTATAGTTGTAATGGATGAATGATTTCAATGTTAGGCTTAAGAAAACAGGCAGATCTCCATTGTGTAACTTGCTTGAACGTCTTAAGAAACATGAACCGATGTGTACTAGGTTTTTGTGATTGTATTTAATGCATGAGTGAATTCTAGTGATCCCATGTTAGGAGCTTCTTAGCCGGCTCGACATAGGGGTGAAGTAGGAGCTTATAGGATTGGGAAAGTAAGTACGCCACCCCATGAATGGTATTAAGGAATACAACACGTCATCCACGCAACTGTAACAAGTAATTAACCTGTAAAAGATATCTAGAGAGTAGTGAAATCTAAGTAAACACAATTCTCCCATATATTGCTCACACCATTACCTTAAATTAGTTTATTTTTATTTTTGTTATTTTATTTTGATTGCATCTTTAGTTATTGTGTTAGTTGACTAGCAACTAATTCCGCCCCTCCTTCCAAATACCCGAGATTTTTACTTGCTTTTCATAAAATATAAAAATACAAAAAGAATCATCCCTCACCTCTAAACCTAGTTTTTAGGCTTTCTAATCCTAGCGACACTATTCCTAAATTGAACGATCAATCCCCCGGTACTTGTCATTATACTATACTACAACGATCAGGTACATTGCCTGGTGGGGGTTGTAAGCTTCTCCAGATCCCTCGAGAGGTAAAGCCTGGCGCAATTCCCACGCATCAGCGGGTTGATGTTGTCAGAAGTTTCTTCTTGACGCCGTCACCTTAGAAAATCTATATATAGTCTTTGTAATTTTCATTCAAAAGAGAGGACAATATTAGGGACGACTTGAATAAACCCTAGCTCGACTTTTACAGTATTTTCAAGGGTTTACACCCCTTGGAACCCTTCATGTTCAATTAAGATAAGTATCATTTCAATTCATTCAATATGTCTATGTGTTGTTTGAATATATCTTACGCTTGTCTTGATTTTAACATGCTAGGCTAGATCTCTTGTGTTTTTGCTTAGATGTAATGAAACCTAGATGTTGATTATAGGTTGATTGCTTGTCTATAGTTGTAATGGATGAATGATTTCGATGTTAGGCTTAAGAAACCTGGCAGACTTCCATAGTGTAACTTGCTTGAACGTCTTAAGAAACATGAACCAATGCGTACTAAGGTTTTTATGGTTGTATTTAATGCATGAGTGAATTCCAGTGATCCCATGTTAGGAGCTTCTTGCAGGCTCGACATAGGAGTGAAGTAGGAGCTTATAGAGTTGGGGAAGTGCGTACGCCAACTCACGAATGGTATTAAGGAATATAACCCGTCATCCATGCAACTGTAACAAACTATCAACCTGTAAAAGATATCTAGGGAGTAATGAAATCTAAGTAAACACAATTTTCCCATTTATTGTTCACACCACTAGTTAAATTAGTTTTATTTTCATTTTTGTTATTTTATTTTGATTGCATCTTAGTTATTGGGTTAGTTGAATAGCAACTAATTCCGCCCACTCCTCTAAAACCCGAGATTTTTAATTGCTTTTATAAAAATATAAAAATACAAAAAGAATCATCCCTCACCTCTAGACTTAATTTTTGGGCTTTCTAATCCTAGCGACACTATTCCTGAGTTGAACGATCAATCCCCCGGTACTTGTCACTATACTATACTACAACGATCAGGTACACTGCCTGGTGGGGGTTGTAAGCTTCTCGAGGAGAAATGCCTGCTGCTGCTGCTGAAACCTCAAGGAGTCCTGATGTACGTGTGAGTGCGATTAACAAATATAATTTTCCTGAACGTTCACGACAAGAGGAGTTCGAATGGATAATGGTAACCTTTATGAATAATCAGGAAAAACAAATTCGGCACTTAGAAGCACGTATGGAAAGCACTCGTAATACTTTTATGGACTTACCAGATAAATTCATATAAAGAATTAAGGAAAAAATTAAGGAAAAGTCCACACCAAGAAAAATTGAAAAAATCTTTGAAGTCCCAACCCCTTTGATGTGTGACCAAGAGGATAATGAGAAATCCTTTTCAAATGATTCACCGTCAATTACCCCTTACTTCTATGAGCATCCTCAGGGGGAAAAGAACTTGCATATTCATAACATTTTCGTTTGAAGCTTGCAAACCACGCTCCCCAACCTGTACAAGAGACGTTCCTTTGGTTTTAAACCCGGTGTGAAGAGTTTGGACCTCAAAAACACCGTAGCTTTGGGATCCTCTATGGAACGACTCCTCTTCATACCCACCAATGACCAACGCGAAGGTCACAACTTAACTGGAACCTTACCCACCCCTTTTGATAATCGCGCCTCTTTCCGTGACAGTAACAAAATGTTTGACCCTGGTGGACTTTACTAACGGGATGGCTACTCATAGTTTTCACTTGTGATTAGCTATTTACATTAGTGCAGGGACTGAATTTGAAAATGCCATTTAGTGTTCACAATACGAGCATCTGACGGCGTCAGATTTTACTCTTGACGTCGTCACCTCGCATTCTCAGCAATAATAACCCCATTTCCATCACTTTCAACTCATACCCCACAAACCATACCCAAGTGCTGCTCCACCTCCGAATCTCCAAGATCCAATCCGGCATCTTCCGTGACAAATCTCCACGTGGTAAGTGGTTTTTCTTCATCCTTTCTCGTTTAATTATCCTTAGAACCTACCAATTTTGAAAACCCCCATCACCCGAAACCCTATCATTGACCCATCTTTAAGAATCATAATGCCCTTCCTTAGGTGTTTTGTAATCATGAGTTTACCATTAGGAGATAGTGGTTGATTCGAATCATGCGTTAATTGCGGAAAAATCTTTCACACCACGGATTTTTTGACCCCCACCCATGTTTTCTGCATTAAGGAGTGTTTGGGTCAAGGATTTAGAGTTTGAAAATTTATTTTTCCCTCGTAATTGCATGGATGAACTTTTGCTGGATCTGACGGCGTCAGGTTTCATCTCCTAATGGCGTCAGATGTGTCTGACAGCATGAATTCGTAAAACTCTCATTCTAACCATTTTCGTTCCTCTTTTTCCAGAAAAATGAGCAAACGACTCGTCTAGATCCCAACGGGTAAACTATGGAGACTTGGTTCATAGTTGGAGTGAGTTTGATAATTACGCCGCTACAACCAAGTACGCGGAACTCGTATATCACCATGTCGATGCTGGGGCTGTGATCGATTGGGAGTTTCTGAGGTCCCAAGGTCTTGAGAGTGACTTCCTTGGGAGGATCCACACTGATGGGTTCACGGGTCCTCAATGGGAGAGATTGTTCAGGATGAGGGAGACAGTTTACAGTGAATTGGTAAGGGAGTTCTTTGTGACTTTTCGCTTTGATTTGGCTGAGGCTAGGACAGACATGGGAGGCACCACCATTTACTTTAGATTGGGGGGAGAGCTTCGATCATGCTCGGTTACTAAGTATGGGTGGAGGTTAGGGTTATATACTCGGGAGGAGGCTGTTGAGGGGGGTTTCGTGCAGAGGTTGTTGAATGGGGAGACGATGAGGAGCGAATTGAGGTGTTCCATGTTTTGGCCGAGTATCGGGAATGGGGTGTATACCTCAACTACTGGGGCGGCCTCAATCAGGGACCCCATGATCAGGTTGGCCCACAGGTGCATCACCTACAGCTTGTCAGGGCGTCTTGGCACCACTCACCGTGTCACTGCTTCAGATCTGTTCTACCAATACACCATGTTTTCAGCGGACGTATACTGTAACATCCCATTTTGGGTAGCGAGCTATTTGAAGACTAGTGTGGGGGAGAGGGACATCGACAAGGTGTATGGGGGATGTTTGTGACCCGTTTGGCTCGATCTTATGGGGTACTTGTTCCTGAGATCATGGGGTACCTGAGCGACTGTGGGGCATGTAGGGTGGTGAGGGCTAAATCCCTCAAGCAGATGAGCATTGTGATGGAGCTGGGGGATGGGTCCTATACCTGGTACCTTACGGGAGGACCTGCAACTATTGAGGATGATGATGATGATGATGATGATGATGATGAGGGAGTGCCCCAGCAGCCACATTACGAGGATTATGAGGTTGGGTATGTGAATTATTACCGACACATGGGTCGGGGAGACTGGCAGGCACACCAGGGGGCCTGGATGGGTCGGGTGGACGCATGGCGGACCACCACAGACCAGCATTTTGATTGGATATATGATCACACCATCCGCTAGATGCAGCACCTCTCCACCCGTGATCAGATTGAGCTCCCGCTACAGATCGACCCATTCCCTGGTCGCGAGACGGACTACCCTCCCTACGGGTACACCGGGCACCTCCCTCCTGGATATGACTACCGTTATGGTCCCTCTCCCCAATGATTTGTCTTGATGTTTGTGATTTCTGAACAATTTATTCATGGTTGTGTAATTTGAAACAATTTGGATTGTAATATTTTAGGGTATGGCCTCTGTTGGCCCTGGATAATTTTTATTTTCATGTTGGATTTTAATATTATGGGTTGCTTATGATCTCATTTTTCAATTTGTGTGATTTTTAATTATTTGTTTGTTATTTGCTATCGTATGCATGCTTTATTTTTATTGTTGGTAGATCATGTTTCAAAACTAAAATGGTGAAAATACTTTATTTTCTCGTTTGGCTTTGTCTTAACTTCATCCAAAGGTATTTCGCAAAAGATAAGTGTAAGGGGAAACCCCAAATATGTTTTTAAGAAACAAAATTGATCATGATTCTCCATAATATTAAATGGACATGTATATTCATATTTGTTAGAGTCAAATGCTTGTATTGAGTCATAATGATGTTTTGCAGGATTTTCTAGGAAGTAGGACATAAGTTTTCCAAAAAATTTTTGGAAACTTAACATAAAGATTTCTGCAGGTCACTTCTGACAGCGTCAGGAAGAAATTCCTGACGGTGTCATGTGTAAAATTCTGGAAATTTTGCTAGTTTTGTTTTTCTAACGGAGTCTCAAAGTTTTTGTTGAATATTTAGTTTTATAAACTCCAGAAAATCTGCAAACATCATTCCACAAGCATTATATCTTACTTTGTTTTCTAGAATTTATTAGTATATATAGATTGCCGCCGATTTTACGCGAGGTTGCCTTGTTTGTTTTCTCAGGTTTAACAGGTTATGTATGACAAGAAGATGATTTATATTCTGGAAGGGAAGCTTTTATTGTTCATTTTCTTGGAGGAAGATCTAACCTTGTTACCATACTATCCACACCGAGCGAATCAGAGGAGTATTTGATTTTATTCTTTTACCTATTTCACTTTTACATTCTATAATTGAACATTGGGGACAATGTTCATCCTAAGTGTAAGGGGAGGGTAAAATGATGATACCTTATAGTATACACTTTCACTTGAGTTTTTTTATTTATTGATGGTAGATGTGTAATAAAACTAAGAGAAATACTTGTTAGCGTAATTTTAGCGCCAAATTTAAATTTTTTTACAACATTTAGGAGTGAAACTTTAGCCTTAGCAAGCGTCTCATGGATAGGAGATTGTACGACTAGCACAAAACCGTACTATTCAGAAAAATTTTCCACCCAGATATATGAGGTTCGCCTTTAGATTTGATAGGAAAAGCATTTACTATTAGTGCTTATGAGTGTACCGGTGGCATTTAGATTCTAGAACTTGCGTTAGTTGTGCATCCCGAGACCGCTAGTGAGACTACATTCGTGTAGTAGGATTTACTACATGATAAGAGGCATTAGGATCACCCTTGTGTTAAACCGTATCATAATTACTTGACCATTTAAGTCATATTACTTGGCTAGTAAAGTCAATTAATTTTTCCCACACCCTTAGCGTTGTACTTATTTTTAGTACATGAAACCCCTAGTACACCCCTCCGAGCCTATCTTTTCGTTTCTACCTTTAAGCATCTCACTTAAAGGAAGAATTTGTTACACCCCACTTAAATGTACATCCAAATTGCCTTAGCCTTCCGTGTATGCACTCATCTTTAGTGCATTATTGTTGTATGTTTAAACCCTTAGTTAATTATCTAATTGATTACATGATTGCTAAGTCGAGTCATATCCTTGTACATATTGTTTTGGGACGATTGGGACTAATGGGTAAAGTACTAATGTTATGGAGTAATGGGGAAGAACATCATATTATTACCCCCGTATGTGCGTTAATATTAAAAGTACTCCAAATGTTTTGATTATCTTGATTCGAGTCATTAGATTAGTTTATTGTATAGCATGTAAAATTCAAGTGTAAGGGAAATGTTCATTCCCTATGATGTATTATTTTGGATGGTAGGGTAAGAGTGTATGCAGCACAAAAAAAAAAAAAAAAAAAAAAAAAAAAAAAAAAAAAAAAAAATCGAAAAGTTAAGACAAAGAAAAGAAAATAGAAAAAGAAAAGAGAAAAAACATACGGACTACCATCCCGTTTCATTCTATGATTGTTTTATGTTTTTGTTATTTTTGATTTATTAGCTTAAGTTGAGTCTAGTCTTGGCTTAGTAGCGCCATATTGTACATGTAATTAACCAAGATGATTAACTCGTCACCTGTAAAGATTGCCTATACCCAACAAAACCCTGTATTCCATATCCCTACACCTAACGTTACAACCCTTTTAAAAGACCTCTTTGATAGTTTATCTTAGGTGCTTACGCCATGTGGTGGAGGTTTGATCCTTTCCCAAGCCTATGGTAATCTATTTTGCTATGACAGGTAGTGAGAGATATTTTCCATTTCCATATTGTGATATATACTTTATTACACCCGTGAAACGTGAGTATCTAAACACTATTTGTGAGGTGCTAGTGTATGACCTCCTTGCTTTTCTTTGGTCTTTAGTGGAATGATTATTTGTTGTAATTACTTTTATATTAGTTTTAAATGACCCCTAACTTGTATTTTGATTAGAATAAAAGCGCATTTGCTTGAGGACAAGGAAATCTCAAGTGTAAGGGTATATGATGAGCCGAAAATGGATCCGTTTTTAGGGGGTCATTTAAGCCAGAATTTGAATTTATTTGATCAAATAACGCCCTAAATCATTCCTTTTGTGATTTTATGTACTTTTGGAGTGAATTCTAGAAAAGGAAGCATTTTGAACGTTTTTGGAGCATAAAAGTGAAGAAAATGGCAAAGTCTTAATTTTCCTTGCTGGTAACAGTACCTGACGGCGTCAAGAGCAATTTGATGACGGCGTCAAGAGCAAAAATGGTGACGGTCCAGTGAAAATGTGACGGCGTCAAAGCATGGCCATCAAGAGTAAAAGTGGGGACGGCCCAGAACAACATTACACATGACGGCGTCAGATCTGGATCTAAGCAATCTGATTTTATTATGGGCGGCGGGTTGACGGCGTCAGAAGTTCTTCTTGACGCCGTCACCTTAGAAAATCTATATATAGTCTTTGTAAGTTTCATTCAAAAGAGAGGACAATATTAGGGACGACTTGAATAAACCCTAGCTCGACTTTTACATTAACTTCAAGGGTTTACACCCCTTTGAACCCTTCATGTTCAATTAAGATAAGTATTCTTTCAATTCATTCAATATGTCTATGTGTTGTTTGAATATATCTTACGCTTTTCTTGATTTTAACATGCTAGGCTAGATCTCTTGTGTGTTTGCTTAGATGTAATGAAACCTAGATGTTGATTATAGGTTGATTGCTTGTCTATAGTTATAATAAATGAATGATTTCGATGTTAGGCTTAAGAAAACTGGCAGACTTCCATAGTGTAACTTGCTTGAACGTCTTAAGAAACATGAACCAATGCGTACTAAGTTTTTTATGGTTGTATTTAATGCATGAGCGAATTCTAGTGATCCCATGTTAAGAGCTTCTTGCTGGCTCGACATAGGAGTGAAGTAGGAGCTTATAGAGTTGGGGAAGTACGTACGCCACCCCACGAATAGTATTAAGGAACATAACCCGTCATCCACGCAACTGTAACAAACTATCAACATGTAAAAGATATCTAGGGAGTAATGAAATCTAAGTAAACATAATTTTCCCATTTATTGTTCACACCACTAGTTAAATTAGTTTTATTTTCATTTTTGTTATTTTATTTTGATTGCATCTTAGTTATTGGGTTAGTTGAATAGCAACTAATTCCGCCCACTCCTCTAAAACCCGAGATTTTTAATTGCTTTTATAAAAATATAAAAATACAAAAAGAATCATCACTCACCTCTAGACTTAATTTTTAGGCTTTCTAATCCTAGCGACACTATTCCTGAGTTAAACGATCAATCCCCCGGTACTTGTCACTATACTATACTACAACGATCAGGTACACTGCCTGGTGGGGGTTGTAAGCTTCTCGAGATCTCTTGAGAGGTAAAGCCTGGTGCAATTCCCACGCATCAATGCGGCAGAGTTAAAATAATGGTTGAGAAACCCAGTATCTTCAATTTCAGCCATCTCGCATGGATAGTTGATCATTATTCATCATTTAGTCTAAATGGAAAATAAAATTATAAATATACTAAGAATATCATTCACTCACCTTCCTTCGAAGCCGAAATGGCCATTGTATTTTCTTGATAACGTAGCAATATATTGAGAACCCACGACCAAACGAAACTGATTCAACGGCCATGACAGGCTAAACTGCTGGTAAGCAGCTTTGCCTAATTGTACACAAAAGAGACAGTTAAATAAAAAAGGTACTCAAGCAACTAACATAATGAGCCGTCTACAAAGAAGAAAAAAGCTAAAACTCTACCATTCAGATAAGTCATAAATATGAAACTGAAGTCATTAAAAAAAGTAAAACGAAGAAGCTCGAAAGTGCTTACCCCTGATAGTTGGCATTGTCTTTGGCTACCCCGGTTGCAACATGCTTGCCACACCATTGCTGCAATATAACATAATGGTCAACGCCTTGTAGTCGCAAGGATTGCCAATGGATCAACGATGGCCCAAAAGAATTGGCGGGAAAAGTCCAAGGAGAAACAGCGTCGTATGGCACGTGGTTTAATATTTTTTTGTAGCAATCTCGTTAAGCACCTGAACAAAGAGACCAACTTTTATTATTATATATATCCAAACATATTAAGAAAATGAACACGGGAATAAAATTACAACCAATATTTGCCGTCCAATAATCGGTTAACGACATCAGTTCATGCTACCATTAGATAAACTACCATGCTATCATCTAAAATTACCAAAGGGCGTTTCGGCAAATCTACTGTAACAATTCGCAATTTCAGGTTACCTTTTATTCCCGAAAATTTCACTATTCACTTTTTACTATTCACTTTTCACTATTCATCTCAGAAATTTTTATTTCATATTCTCGTAAGTTAAACTATTTTAACGATAATCCGAGAGTTTGACGCTCGTCGGATCATTTCTGCAAAAATCACAAAGCCGTGTCCGAGATTTACTTTTAGGTTTAAACGTCCTTCCAGCATCCCGATATATCCATAAAACATTATAAACAATAGAAAAATGATTTTCTATCATTTTAGGACAATTCCAAAAGTTTTGGAATTTTACGTTTTTCAGTTCAGCATTTTACGCGAATTGCGCGTTTTAGACCCGTGTTTCCAGTTTTTTAGCAGGGTTTTCGCACCCGATAGAACCTACCACTCATTTTATATTTTATTATGGACTATATTGACATGTTTAACCATATTTATAAGTTTCATATTTTTAGGATACCCGGTTTTACGTTTCGTGACTTAATAACTTACGGTTAGCAATTTACGGGTCCAAAACTAGCTACATAAGTAGGATAATACCAAGTTTTTTCATCTAGTCACCCTTATCTCTATATGGACGACTTAGGGGGGGGGGGGGGGAGGATTCACACTTGTGGCATGATCTCATGACTTTAGCCATTAGATCAATACTTATTTACAACTTTGTCTCCAAGTTTAGCAAAAATATCCTAAAAACTAACCTCCTCAATGAACTTTCCTAGACACCTTCCTAACCTCCTCTTCATGCTATAAATAGATAGCTCATTCCATTCTTTCTTCATAAATCAAACGCCACACCCTTTAATCATAGCACCATGATCCTTTGATCTTCAATATACAAGTTACACTACAAAGTTCAAGGTCTTAGTATTCTCTACCTAGTTCTTAAGTTTGTTTGGTGATTCCATGGTTGAATTAGGAGCTACACAAGGTTACTAGGTAAATTTCCACTTAAATTAAACTAATACTTATCCATTTTTCCACGTCTAAATTTTTTTTTTTAAACATTATCAATTTAACTAATCACAACAACTAACTAATATGATGTAACTCACATTCTAAATAAACTCATTCACCTAGTTTTGTTTTGAATAAATATTTTTATATGTCAAGTACCAAAGTTTTCAATTTATATTTACCACGTTACAATTTTTCGTTCAAACTAAACGTTAGCCATTTAGAGTTTTAACGAAACTTTTCTGGTTATTAAATTAGCTATTAACTTCTAGTTTAAATAATGTTTAAATACTACGATAAACCCACGCCTCATTTTAAATATAAAAATTGAGTATGTTAATAACTTTTAACATTTTTATAAACTCTATATTTTTTTTATCATTACCTTGTTTTAAATTTCGTGACTTAAGGAAATAACGCTAATAATTACTATAATCAATTATATCCTTTAAATCTTAAGCTAGTAATAAAACTAAAGATTGACAACAATCTCTATTATCTTTCTTCTAATGCCACGCTCACTTAATTCACTAGACCATATAAAGCTTGCATACATGATAAACATAAACGTGTAACCATGCACACTTCACACTTGCATGGTTATAAGCTAAAATACGTTCATTCAAAGACATATATATATATGATGACATTATTTTTCATATGCATGCAAATAGAAACTAAATGTCACCTTCCTTTTTGTTCCATTTTTCATGTTTACTTCACCTAGGTCGGTTCACAACAAATTGAATGTTATCAAGCCACATCTTAGGCCACATCATCATGTTCCTACTACTTCAACACCATAGTCAAGTATATCAAGCTAACTATGTGGTTCCTTTTAGGATCAATCAAACTAAAAGGCTAGAAAATAAACAAGTATGCATCATGTATTTCAACAAGCCACATTACCTCTCTTCTTCTACTCTTGATTAAAATTCGACAACATAGTATTGTTGGGAGTTAATTGGACCAAACTACTTAGCTATAAGAATTACCACATAACATTAAATGATCCATGATTTCACACATCACCTTGTCTCTTAAGATCTTCCACTCTCATGGCCATAATATCAAACAAGTATGTACCTAGGTAGTTTTATTTAGGACCATTCGAATTCACAACCTGAGACATGGACATCTTGCAACCACCTCATCCCCTATCTTTCTACCTTTGGTCAAGATTTCGACACATGTGTTCCTTTTTGTTATATCCATTCGAACCTAGAAGCAATCTCACATTCCATATCCTTTTAAACAAGTGTTCATTAAGTACTAACTCTAATCATTTGCTCTATAAATTCGATCCATATCACACCTCATTTCATGCAATCCATACTCACATACCATACTACACTCTCTTATACATACTCTACTGATCCTAAGAACCTAAAAAGAAGTATTGACAAGTTTCATTTGGAGATTAGGAGCTTGGAGAGTCTTGTTTTCATTTTGAAGTTCCACTTGTGTCGAATTCTTATACATCGAGTATACTAAAATCTGTAAGCCATCTTCTTCTTTTTGATCTTTGTCTAGACATTTATAACTGATACTAAACATGTTCCAATTAGAAACCAAGGTCAAATGTATCCTTTCTTTTTCTTTCTGTTTTACCAAAACAAACACCCTTTGTGAAATAACTTTGAATACAAGCTTTAATTTACAAAAGGGTCATTTAAATGAGCATATATAAACTTAACAATCAGTTAGGAGAAATAAAAACGAGAATCTAGGCTTTTGAATCACCTAAAACGAGTACACGAGTCAAAAGATACGGCCAAATGAAATTGCCAAAACCTCCCCTAAAAGCTGTTCGAAACATTCTGTGACAGAAACATAGAACACACAAAACGAGGCATTTCTACTCCGATTCATCAAAAAGTTAAAACACGAAAGTTGTCCGAAATGATGTTTTACGTCTACCGCGAGGAAACTCGGCCTGAAAATGCAAAACGGCTATTTTCTATCAAAATTTGAGTGACCTGTTTAAACCCAAAATTTCTAAACACAAAACCAAATGCCCCTTTTTGATTTGATTTTTAAAACCACAAGCTAAAAGCTAGAAGCCAAACGAATGAGCCACTTTAAGAAACACTTGGCTAAGTTTATAAAACCACAAAGCCGTCTCCATAAAAACTCAAGACCTCGCCTTGTTTTTCTTTCCTTTCTTTTGGTCACGAGTACAAAACCATTACGCTAACAAATATTAAACTCACATATATTAAAATACGAATACTGAAACTTGACAAATCAACTCAGGTTACGTGTCGGAGACATTTATCAACTTTACTTAATTTGTTTTCCATCCCGACTACTTTATTACTAAGGTGAGTTTCATAGCCCCTACTTTTATATATTTTGAAATACTTTTGGGGGAGATACATGCTCAACTATTTTCATTTACTTTCAAGTACTGTTAACTTTTACGAATTACCGTGAGTCATAGCCCCACTTTTACTCGTTTAAATTCTATATAAACTCTTTGGGGGAGATACATGCTCAAATACTTGTTTTATACTCAAAATATTTATACTCTTATACTACGCTATACTTATGATACTTTTGGACATGAAATGTAGTTACGATATGTGCCTTAATGTGTTACACTTATTCTACACTTTATTCTTAGCAACTGTTTAACTCCTGGATGGAGCCGATGGAGAGGTATTGATAGTACTATCGGGTTGACACCCCTACCCTTGTGTCCAACACTTATTCGAGACCTTGGGTGAATATAATCCAACATACTTATGATACTCATTTATTCTAGTCGTGAGGTTCAGTTTGTTGTTATACTTTACATTAAGTGCTTACATATATCGTATACAACATTCTTAATCATACTATATTTTAGCAGTGGGTTATAAACACACAGGTTGCAAGTTTTGTATGGGCGGGATTTGCAACTGAGTGGATTTATAATGCCTTTGCTGTGAAAACATTCTTACTCATACTATATTTTAGCAGTGGGTTGTGAACACACAGGTTGCAAGTTTTGTATGGGCGGGATTTGCAACTGAGTGGATTTACAATGCCTTTGCTGTGAAAACATTATTTAAAACCTTTTCAATTTATTTTCAATAAACTCTATGAACTCACCAACCTTTGTGTTGACGCTTTTAGCATGTTTATCTCAGGTCCATAATAAACGAGGATTGCACGGAGGAGCACGGATACTGAAAGAAGGCTAAAATTTTATTAATCTTTGATAACTTATTTGACAAACTGTAAACTACTGGGACCTCATTTTGTAAACTCTGATAATTGAATAATAAATATTTCAAAATGGCTAATTTAGAGACCGTTTTCTATTATTATAACTGTTATGCCGTCGAGTAATACCCAGCTTTAATTCCGCTGAGTATCCCAAATTTGGGGGTGTTACAGATTGGTATCAGAGCTATAGTTATAGAGAAACGGGTCTAATTGAGATCCGAACTATAACCACTTTTCACAAAAATATTTTATAGCCTTTCGTTGTCCGTGCCTTCCAGCCTCCGGATGATTATGTAACTTCTAGGTAATTATGTTACTCAAAAACTTTAGTAAACTGGTATATACATTTATGATATACTTCTGATCACTTTATACAAACAAACATATCTGCAGATGCCTATTCTAAGGCATTACGTTTTATTCCTATTTCCCTAAGCATGTATCTATTTCAATATTTTCAAAAATTTACAAAATTTTCCTAAGACGTTGTGGTTTCCACAATTCTTATCTTATTTACGTTAAAAATATACTCTCCACTATTTTAAAAACTATGTCAACTCACCTTGATTATCTTACTCCCATATCCAAACATGAGTGTAAATACTCTCTCCGTACTCCCAGAATACTTAATTCATCGATTAATTACGACTGTTAAGTCAGAAATTCTTAAGTAGGATGATTTGCAATATCTTTATTTAAATGAATTGGGACGCCTTTTTATTTAAATAAAGAAATTATGAATCACCGAACCATAAGTTTATATTTCTTTATTTACATTGTTTTGGGACGCCTCGCTATGTAAATAATGAATTATAAATAAGTGGGCTTAATTGTATCTGAATTAACATGAGTATAAAATCCGAGGATCACTAAAATTCATAAAACACAAATAACATAAAATTTTATTAGAACCTATGAATATTAATACATAACAATATAATTAGCATCGGTAATATTAATGTTACAAAAACCACCAAATAAGGAATATAATCGCCAATTAGTTGATTCATCAATCTAATAAAGAACACAACTACACCTACACCTTGAATATTTGGTACAATAAACAAATTATCAACGCAAAACATGGCTTTATACATAAAACAACCAAATCTTATTACACATTCACTAAAGATTACATAGAAATTTTATTTCAACGCTCCTACTACGATACTGTCTATTACTTCCAAACCTCATCGATAACAATTGCTAGAACCAAGAGTGGTATGAGAAATGCTAAAATCCCGGTCAGGAATGCATAATTTTCTTCTGGAGCGTAGGCCATGTAAATAGTAGTAATAACAACATACATGATCGCAATAATGGTAATAAAATGCGGCATTTTTATGAATATAGGTGGAGAGATTAGTATGGAAGAATGAGGATTGAAATGGGGTAAAAAAAAAAAAAAAAAAAAAACTAGACATTGGAACACTATTCACGACCGTTGGGTCACTGTTCACTAGCCGTTAGGAGTTACTGTTCTTGACGTTTGAAAATTAAAAAAAAAATGACTAAGGAACAAACGGATTCATTATCTCCAAAAGTTTAAAAATTTTCTTTACATTCATCAAGTTTTCATCCGAAATTTTCTTATTTAAAAGACAGTTTTTTTGATGTCAAAAATTTTATTTTTACTAAACGAGAAATTTGAAATTAGGATAAATTTCATAAATAACAATCTTCATTTAAAATAATTTTTCTTAAGTTTATATGACCTTCGGAATAATATTTACATGTGTAGTTCTAAATTATAAGTTTTCATAAATTAGACAATTCGTCCTCATCACTTTAAAACCTAACATAGACTGAATCTCGGGACGAGATTCCGTTAAGGGGGTGAGACTGTAACCATCGGTAAATTTCCACTTAAATTAAACTAATACTTATCCATTTTTCCACGTCTAAATTTTTTTTTTTTTAAACATTATCAATTTAACTAATCACAACAACTAACTAATATGATGTAACTCACATTCTAAATAAACTCATTCACCTAGTTTTGTTTTGAATAAATATTTTTATATGTCAAGTACCAAAGTTTTCAATTTATATTTACCACGTTACAATTTTTCGTTCAAACTAAACGTTAGCCATTTAGAGTTTTAACGAAACTTTTCTGGTTATTAAATTAGCTATTAACTTCTAGTTTAAATAATGTTTAAATACTACGATAAACCCACGCCTCATTTTAAATATAAAAATTGAGTATGTTAATAACTTTTAACATTTTTATAAACTCTATATTTTTTTTATCATTACCTTGTTTTAAATTTCGTGACTTAAGGAAATAACGCTAATAATTACTATAATCAATTATATCCTTTAAATCTTAAGCTAGTAATAAAACTAAAGATTGACAACAATCTCTATTATCTTTCTTCTAATGCCACGCTCACTTAATTCACTAGACCATATAAAGCTTGCATACATGATAAACATAAACGTGTAACCATGCACACTTCACACTTGCATGGTTATAAGCTAAAATACGTTCATTCAAAGACATATATATATGATGACATTATTTTTCATATGCATGCAAATAGAAACTAAATGTCACCTTCCTTTTTGTTCCATTTTTCATGTTTACTTCACCTAGGTCGGTTCACAACAAATTGAATGTTATCAAGCCACATCTTAGGCCACATCATCATGTTCCTACTACTTCAACACCATAGTCAAGTATATCAAGCTAACTATGTGGTTCCTTTTAGGATCAATCAAACTAAAAGGCTAGAAAATAAACAAGTATGCATCATGTATTTCAACAAGCCACATTACCTCTCTTCTTCTACTCTTGATTAAAATTCGACAACATAGTATTGTTGGGAGTTAATTGGACCAAACTACTTAGCTATAAGAATTACCACATAACATTAAATGATCCATGATTTCACACATCACCTTGTCTCTTAAGATCTTCCACTCTCATGGCCATAATATCAAACAAGTATGTACCTAGGTAGTTTTATTTAGGACCATTCGAATTCACAACCTGAGACATGGACATCTTGCAACCACCTCATCCCCTATCTTTCTACCTTTGGTCAAGATTTCGACACATGTGTTCCTTTTTGTTATATCCATTCGAACCTAGAAGCAATCTCACATTCCATATCCTTTTAAACAAGTGTTCATTAAGTACTAACTCTAATCATTTGCTCTATAAATTCGATCCATATCACACCTCATTTCATGCAATCCATACTCACATACCATACTACACTCTCTTATACATACTCTACTGATCCTAAGAACCTAAAAAGAAGTATTGACAAGTTTCATTTGGAGATTAGGAGCTTGGAGAGTCTTGTTTTCATTTTGAAGTTCCACTTGTGTCGAATTCTTATACATCGAGTATACTAAAATCTGTAAGCCATCTTCTTCTTTTTGATCTTTGTCTAGACATTTATAACTGATACTAAACATGTTCCAATTAGAAACCAAGGTCAAATGTATCCTTTCTTTTTCTTTCTGTTTTACCAAAACAAACACCCTTTGTGAAATAACTTTGAATACAAGCTTTAATTTACAAAAGGGTCATTTAAATGAGCATATATAAACTTAACAATCAGTTAGGAGAAATAAAAACGAGAATCTAGGCTTTTGAATCACCTAAAACGAGTACACGAGTCAAAAGATACGGCCAAATGAAATTGCCAAAACCTCCCCTAAAAGCTGTTCGAAACATTCTGTGACAGAAACATAGAACACACAAAACGAGGCATTTCTACTCCGATTCATCAAAAAGTTAAAACACGAAAGTTGTCCGAAATGATGTTTTACGTCTACCGCGAGGAAACTCGGCCTGAAAATGCAAAACGGCTATTTTCTATCAAAATTTGAGTGACCTGTTTAAACCCAAAATTTCTAAACACAAAACCAAATGCCCCTTTTTGATTTGATTTTTAAAACCACAAGCTAAAAGCTAGAAGCCAAACGAATGAGCCACTTTAAGAAACACTTGGCTAAGTTTATAAAACCACAAAGCCGTCTCCATAAAAACTCAAGACCTCGCCTTGTTTTTCTTTCCTTTCTTTTGGTCATGAGTACAAAACCATTACGCTAACAAATATTAAACTCACATATATTAAAATACGAATACTGAAACTTGACATATCAACTCAGGTTACGTGTCGGAGACGTTTATCAACTTTACTTAATTTATTTTCCATCCCGACTACTTTATTACTAAGGTGAGTTTCATAGCCCCTACTTTTATATATTTTGAAATACTTTTGGGGGAGATACATGCTCAACTATTTTCATTTACTTTCAAGTACTGTTAACTTTTACGAATTACCGTGAGTCATAGCCCCACTTTTACTCGTTTAAATTCTCTATAAACTCTTTGGGGGGGATACATGCTCAAATACTTGTTTTATACTCAAAATATTTATACTCTTATACTACGCTATACTTATGATACTTTTGGACATGAAATGTAGTTACGATATGTGCCTTAATGTGTTACACTTATTCTACACTTTATTCTTAGCAACTGTTTAACTCCTGGATGGAGCCGATGGAGAGGTATTGATAGTACTATCGGGTTGACACCCCCATCCTTGTGTCCAACACTTATTCGAGACCTTGGGTGAATATAATCCAACATACTTATGATACTCATTTATTCTAGTCGTGAGGTTCAGTTTGTTGTTATACTTTACATTAAGTGTTTACATATATCGTATACAACATTCTTAATCATACTATATTTTAGCAGTGGGTTATAAACACACAGGTTGCAAGTTTTGTATGGGCGGGATTTGCAACTGAGTGGATTTATAATGCCTTTGCTGTGAAAACATTCTTACTCATACTATATTTTAGCAGTGGGTTGTGAACACACAGGTTGCAAGTTTTGTATGGGCGGGATTTGCAACTGAGTGGATTTACAATGCCTTTGCTGTGAAAACATTATTTAAAACCTTTTCAATTTATTTTCAATAAACTCTATGAACTCACCAACCTTTGTGTTGACGCTTTTAGCATGTTTATCTCAGGTCCATAATAAACGAGGATTGCACGGAGGAGCACGGATACTGAAAGAAGGCTAAAATTTTATTAATCTTTGATAACTTATTTGACAAACTGTAAACTACTGGGACCTCATTTTGTAAACTCTGATAATTGAATAATAAATATTTCAAAATGGCTAATTTAGAGACCGTTTTCTATTATTATAACTGTTATGCCGTCGAGTAATACCCAGCTTTAATTCCGCTGCGTATCCCAAATTTGGGGGTGTTACAGATTGGTATCAGAGCTATAGTTATAGAGAAACGGGTCTAATTGAGATCCGAACTATAACCACTTTTCACAAAAATATTTTATAGCCTTTCGTTGTCCGTGCCTTCCAGCCTCCGGATGATTATGTAACTTCTAGGTAATTATGTTACTCAAAAACTTTAGTAAACTGGTATATACATTTATGATATACTTCTGATCACTTTATACAAACAAACATATCTGCAGATGCCTATTCTAAGGCATTACGTTTTATTCCTATTTCCCTAAGCATGTATCTATTTCAATATTTTCAAAAATTTACAAAATTTTCCTAAGACGTTGTGGTTTCCACAATTCTTATCTTATTTACGTTAAAAATATACTCTCCACTATTTTAAAAACTATGTCAACTCACCTTGATTATCTTACTCCCATATCCAAACATGAGTGTAAATACTCTCTCCGTACTCCCAGAATACTTAATTCATCGATTAATTACGACTATTAAGTCAGAAATTCTTAAGTAGGATGATTTGCAATGTCTTTATTTAAATGAATTGGGACGCCTTTTTATTTAAATAAAGAAATTATGAATCACCGAACCATAAGTTTATATTTCTTTATTTACATTGTTTTTGGACGCCTCGCTATGTAAATAATGAATTATAAATAAGTGGGCTTAATTGTAAATAATGAATTATACATATGTTAACTTATGACAAGCAAACAAGCAAACTAGTGATTTTTATGAAATGCCACGACCACAATTGTATAACTTTGATATTTGACACTTACTTACTGTTAAAGAGGACTTAACAAGGAAAACATAGCAATTTGAATCACCCAAAACGAGTACACGAGTCAAAAGTTATGACCATTTGAAGTTAGCGAAACCAAAACGGCAAAACTGCCTAAATAGCATTCTGATCAAATTTTGATTTTGGAAGTCCCACTTCTGTTCCGATTCATCAAAAAGTTAAAACACGAAAGTTGTCCGGAACGACGTTTTCGTTCAGGAACAAAGAAGCTCGAGCCCTGAAAACGCTTTCTGAGTGATAATTTTCTTCAAATTCTTAACAGCCCATTTTTAGACCAAAGTTACTATATAATGGTTATAATTAGATGAGACCAAGAGGTCTAATGACCTAAAGCCGAGACCACAACCATGGCTAAAGCCAAGGTTGAGTCTCAAGACCATGGTAACAATGACCAAGGTCACGGCAAAGCCACGGCTAAAGACCATATAACTTTTAAAGATAAAAGACTTATATATATAAGTTATCAAATACTACAATAGTAGGGAGCCTCATGTGAGGAGTTCATTAAGTAAGCCGTCGAGACGAGTTGTGGATTTACGAATTAAAGTGTCCTGGCTCCTCGAACGTTTACTCCATGACTTCTGAATTATGTCGGCCCGAACGGTAGTAAGAGATATACAACCTATACATGTTTCATAGACCATTTATATTCAAAGACTTACACTATATACTAAGTACTACATCATGAACATTATGCAAGACATATATAGGCAATTCTTGTATTCTTAGACGTTACTCCAAACCTAAGTCGCAACGTTCTATTATAGGCTGCTCTTAGAGATTTTCGCGATTTGACTACCACTTTCATTTCTCATTACATAGCTTAAGGTGAGTCATAGCCCCTACTCTTTTCGTACTTGTTTTAACTCTTGGGGGGGATACATGCTCAACTACTTGTTTACTTGTACAAATACTCAAAACATTTATACTTGATTGTTTTATACTTGATTGTCTTATACTTGATGGCATTATACTTGATTTCATACATACATGACTGTCTTTTATCTTTGGGAAGTGGCTCCCAGTAAACTTATATCTTTGGGAAGTGGCTCCCAGTTTTCTTTGGGAAGTGGCTCCCAGTTGTCTTTGGGAATTGGCTCCCAAGTGAGGTCTTCGGAGATGAAGTAGAGACTCACTACTAATTGCTTAATTGTTTTGATGAACTTATACATGTCTTTATTATACTATATTGTAGCAGTGGGTTGTGAACACACAGGTTACAAGTCTCTTATGGCGGGACTTGTAACTGAGTGGATTCTCAATGCCTTTGCTGTGTGAACATTCTTTTGAGGCTTTTTCAACTGTTTTAAGACAAACTCTATGAACTCACCAACC
Source organism: Artemisia argyi (assembly GCA_030686995.1). NCBI lineage: Eukaryota > Viridiplantae > Streptophyta > Magnoliopsida > Asterales > Asteraceae > Artemisia > Artemisia argyi. The sequence continues at coordinate 89,075,898 of CM060676.1, forward strand.
ATTGTGTTGACACTTTAGCATGTTTATCTCAGGTTAGTAAGGCGATAGCTAGTGCGTGGAACTTAGAGTCAAGCTGCATATTCTGAAGCTATCATTTACCATTCAAAACATTTTGTATACATTTATGTATCATACTTTGGAATCTCATGTTTGTAACTTTGAATTCATTAATCGAATGGTAACTTTTCAAAACGTCTCATTTAGAGTTCGTTTTCTATAACTTGTACTTTGTATTATGAAGTAGCACCCCTGTGACACAGTCTTCCGCTGCGGTATTTTGGGGGTGTTACAGATTGGTACCAGAGCCTTGGTTATAGAGAACTAGGTTGCATTTAGTGCCTAGACTATAACTGCTATATACGTTGGGACCTTCCTCTTTATTTGCCTTACACACAATACATACACATATGCTTTTTGGTAGTTGTTGGTTTAGTTCCACGCTGTTAGATGATGTGACTTTAGTATTATAAGGAGCCCCAGAGATTCGTCGAGTCATTAAAAACATGGAGCTCAGTAATAACTAATTAGTTAACTTGATCTTGTGACAGTTCTTGTTTGATTAGACACAAGATTTGAGTTAAATAATATTATTGCTTAGCTTTAGGGATTTGATGACTTGATTATCTTACTATCGACCTCAGAAGGCGGATTTTGTGTCGGAAATTCTTAAGTAGGATGATTTAGAATCTCCTTATTTAAATGGATTGGGACGCCTCTTCAGTTAAATAAAGAAATTGTAAATCACCGAACTATAAGTTTATGAGACCTTACTTACATAAATTTGGACGCTTCTTTATGTAAGTAATGTGTTATAAATAAGTGGGCTTAATTGTAGCCGATACGACTCCTTAACCAGAACCTTAGACGAATCAGAGTGAACACCACTATTTTAGAGATCCCGAATTATCTTAGACACATCATAAGTAGTTAACATCAACTGAACTTCGGGACGAAGTTCTCCTTAAGGGGTACAGACTGTAACAATTCGCAATTTCAGGTTACCTTTTATTCCCGAAAATTTCACTATTCACTTTTACTATTCACTTTTCACTATTCATCTCAGAAATTTTTATTTCATATTCTCGTAAGTTAAACTATTTTAACGATAATCCGAGAGTTTGACGCTCGTCGGATCATTTCTGCAAAAATCACAAAGCCGTGTCCGAGATTTACTTTTAGGTTTAAACGTCCTTCCAGCATCCCGATATATCCATAAAACATTATAAACAATAGAAAAATGATTTTCTATCATTTTAGGACAATTCCAAAAGTTTTGGAATTTTACGTTTTTCAGTTCAGCGTTTTACGCGAATTGCGCGTTTTAGACCCGTGTTTCCAGTTTTTTAGCAGGGTTTTCGCACCCGATAGAACCTACCACTCATTTTATATTTTATTATGGACTATATTGACATGTTTAACCATATTTATAAGTTTCATATTTTTAGGATACCCGGTTTTACGTTTCGTGACTTAATAACTTACGGTTAGCAATTTACGGGTCCAAAACTAGCTACATAAGTAGGATAATACCAAGTTTTTTCATCTAGTCACCCTTATCTCTATATGGACAACTTAGGGGGGGAGGATTCACACTTGTGGCATGATCTCATGACTTTAGCCATTAGATCAATACTTATTTACAACTTTGTCTCCAAGTTTAGCAAAAATATCCTAAAAACTAACCTCCTCAATGAACTTTCCTAGACACCTTCCTAACCTCCTCTTCATGCTATAAATAGAGAGCTCATTCCATTCTTTCTTCATAAATCAAACGCCACACCCTTTAATCATAGCACCATGATCCTTTGATCTTCAATATACAAGTTACACTACAAAGTTCAAGGTCTTAGTATTCTCTACCTAGTTCTTAAGTTTGTTTGGTGATTCCATGGTTGAATTAGGAGCTACACAAGGTTACTAGGGCTGAAGTTAAATGGTTTTCACAAGGGTTAGATCAAGGCTAGCAAGGGTTACAAGAGTTATGGTGAAGGGTTTACAAGCTTAGGTTTAGTGTCCTAGTTCCATACTTGACTTCCTTTCTTTAGAAAGCCAAAAGTTGTAAGCAAACCCTATTACACTTTCTTGCTCAATATCATTTCATGTTTATTATGTTTCTTTCATGCTATATATGTTCTTGTTATTGTATTCATGATGTTTAAAAATGGATAAAACGAGTATTGGTATACATATGTTAACTTATGACAAGCAAACAAGCAAACTAGTGATTTTTATGAAATGCCACGACCACAATAGTATAACTTTGATATTTGACACTTACTTACTGTTAAAGAGGACTTAACAAGGAAAACATAGCAATTTGAATCACCCAAAACGAGTACACGAGTCAAAAGTTATGACCATTTGAAGTTAGCGAAACCAAAACGGCAAAACTGCCTAAATAGCATTCTGATCAAATTTTGATTTTGGAAGTCCCACTTCTGTTCCGATTCATCAAAAAGTTAAAACACGAAAGTTGTCCGGAACGACGTTTTCGTTCAGGAACAAAGAAGCTCGAGCCCTGAAAACGCTTTCTGAGTGATAATTTTCTTCAAATTCTTAACAGCCCATTTTTAGACCAAAGTTACTATATAATGGTTATAATTAGATGAGACCAAGAGGTCTAATGACCTAAAGCCGAGACCACAACCATGGCTAAAGCCAAGGTTGAGTCTCAAGACCATGGTAACAATGACCAAGGTCACGGCAAAGCCACGGCTAAAGACCATATAACTTTTAAAGATAAAAGACTTATATATATAAGTTATCAAATACTACAATAGTAGGGAGCCTCATGTGAGGAGTTCATTAAGTAAGCCGTCGAGACGAGTTGTAGATTTACGAATTAAAGTGTCCTGGCTCCTCGAACGTTTACTCCATGACTTCTGAATTATGTCGGCCCGAACGGTAGTAAGAGATATACAACCTATACATGTTTCATAGACCATTTATATTCAAAGACTTACACTATATACTAAGTACTACATCATGAACATTATGCAAGACATATATAGGCAATTCTTGTATTCTTAGACGTTACTCCAAACCTAAGTTGCAACGTTCTATTATAGGCTGCTCTTAGAGATTTTCGCGATTTGACTACCACTTTCATTTCTCATTACATAGCTTAAGGTGAGTCATAGCCCCTACTCTTTTCGTACTTGTTTTAACTCTTGGGGGGGATACATGCTCAACTACTTGTTTACTTGTACAAATACTCAAAACATTTATACTTGATTGTTTTATACTTGATTGTCTTATACTTGATGGCATTATACTTGATTTCATACATACATGACTGTCTTTTATCTTTGGGAAGTGGCTCCCAGTAAACTTATATCTTTGGGAAGTGGCTCCCAGTTTTCTTTGGGAAGTGGCTCCCAGTTGTCTTTGGGAATTGGCTCCCAAGTGAGGTCTTCGGAGATGAAGTAGAGACTCACTACTAATTGCTTAATTGTTTTGATGAACTTATACATGTCTTTATTATACTATATTGTAGCAGTGGGTTGTGAACACACAGGTTACAAGTCTCTTATGGCGGGACTTGTAACTGAGTGGATTCTCAATGCCTTTGCTGTGTGAACATTCTTTTGAGGCTTTTTCAACTGTTTTAAGACAAACTCTATGAACTCACCAACCATTGTGTTGACACTTTAGCATGTTTATCTCAGGTTAGTAAGGCGATAGCTAGTGCGTGGAACTTAGAGTCAAGCTGCATATTCTGAAGACTTACGCTTTTATCATTTACCATTCAAAACATTTTGTATACATTTATGTATCATACTTTGGAATCTCATGTTTGTAACTTTGAATTCATTAATCGAATGGTAACTTTTCAAAACGTCTCATTTAGAGTTCGTTTTCTATAACTTGTACTTTGTATTATGAAGTAGCACCTCTGTGACACAGTCTTCCGCTGCGGTATTTTGGGGGTGTTACAGATTGGTACCAGAGCCTTGGTTATAGAGAACTAGGTTGCATTTAGTGCCTAGACTATAACTGCTATATACGTTGGGACCTTCCTCTTTATTTGCCTTACACACAATACATACACATATGCTTTTTGGTAGTTGTTGGTTTAGTTCCACGCTGTTAGATGATGTGACTTTAGTATTATAAGGAGCCCCAGAGATTCGTCGAGTCATTAAAAACATGGAGCTCAGTAATAACTAATTAGTTAACTTGATCTTGTGACAGTTCTTGTTTGATTAGACACAAGATTTGAGTTAAATAATATTATTGCTTAGCTTTAGGGATTTGATGACTTGATTATCTTACTATCGACCTCAGAAGGCGGATTTTGTGTCGGAAATTCTTAAGTAGGATGATTTAGAATCTCCTTATTTAAATGGATTGGGACGCCTCTTCAGTTAAATAAAGAAATTGTAAATCACCGAACTATAAGTTTATGAGACCTTACTTACATAAATTTGGATGCTTCTTTATGTAAGTAATGTGTTATAAATAAGTGGGCTTAATTGTAGCCGATACGACTCCTTAACCAGAACCTTAGACGAATCAGAGTGAACACCACTATTTTAGAGATCCCGAATTATCTTAGACACATCATAAGTAGTTAACATCAACTGAACTTCGGGACAAACTCTATGAACTCACCAACCATTGTGTTGACACTTTAGCATGTTTATCTCAGGTTAGTAAGGCGATAGCTAGTGCGTGGAACTTAGAGTCAAGCTGCATATTCTGAAGACTTACGCTTTTATCATTTACCATTCAAAACATTTTGTATACATTTATGTATCATACTTTGGAATCTCATGTTTGTAACTTTGAATTCATTACTCGAATGGTAACTTTTCAAAACGTCTCATTTAGAGTTCGTTTTCTATAACTTGTACTTTGTATTATGAAGTAGCACCCCTGTGACACAGTCTTCCGCTGCGGTATTTTGGGGGTGTTACATCTACTACATTTACGTCAGTACCATAGTACTATACTACCATGTAACATTGTCCATCCTACTGTTTCATTTATCAGTGTGTCTACACTAAAATTGTAACTCCCCTTACAAAGTTCGAACCTAAACTATTGTCCGCAACATCTTATAAAGTAACCACCTTTAGCAAAGTTTGTACCTAAACTATCGTTCAAACATGATGAGGCGAAAAGTGTACCGCTTTTAAGGGGTCATTTAAGCCCGAATTCGAGATTATTTGATCAATTATTGCCCTAAATCGTTCCTTTTGTCATTTTAGGTACTTTTGGAGAGAAATCTTGAAAAGGAAGCATTTTGGACGTTTTTTGAGCATAAAAGTGAAGAAAATGGCAAAGTCTCAATTTTCCTTGCTGGAACAGTACCTGACGGCGTCAAGACTCTCCGCATGACGGTGTCAAGAGTTACAAAAGAGGAGTGGAAAATACACGTGACGATCCAGAGAGTTTTCAAGCCTATGGCCTGACGGCGTCACCCAAGGCCGTCAGGGTCCAAACACTAGTGACGGCCCATAACATTTCTACACATGATGGCATCACAAATAGATCTAGGCAATATGATTTTATCATGGCGGCGAGTTGACGGCGTCATAGGCTAACACATGACACCTTCACGATGTATAATCTATATATAGTTTTCCAAATTTCATTCATTAGTGTGCAACTTTGAGGGAATAAACCCTAGTCCGAATTTTATCAGCTTTTCAAGGGTTTCAAACCCTTGATTCTTTCATGTTCAATTAAAGATAAGTATTCCTTCAAATCATTCAATATGTCTATGTGTTGTTTGATTATATCTTACGCTTGTCTTCTATTTAACATGCTAGGCTAGATCTTTATTGTGTTTGCTTAGATGTAGTGAAACCTAGATGTTGATTATGGGTTGATTGTTTGTTTATAATTGTTACGGATGATTGTATTTGATGTTCGGCTTAAGAAAACTGGCAGACTTCTATTGGTAACTTGCTTGAACGTCTTAAGAAACATGATCGGAGGTGTACTATGATTTTTGGTTGTATTTAATGCGTAGGAGAATTCTAATGATCCCATGTTAGGAGCTTCTAACGGCTCGACATAGGAGTGAATTACGATCCTATAGAGTTAGGGAATATTGTACACGGCCCTACGACTAGTATTAAGGAATATGACCCGTCATCCATGCAATTGTAACAAGCTAATCAACCTGTAAATGATATCTAGGGAGTAATGAAATCTAAGTAAACACAATTCTCCTCATTATTGTTTCCACCACATTAGTTTAGTAGTTTCATTTTCATTTCTTTTATTTTATTTTGATTGCATCTTTAGATTAATTGGGTTAGTTAGCTAGCAACTAATTCCGCCCACTCCTTCAAAAATTTAGATTTTTACATGCTTTCATAAAATATAAAAATACAAAAAGAATCATCCCTCACCTCTAGACCTAGTTTATTAGGCTTTCTAATCATAGCGACACTATTCCTGAGTTGAACGATCAATCCCCCGGTACTTGTCACTATACTATACTACAATGATCAGGTACACTGCCTGGTGGGGGTTGTAAGCTTCTCGAGATCCCTTGAGAGGTAAAACCTATTGCGAGGGCGCAATTCCCACGTATCAAGTTTTTGGCGCCACAGCCCGAGGAATAGTTATTGTCTAGGTTAGGATTTCTTTTTATTAGGTCTACTTGCTAGATTCATTTCTAGTAAGATTTTATTTTTATTTTTAGGTTTTCTTTAGTCTATCTTATTTTTTTGTGTCTTTGTTCGTATAAGGTTTGTCTTTATGGATTTAGAGAATCGCCGTTTAGAAGTTAGCAAGAGGCTTATAGCGCGTAAAAGAAGAAAGAGGGAAGTCAACACATTTAAGGAATTTAATAAACCCCTCCAGATGAAAATTGAGTTTACAGACTTCTCTCCAACCCCTGAGGAATTGAGTTACAATAGATTCCTTTTACAACACCCCTGCCCCGAAAAATATAGGAAAATGCCACGGATTAGGAAGCATAACTATAGGAACATAAAAATTCCTTGCATGATTGGGTACATGTCTAGAGAGCATACATACATTGATTTAAAAGCACCCATGAATATTATGTCTAGGCTTTACTACAACATGATAATGAATGAAAGTTTAAGCCCCAGAAAAGACCCCTACAACCCTAATCGACTATGTAATTTTGTTAAGAGAGTGAAAGGGGTACACATCTTTGTAGGAAATTTTACTTATCAATGCGACTTTGTAATCCTAGAAGATGTTAGAGTCATTACAGATCCACACTTAGGAGAAATGGTCCTAGGCCAACCTTTTGTTGAGACGACTAAGATGTACTGTGATCATGAGAAGGGAATAGTTCAGTTTACTGATGGGATAGAAAAGATCACTTTTATGATGCCTCACATGAGGGAAGAATTAAAGGACATCAAGAATGTACCAATTGATGATATTCGACCTTATGAGATTAAGGACGACGGAATTGATGATGATGTTTACTATGAGAGGAGGCGAACATACTATTCGGGTTACATGAATCTAGGCCCGGAGTACAAGCGTGATGAGAATTGGGTTAGATGTTTTGAATTAGCACAAAAGTGGGAAAGGAAAACGTAGCTCATGACCTTGAGTCGAGCTACAAGACTCGTAAATAAAGAAAATCGCTTCTTGGGACGCAACCCATGTTTTGTGTGATTTTTATTTGTTTGATTGTTATTTGCTTCCGTATGCATGCTTTATTTTTATTGTTGGTAGATCATGTTTCCAACTAAATTGTGAAAATAATTTATTTTGTTGTTTAACTTCGTCTTAACTTCATATAAAGGTATTTTGCAAAAGCTAAGTGTAAGGGGAAACCCCACATTTGTTTCTAAGAATGAAAATGATCTTGATTCGTCACAATATTAAATGAACGTGTGTATTAGTATCTGTTAGAGTCAAATGCTTGCATCGAGTCATAATGATGTTTTGCAGGATTTTCCAGGAAGTATGACATAAGTTTTTCAAGAAATTTTCCGGAAACTTAACATAAAGATTTCTGCAGGTTTCTTCTGACGGCGTCAGGGCTTAACTCCTGACGGCGTCACGTGTAAAATTCTGGAAATTTTGCGAGTTTTGTTTTTTTAACGGAGTCTTAAAGTTTTTGTTAATCCTTTAGTTTTATAAACTCCAGAAAATCTCTGCAAACATTCATTCCACAGGCATTATATCTTAAATTGTTTTCTAGGACTTGTTAGTATATATAGATTGCCGCCGATTTTACGCGAGTTTGCCTTGTTTGTTTTCTCAGGTTTAACAGGTTATAAATGACAAGAAGATGATTCATATTTCTGGAAGGGAAGCTTTGAACGTTCATTTTCTTGGAGGAAGATCTAACCTTGTTGACACACTATCCACACCGAACGAATCAGGAGAGTATTTGTTCTCATTCTTTTACCTGCTTTACTTTTACATCCTTTAATTGAACATTGGGGACAATGTTCATCATAAGTGTAAGGGGAGGGTAAATGATGATACCTTATAGGATACTATTGCACTTGAGTTTGTTTGTAGGTGTGTAATAAAACTAAGAGAAATACTTGTTAGTGTAATTTTAACGCCAAATTTAAAATTTTTTACAACATTTAGGAGTGAAACTTTAGCCTTAGCAAGCGTCTCATGGATAGGAGTTGTATGAATAGCACAAAACCGTACCATTCAGAAAAAATTTCCACCCAAATATGTGAGGTTCGCCTTTAGATTTGATAGGAAAAGCATTCATTATTAGTGCTTATGAGTGTACCGGTAGCATTTATATTCTAGAACTTGCGTTAGTGATGCATCCCGAGACCACTAGTGAGACTACATTCGTGTAGTAGGATGCACTACATGATAAGAGACATTAGGATCACCCTTGTGTTAAACCCGTATCATAATTACTTGACCATTTAAGTCATATTACTTGACTAGTAAAGTCAACTAATTTTCCCACACCTTAGCATTGTACTCATTTTTAGTACACGAAACCCCTAGTACACCCCTCCGAGCTTATCTTTTCATTTCTAACTTTAAGCATTTTTACTTAAAGGAAGAATTTGTTACAACCCACCCAAATGTGCAACCAAATCGCCTTAGCCTTCCGTGTATGCACTCATCTTCAGTGCATTATTGTTATGTGTTTAAACCCTTAGTCAATTATCCAATTGATTACATGGTTGCAAAGTCGAGTCATATCTTGTACATATTGTTTTGGGACGATTGGGACGATTGGGTAAAGTACTTGTGTTATGAGTAATGGGGAAGAACATCATATATTACCCCCATATGTGCATTAATCTTTAAAAGTACTCCAAGTGTTTTGATTATATTGATTTGAATCATTAGATTAGTTCACTGTAAAGTATGTAAAAAGTCAAGTGTAAAGGGAATGTACATTCCCTATGATGTATTATTTTGGATGGTAGGGTTAAGAGTGCATGAAAAAAAATCAAGAAAAAGAAAAAAAAATAGAAAAAGAAAAGAGAAAAAACATACGGACTACCATCCCGTTTCATTCTATGTTTGTTTTATGTTTTTGTTATTTTTGATTGATTAGCTTAAGACGAGCCGAGTCTTGGCTTAGCAACGCCATATTGTACATGTAATTAACCAAGATGATTAACTCGCCACCAGTAAATATTGCCTTTATCCAACAAAACCGTGTTTTTCATATCCCTACACCTAACGTTATAACCCTTTAAAAGACCTCTTTGATAGTTTATCCTAGGCGCTTACGCCAAGTGGTGGAGGTTTGATCCTTTCCCAAGCCTATGGTAATCTATTTTGCTATGACAGGTAGTGAGAGATGTTTTCCATTTCCTTATTATGATATATACTTTATTACACCCGAGAGATGTGAGTATCTAAACACTATTTGTGCGGTGCTAGTGTATGACCTCCGTGCTTGTTTTTGGTTTTTATTGGAACGATTATTTGTTGTAATTACTTTCATATTAGTGTTAAATGACCCCTAACTTGTATTTTGATTAAAATAAAAGTGCATTTGCTTGAGGACAAGCAAATCTCAAGTGTAAGGGTATTTGATGAGGCAAAAAGTGCACCACTTTTAAGAGATCATTTAAGCCCGAATTCGAGATTATTTTAGGTACTTTTGGAGAGAAATCTGGAAAAGGAAGCATTTTGAACGTTTTTGGAGCATAAAAGTGAAGAAAACGGCAAAGCCTCAATTTTCCTTGCTGGAATAGTACCTAACGACGTCAAGACTCTCCACATGACGGCGTCAAGAGTTACAAAAGAGGTGGAAGTGGAAAATACACGTGACGATCCAGAGAGTTTTCAAGCCTATGGCCTGACGACGTCACCCAAGGCCGTCAGGGTCCAAACACTAGTGACGGCCCAGAAAATTTCTACACATGACGGCGTCTAATTAGGTGAAAAATGAACCGTTTTTAGGGTGTTCATTTAAGACCGGATTAGAATTTATTTGATCAAATATTGCCCTAAATCGTTCCTTTTGTCATTTTAGGTACTTTTGTAGTGAATTCTGGAAAAGGAAGCATTTTGGACGTTTTTGGAGCATAAAAGTGAAGAAAACGGCAAAGTCTTAATTTTCCTTGCTGGGAACCGTACCTGATGGCGTCAAGAGTCTTCATGTGACGGCGTCAAGAGTAAAACAAGAGGTGGAAGTGGTGACGGTCCAGAGAAAACGTGACGGCGTCACGTTTGGCCGTCAAGGTTCAAGATATGGTGACGGCCCAGAACTGAATTACACATGACGGCGTCAAATCTGGATCTAAGCAATCCGATCTCATCATGGGCGGCGAGTTGACGGCATCAGAAATTCCTTCTTGACGCCGTCACCTTGTAAAATCTATATATAGTTTTGCAATTTTCATTCAAAAAGAGGGATAAGTAGGGTGTAACTTTGGAGAAACCCTAGCACGAATTTTACTGCCTTTTCAAGGGTTTTTACCCTTTGAAACCTTTCATGTCAATTTGAGATAAGTACTCTATCAATTCATTCAATATGTCTATGTGTTGTTTGAATATATCTTACGCTTGTCTTGAATTCAACATGCTAGGCTAGATCTCTTGTGTGTTTGCTTAGATGTAGTGAAACCTAGATGTTAATTATGGGTTGATTGTTTGTTTATAGTTGTTGCGGATGATTGTATTCGATGTTAGGCTTAAGAAAACTGGCAGACTTCCATATGGTAACATGCTTGAACGTCTTAAGAAACATGAACCAATGCGTACTAGGTTATCATGGTTGTATTTAATGCATGAGCGAATTCTAATGAATGTTAGGAGCTTTTAACGGCTCGACATACGAGTGAAGTAGGAGCTTATAGAGTTGGGGAAGTACGTACGCCACCCCACGAATGGTATTAAGGAATATAACCCGTCATCCATGCAATTGTAACAAACTATCAACCTGTAAAAGATATCTTGGGAGTAATGAAACCTAAGTAAACACAACTCTCCCCGTTATTGTTCACACCACTAGTTTAATTAGCTTTATTTTCATTTCTGTTATTTTAGTTTGATTGCATCTTAGTTATTGGGTTAGTTGATTAGCAACTAATTCCGCCCGCTCTTCCAAAAACCGAGATTTTTAATTGCTTTTATAAAAATATAAAAATATAAAAATACAAAAAGAATCATCCCTCACCTCTAGACCTAGTTTTTAGGTTTTCTAATCCTAGCGACACTATTCCTGAGTTGAACAATCAATGTGACACCCCCAAAATCGGGTCGCAGTGGAAGAATATGTCACTGGGTGCTACAAAATTGGCTCACAACACAGAGTAAAGACAACGGATTTACCTTTCCGTTTTAAACAAAAATGTTCATTAAAAGATTTAAATAAGTTTAAAACATCATTTAAGTGTGGAAATACAAAAGCCCATAAAAGCATTTATGCGGTCCCAAATATATCAGAGTCATCTATGACCATGTCATGCCATGCCAAAAGCCTTCAACAATTAGTTATTGCTTTAAACCTGAAAATACATTCTAAAAAGTGTCAACACGAGGTTGGTGAGTTCATAGGTTTGTATAAATAGCAATTTAGTGTAAAAGAAATTTGAGTTCGGTAAAATTTTTGTGACCATTGTGTCACTCACAATGTCATGAAAATATAGTTTACTTTCAAGTAAAAGTAGTAATGTGGACCACAAGGTTTTCGAGTGTGAATAACCATCCACATACAAATCAAGTTCAGTTTTAGTGGCAACTGTTCTACTCACAGCGTCAGGAAAAGTATCAATAAAGTAGACCATAAGTGTTAGGCAAAAGTTGGACCATAGGCAAAGTATGTGAACATTACAACGGATATAATGTCACACAAAAGTAAAAGTCTATTACGCTAGCACTAAGTTCATGCAACCGAAGCTCGACAGTTCAGTGCGCTACATGTAGCACATAAATAATAATCAGGGGCCCATAGCGAGTGTTTAACCCAATACACTCGTAATCCGGTTTGATATACGCCCGCATTGACCCGTCTGGTCAACCGAATGGGGGAGTCACCCCAATAGATCTATTTATATCAATTGCGCATTCCAGCAGGAATTAACGGCTCATGAAGGTGGGCATATCAGTGGGTTCAGGGGCTTAGGCTAACTGCGCAATAGTTTTAGGAAAATAAAGTATTGTTTGTGGTCCAGAAAATGTTTTGCACGATTCTCACCCCAAGGTTTGTAAAAACAAGTATAGGTAAATTGGGGCTATAAATTCACATATATGATTTAAACACTTGTGTCTATAATAAGGTAATCCAGTATACAATAAGTAAATAAATCATGCTTCAAGTAAGAGCAAGTAACGAGTTTAAGTATAAACAAGCATTGAGTTTAGTTAAAAACGAGCATGTATTATCCCCCAAAACAATTATAAAACAAGTAAAAGTAGGGGCATGAACTCACCTTAGTAAAGTAGTCTGAATAGAGTAAAGTCAAATAGTGTAAGTGTGCGGCACCAACACGCGACCTAGATTAGTATGACAAGTTTAGTTTACAGTTTCAAGTTAAGACTCAAAAAGGTTTAACTAAGTTTAAAAGTTTTAAGATTTTTGTGTTGTTATTGCTTGTGTGGCAGTCTTTAAGTTAAAAAAAAGAAAAAAAAAAAAAAAAAAAAAAAAAAAAAAAAAAAAACAGTTTCAAGGTGTACGTAAGTATTGGCTCTTGAAAAGTGCTTAAGTATATAAGTATGTAAAAATATTCGTAAGAAATGTGGTCGTGATAATTATACGTCGTCGATACATAATATAGTTATAATATATTTGTTGTAAATAATCCTTACATTATTTAGTTTTCGTATTCTAGTTGAGTTTATAAAAATAGAGTAAGTATAAAAATTCGACAAAAAGTGGGCATGGCCTAGTCGTAAACATGATTTTTTTTTTTTCCTTTATAAATTAAGTGTTGCCAATGTCAATATATAGTTTACATAACAATTTAATTGATTAAATATACTTTGTATAAATCTTGTAGAAAATGTACTAATTAACTTTTATAGTTCAAGTACCATAAGGGTACTTTGCCAAAAAAATAAATAGGAAATGAAAGGTCAGGTGCAGGGATCAAACCCCTGACCTCAGGTTCAACAACCCAACGCCCAAACAAACATACCAAACAGCTTGTTTCGTTAGTTTACTCAAATAGTTTACTTATATGGACCTTCAGTACAGTATTTCATTTGTATTTGCTTAACAGTATGTATATATTAGTGGTTTGCGTTCGTTATAGCCGGATCTAAGTGTGTTTCCAAGGTTAATATGGTGTGTTAACAACCAAATAAGTCACAAACTCGAAGCTTATACGTTGGGCTCGAGTGGATCTCGACCCAGCCCCAATTTGACCCAAACCAAAACCAACATAATTTGTAGACCAAGTTTGATAAGTAAAAAAAATGTAAAATAAAAATAAAAAAAATCAAGTATTAAGCCTTAAAATAAAAGTAAAAAAAAAAAAAAAAAAAGTAAGCACTTGTCCAAGATTGAGCCATTACTTATGTTTTTATTAGATCTTTAAGTCACTTGTGTTTTCTTTGTGACTAAAAATATTTACTAAGCTCGTTTATTTTTGTAAAAATCGAAATGTTTTAAAAATATGCCAAAGCTTATTTCTCATTTGCTTATTAGAGTACTAGGAAGAAAATTTATGCCACACAAGTTCAACAAAATAATTCTTGCACTTTTCTTTTACATGTATTCGACTTGGTATATAGTTCAAGGAAACGAATTTATAACATTTAATCCTCAACCATATTCACAACATCAATATTCAAGCTTAAAAACATATTTAAATCAATTAAACACAACATTTAATTTTTAAAGAAAACCTTACAGTGATTGCATGGGAATCGACAAAGAAGAAAGACCAAGAAGTTGCTTTCAAGCTTTTACTCAAAATTTCCAAACTCATCACACCTTTGAATGCACTAGTAGCTTTGAAAGAATTTGTGAAATGTGAATGTGTGCTTCCCGTGATGAACTGATGATCGATCAGTTATAAGTAGAAGGAAAAAGGATTCCCTTTGGTCCATTTAGCTAGTGGATAATAGTAAGACCTTTTGTGTTTATTGTCCATGTATTAGAGATCAAAGCTACTTTAAATATATATAACCAAGACATGCATGTGACAAAGTGGGTTGTACAAGAGGCGACAATACTCTTTTTTTTCTTTTTTCTTTTCTTTTTTTTTTTTTACGGAAGGAAGATTATTTTGATTTTTAGTTATGTATTTCGTGTCCCGCTTGAGCTTAAATGTGTGTCGTGGTGTCCCGATTTGACGTTTTTAGCAAAACGTGTAACATACAGTTTTTGAGCGTGTTTATAAAAGTGATATTAAAATATTATATCTGACTCATAAAAATATTTATTTGACTTTTGTCATAACTAACTGTGTATCGGTACGCGTGCGGTGTCATCTTCAAGGAAAAACAAGATATCCTCTCGTTTTTAAAATTTAAACATTAGTAAACATCAGGAAAATAATATTTCACATTTTCTGATAAAATAAATTGTCTGCAAATGTTAATGTGTGTCACAATACGTGGGATAGCTCCTCTTGATTTAGTCAAGTGAGCTCGTATATGCTCAGCTAATTAGATAAGTAATAATAAATAGAAATCTATTATTAAAAATAATGTTTGGAAAATTACGGGTGGTTACAATCAATCCCCCGGTACTTGTCACTATACTATACTACAACGATCAAGTACACTGCCTGGTGGGGGTTGTAAGCTTCTCGAGATCCCTCGAGAGGTAAAGCCTGGTGCGATTCCCACGCATCAAGTTTTTGGCGCCGCAGCCCAGGGAAACAGTTATTGTCTAGGTTATAATTTATTTTTATTAGGTCTACTTGCTAGATTCCTTTTTAGTAAGATTTTTATTTGTATTTTTAGCTTTCTCGTAGTCTATCTTTTCTTTGTGTCTTTGTTCGTAAAAACCTTTCCATTGACTATTCCGTTAGCCACTATGGAGAACGCGAATCCACCATACTACCAACCACGTAATTCACCCACTCCAAATGACATCTTGATGTTTAAACAACATGAAGATGAACCTATCTATGATGCATGAGCTCATTTTAAATATTTAATCCGAAAAGTCCCTCATCATAATTTCGATCTATGGTCCCAAATTGAAATTTTTTACCATCGTGTCGACCACTATACCAAAATGGACATTAACCATACCGCAGATGGGGACCTTTGGGGATTAAGTGCTGATGAAGCATGGGAAGCCATAGAGAATTGTGCCATACTTGCCAAAAAAAATGGACAACCCAACAAATGTTGTTACGGATCAATTAATAGCAAGTTTGAGGGAACAAGCAAGAAGTTTGTTTAGGGATAATAAACCTATAGATGAGATAACTGGGTGCACGGAGTGGTTTGATTTCCCCACAATACAAGCTGAGCGCATTGGTAATCTTGATAAGATGGAGGATAGGGTTGAAAATCTAAGCCCACCAAGTACCCCACACGTCATACCATCATTTGAGGCATACACACTGCCCATGACTTTTTCGAATGAAGTAGATGAGACTTTAGGAATCCCAATTGAGGTAGAACCTTTGAACCAAACACAACTAGAGGATATGGGTTTGAATACTTATAATGATAACCTTACTCTTAGTCCTAGGGAAGTTCCTAGTTTTATGAATCTGAGCCTCAACCAAAACCGTTACCTAATCTTCCATCCTTGGATGAAAATTTAGGAATTGAAATAGGTCCCGATACACCCATCAAACCATATAGTCCGGGTAGTCTTAAGACAAAGGTAATGGACTCTAAGCCTTGTAGAGAGAAAGCCAATATAGGAGTGAAAAATGACCTTACATGCTTACATCACCCATTTATAATTGATCACAAGAAACATTATGGGTTTAAACCCAGTTTATTAGGTCAAGATGGATCCCGAACTAGGAGTCTCTCGAAGTTGATAGAAAATGATCCCTTTCTAGGAGAAAATCATAATCCACCCATTAACCCAATTAAATTAGGTAAGGTTATGATGATAGGAACACAAATCTTTTAGCATATAATTCATCCACCACACGTTACTCACGAGGCATATTTCCACCCTAAGGGTGTCTATCGCTACTTCCACCCGCACTTAATTCAAAGTGTAGGGAAAACCTCCCCTATTTCCGTTAAATAAGGGTAGAGTCAGCTCGTGACTCGAACAAAAACAAGCGCTTATTGGGAGGCAACCCAAGCTTTATTTGTTTGTTTGTTTGTTTGATTTTATTTGTTTTCGTATGCATGCTTTATTTTATTGTTGGTAAATCATGTTTCAAACTAAAATTGTGAAAATGCTTTATTTTGTTGTTTAACTTCGTCTTAACTTCATATAAAGTTATTTCGCAAAAGATAAGTGTAAGAGGAAACCCCAAATATGTTTTTAAGAACAAAATTGATCATGATTCTCCATAATATTAAATGGACATGTGTATTAGTATTTGTTAGAGTCAAATGTTTGTATCGATTCATAATGATGTTTTGCAGGATTTTCTAGGAAGAAGGACATAAGTTTTTCCAGAAATTTTTCGGAAACTTAACGTAAAGATTTCTGCAGGTCACTTCTGACAACGTCAGGAGTTAACTCCTGACGGCGTCATGTGTAAAATTCTGGAAATTTTGCTAGTTTTGTTTTTCTAACAGTGTCTTGAAGTTTTTGTTAATTCTTTAGTTTTATAAACTCCAGGAAATCTGCAAACATTCATTCCACAAGCATTATATCTTACATTGTTTTCTAGGATTTATTAGTATATATAGATTGCCGCCGATTTTAAGCGAGGTTGCCTTGTTTGTTTTCTCAGGTTTAACAGGTTACATATGACAAGAAGATGATTTATTTTTCTGGAAGGGAAGCTTTGAATGTTCATTTTCTTGGAGGAAGATCTAACCTTGTTGACACACTATCCACACCGAACAAATCAGGGGAGCATTTGATTTCATTCTTTTACCTATTTCACTTTTACATTCTTTAATTGAACATTGGGGACAATGTTCATCCTAAGTGTAAAGGGGAGGGTAAATGATGATACCTTATAGGATACAATTGTACTTGAGTTTGTTTGTTTGATGGTTGGTGTGTAATAAAACTAAGAGAAATACTTGTTAGTGTAATTTTAGCGCCAAATTTAAAATTTTTTTACAACATTTAGGAGTGAAACTTTAGCCTTAGCAAGCGTCTCATGGATAGGAGTTGTATGACTAGTACAAAACCGTATCATTCAGAAAAATTTTCCACCCAAATATGCGAGGTTTGCCTTTAGATTTGATAGGAAAAGCATTTATTATTGGTGTTTGATGAGTGTGTAAATACTCATCATTTTTAGTCAAATCTGAACTGCAAAACGATTAAAAACACTAAAAAATGCACCAAAACACGAAGAAAATCCCAAAGACCGTGTTTTATACGTTTCTGATGCAAAACGAGTGAAAACAAACGAAAAACGAACAAAATTTGCATAATTGGCAGTTTCAGTCCCCCAACGTTCATAATTTGACAAAACTAGTCCCTAAGCATTTATTTCAAAGAAAAGTCAACCCAAGCTCTTTAAAAGTCAAAAGATATCACAAATGATCTTTGGGTAAAAAAGGTTTAAAAAATATGCAAGTTTAGTCCTTGGAATTTCAAAAGTGACAGTTTTGGTCCCCGGGAATTATAACTTGAAGAAAAGTGATCACAATGACCTTGGGAATTCAAGACTTGGCAGATTGGGTCCTTGAAGAGAGTTTGAAAAGTTGGCAGCTTTGGTACCTCGGAATTCAGAAAATACACAATGGGTCCTTGGGCTTAATCCTAAACTAACACTTAACCCTAAACCTAAATTACCCATTACCCTTAACAAAGCCCAGTCCACTCCTTTTTACTACAACCCGGCCCAAACCACCCTTAATAATAAAAGTATAAAACGTACCATTGACCAGTCAAAAACCCAGTCACCATCTTCATGTAAACCCCTTCCCGCCATAACCAGCCATCACCATCCCACCCATCACCATCCTCGTTTGTCCTCAAACACCACTCCTAATCCCACTATAATCTCCTCATACTCACAAACTTGTACCTACCACCCTCCACGTTGGCAATCCACAACTCAATTAGGCGCCAAAACTTAAATTGAGGGCTGTGATGATATCTAAAGCACTTCAACGAATGGGATTTGTTCTAAAAAGCACAAGGAAGAGTTTGGCAGTGTTTTATCTCACAAAAGAAGCACAAAGAGCAAAGAGAACCCTAGTCGACTAGTAGTATAAATAGGGGCATTGTAAGCCCTAATGAGGCATCCCTTCTCTTAGTTTCTTTTTTGTTTTAGCATCTATTTCAACTTGTAATTCTGAATTTCAAATTTAATTGAAGTTATTCTTAAGTTATTTCAAATTCGCAATTTTACTCAAAAATATTACATTTCTTGTATTTACTCTACATACTTATTTATTGTTCCTAGAGTCCTTGTTTATGCATGTCAAAGCTGTTTGAAACAAAAAAAAAGAAAATAATTCAGAAAAGAAAAAAAATAGAGAAAGAAAAAATTAAAAAAAAAATAAAGAATGGTGGAAGAAGAAAGAAAATGGAGTTAGCAGTGGCAGCATTGGAGAATGGTTTAGAGCTCAGGGGAGCACATAGGATATGATCTTTGATTCCTTGGTTCTTAATTTACTCATGCTTTTGGAGGACAAGTAAGAATTTGTGTACTGATTTTGTTGAAATTTTGTGATATACATTATTTGTTGTTTATTGTCTGAATTTGTTGAATTAGGTTCAGCTTAGCTTAGTGTAGGTGTAGTATTCTATTTTTATTGCTTATTTTGCTATTTCCTTTGAAATACTTAAAATCAGCTTAGTACAAGGGTGTTTGGATCACGTTTGATACCCCTGCTCTAATAGTCATCTTGGTGTTAATTTGATTTAGACACATTGCTTTAGGTATAACTAAGTCAGTTCTTGCACAAAATAGGTAGGGTAAAAGGCAAAAAGTCAAAATTGGATTTCATGTCTCATTTTTGCTTGACTGTTTAAATGAAAGGATGCATAACAATGAATTTTAGTTTAAGAGCAGTTTAGGTAACTTAATCTAGCCTCATTATAACCTAGGGGATCACTCTCAGTTAGTTAGATAGAATCAAAACTCACCAAAGTCAATATTTCAAGTTCATTCCCAAAAGTCAAAGTTCATGTTGTCCAGAAAATCCAAAAATTCCAGGAATTATTATAAAATTTGTGTTAGGTTTTGAGATTTGAAATTTCTTGAGTGTGAAGTGTCCCGGTTGAACTTTAGAATCCCATAGGTGTCTTAATTTTGTGAATTTTCTTGTGGATCCCACCTTGCTCCAAATAGACCTGCAGGGAACGTTTCTCCCCTGCACCCATTTTGACCCAAACTACAAATTGAGCTTTCCTTGGTAAATTCTGGGCAAGTGGAGGTATCCTTGGGTGTTTAAGACAGGTCCCTAGTTAGTAGTCAGGAATTAGGAGATAGGTTTCCTCTTGAAACTTATTAAAGTGCTTAAAATTAAGCACTAACTTGGCCCTTTTTGTCCTTTTTGCTGCTGCTACTATTCTTTCTTGATCTACTGAGCTTGTTGATCTCTAGTTTGGTATTGAATCTGTTGTATTTGCTATTTACTGTGGCTTTTGTTAAGTTTGATTAAGCTGATGTAAGCTTATTAGAAGTATCAGTTTATAGGTGTTGTGTGAAAGTGCAAGAAACGAATTTTGAATAAATTATATTTGATCTTGAATCTGTTTCTTTTGAAATCATAATCCATCCCAATATTGTTGTTGTTATCTGATTTCAAAAAAAAAGGGGGGGGGGGGGGGGGGGGGTTAGTAATATTGTTTAGATTTTGAGGTGTAATGAACAAAAGAGAAACAAAAGAGTTAAAAAAATGTTTGGAATGTTTTGCAAAAAGTCAGGGTTGAACCCCTGACCTCTTGGACACCCACACAGACACAACAAACCACACCACAACCAACGTGCCCTTGGGACTTTTCTCAATTGTTTTACCTCATCAATTCCTTTATTATAGTGTTGCTTTTATACCTTTTTAGCTTATGAAATCTGTTTAAGCTTTTATCAGCTTATTTGTGATAGCTTTTTCCAATTCAGTATTTTTATTAAGTTTGCAATAGTGTAAAATAATTTCCATAAAAGTTTCAGATTTTTCTAAGTGTTAGATTAATTATTAGAATTTTATTTAGTTAAATTAGAATTTAATCCATAAAAATTAGAGTTTCTATTAAAAAAATAATTTTCTTTTTCCTAAAAATTTCTTTTATTTTGTAGTACGTTAGAAAATTATTCGTAAACCCGTAGGACGTTTTTATCTTAAATTTCACGTTTTAATTTGTACGTTGACGTTTATTTTTAATAAACGTCACGTTTTTAATTTAGTTAACGTTTTAGGATTCCCGATACCTAATTATGTTTACCCGTAGTGTTTTAGGTTTTTTTTCCTAGTTTGTTAGTTGCCTTAGATTAATTTATTTTCACCTTCGTTCGTTAATTTTCAAATTTCGTTAACTTAACGTATCGCAAAACCAAATAACCTTTCCAATCATACAAGATTTTAATTCCAATCTCATTCGAAGCTTTCCGTTCACACCTCGTTGGGGTACGACCCGGGAAATCACTTCCCGGTCTCATAATTTGAATATCACTTTCACAAGTTTTGCGAGGTAATCGTTTTCCTAAACGGTTTACTCGTATTACTTCACGTCTAGTTTTCTCATGATAACTTAGACTTCACGTTTGTTGATATTTTGATAATTTTTGTTTGCACACACCAAACCACAACGAATCAGTGCTTATGAGTGTACCGGTAGCAGTTAGATTCTAGAACTTGCGTTAGTGATGCATCCCGAGACCACTAGTGAAACTACATTCGTGTAGTAGGATTTACTACATGATAAGAGGCATTAGGATCACCCTTGTGTTAAAACCCGTATCATACTTGACCATTTAAGTCATATTACTTGGCTAGTAAAGTCAACTAATTTTTCCCACACCTTAGCTTTGTACTCATTTTTAGTATACGAAACCCCTAGTACACCCCTCCGAGCCTATCTTTTCGTTTCTAACTTTAAGCATTTTACTTAAATGAAGAATTTGTTACAACCCACTTAAATGTATACCCAAATCGCCTTAGCCTTTCGTGTATGCACTCATCTTTAGTGCATTATTGTTATTTGTTAAACCCTTAGTTAATTATCTAATTGATTACATGGTTGCTAAGTCGAGTCATATCCTTGTACATATTGTTTTGGGACGATTGGGACTCATGGGTAAAGTATTTATGTTTTGGAGTAATGGGGAAGATCATCTATTACCCCCATAGGTGCGTTAATATTAAAAGTACTCCAAGTGTTTTGATTATCTTAATTTGAGTCATTAGATTAGTTTATTGAAAAGTATGTAAAAATTCAAGTGTAAGGGGAATGTTCATTTCCTATGATGTATTATTTTAGATAGTAGGGTAAGAGTGTATGAAAATATATATATATATATATATATATATATATATATATATATATATATATATATATATATATATATATATATAAAGAGAAAAGAGAAAAACATACGGACTACCATCCCATTTCATTCTATGTTTATTTTATGTTTTTGTTATTTTTCATTCATTAACTTAAGTCGAGTCTAGTCTTGACTTAGCAACGCCATATTGTACATGTAATTAACCAAGATGATTAACTCGCCACCAGTAAAGATTGCCTATATCCAACAAAACCGTGTATTCCATATCCCTACACCTAACGTTATAACCCTTTAAAAAGACCTATTTGATAGTTTATCCTAGGTGCTTACGCCATGTGGTGGAGGTTTGATCCTTTCCCAAGCCTATGGTAATCTATTTTGCTATGACAGGTAGTGAGAGATGTTTTCCATTTCCATATTGTGATAATTACTTTATTACACCCGAGAGATGTGAGTATCTAAACACTATTTGTGAGGTGCTAGTGTATGACCTCCGTGCTTGTCTTTCGTCTTTAGTGGAACGATTATTTGTTGTAATTACTTTTATATTAGTGTTAAATGACCCCTAACTTGTATTTTGTTTAGAATAATAGCGCATTTGCTTGAGGACAAGCAAATCTCAAGTGTAAGGGAATATGATAAGGCGAAAAATTTACCGTTTTTAGGGGGTAATTTAAGCCCGGATTTGAATTTATTTGATCAAATATTGCCCTAAACCGTTCCTTTTGTCATTTTAGGTACTTTTGGAGTGAATTATGGAAAAGGAAGCATTTTGGACGTTTTTGGAGCATAAAAGTGAAGAAAACGGCAAAGTCTTAATTTTCATTGCTGGGAATAGTACCTGCCGGCGTCAAGAGTCTTCATGTGTTGGCGTCAAGAGTAAAACAAGAGGTGGAAGTGATGACGGTCCAGAGAAAACGTGACGGCGTCACGTTTGGCCGTCAAGGTTCAAGATATGGTGACGGCCCAGAACTGAATTACATATGACGGCGTCAAATCTGGATCTAGGCAATCCGATCTCATCATGGGCGACGAGTTGACGGCGTTAGAAATTCCTTCTTGACGTCGTCACCCTGTAAAATCTATATATAGTTTTGCAATTTTCATTCAAAAAGAGAGACAAGTAGGGTGTAACTTTGGAGAAACCCTAGCACGAATTTTACTGCTTTTTCAAGGGTTTTTACCCTTTGAAACCTTTCATGTCAGTTTGAGATAAGTACTCTTTCAATTCATTCAATATGTCTATGTGTTGTTTGAATATATCTTATGCTTGTCTTGAATTCAACATGCTAGGCTAGATTTCTTGTGTGTTTGCTTAGATGTAGTGAAACCTAGATGTTAATTATGGGTTGATTGTTTGTTTATAGTTGTTGTGGATGATTGTATTCGATGTTAGGCTTAAGAAAACTGGCAGACTTCCGTATGGTAACATGCTTGAACGTCTTAAGAAACATGAACCAGTGCGTACTAGGTTATTATGGTTGTATTTAATGCATGAGCGAATTCTAATGATCCCATGTTAGGAGCTTTTAACGGCTCGACATAGGAGTGAAGTAGGAGCTTATAGAGTTGGGGAAGTACGTACGCCACCCCACGAATGGTATTAAGGAATATAACCCATTATCCATGCAATTGTAACAAACTATCAACCTGTAAAAGATATCTAGGGAGTAATGAAACCTAAGTAAACACAACTCTCCCTATTATTGTTCACACCATTGGTTTAATTAGCTTTATTTTCATTTCTGTTATTGATGAGGCAAAAAATGAACCATTTTTAGGGGGTCATTTAAGCCCGGATTTGAATTTATTTGATCAAATATTGCCCTAAATCGTTCCTTTAGTGATTTTAGGTACTTTTGGAGTGAATTCTGGAAAAGGAAGCATTTTGGACGTTTTTGGAGCATAAAAGTAAAGAAAACGGCAAAGTCTTAATTTTCCTTGCTGGGAACAGTACCTGACGGCGTCAAGAGTATTCATGTGACGGCGTCAAGAGTTGGAAATGGTGACGGTCCAGAGAAAACGTGACGGCGTCACGTATGGCCGTCAAGGTTCAAGATATGGTGACGGCTCAGAGCTAAAATATACATGACGGCGTCAAACTTGGATCTAGGCAATCCGATCTCATTTTGGGCAGCGAGTTGACGGCGTCAGACATTTCTTCTTGACACCGTCACCTTGTAAAATCTATATATAGTTTTGCAATTTTCATTCATTAAAGTGTAACTTTAGAGGGATAACTTTGGAGAAACCCTAGCACGAATTTTACTGCTCTTTCAAGGGTTTTTATCCTTTGAAACCTTTCATGTTCAATTGAGATGAGTATCCTTTCAATTCATTCAATATGTCTATGTGTTGTTTGAATATATCTTACGCTTGTCTGGAATTTAACATGCTAGGCTAGATCTCTTGTGTATTTGCTTAGATGTAGTGAAACCTAGATGTAAATTATGGGTTGATTGTTTGTTTATAGTTGTTACGGATGAATGATTTCGATGTTAGGCTTAAGAAAACTGGCAGACTTCCATAGGGTAACATGCTTGAACGTCTTAAGAAACATGAACCAATGCGTACTAGGTTATTATGGTTGTATTTAATGCATGAGCGAATTCTAATGATCCCATGTTAGGAGCTTCTCGGAGGCTCGACAAAGGAGTGAAGTAGGAGCTTATAGAGTTGGGGAAGTACGTACGCTACCCCATGAATGGTATTAAGGAATATAACCCGTCATCCACGTAATTGTAAGAAACTATCAACCTGTAAAAGATATCTAGGGAGTAATGAAACCTAAAAACACAACTTTCCCTATTATTGTTCACACCACATTAGTAATTAGCTTTATTTTCATTTTTGTTACTTTATTTTGATTGCGTCTTAGTTATTGGGTTAGTTGACTAGCAACTAATTCCGCTCACTCCTCCAAAAACCCGAGATTTTTAATTGCTTTTATAAAAATATAAAAATACAAAAAGAATCATCCCTCACCTCTAGACCTAGTTTTTAGGCTTTCTAATCCTAGCGACACTATTCCTGAGTTGAACGATCAATCCCCTGGTACTTGTCACTATACTATACAACAACGATTAGGTACACTGCCTGGTGGGGGTTGTAAGCTTCTCGAGATCCCTCGAGAGGTAAAGCCTGGTGCGATTCCCACTTATCAAGTTTTTGGCGCCACAGCCCGGGGAATAGTTATTATCTAGGTTAGGATTTCTTTTTATTAGGTCTACTTGCTAGATTCCTTTCTTGCAAGATTTTATTTTTATTTTTAGGTTCTCTTTAGTCTATCTTATTTCTTCGTGTCTTTGTTCGTAATTTTTACCATCCGACATCTTGGAAGGTGGTAACATCTTTGAACCCATCAATCCACCACAACAAAACCACCCACAAAACCCACCACTAGCAAACCAACCTCATAGGCCCCAAACCCTAGGAGAGTATTCCCGTCCTAGCCACCACGGCTATCGAAACACCATTGAGCTCACCCAAGGAGCCAATGTGTCCCCCTTGCGATCTGACACCATCCGGTTGGTGCAAAGCGGATGTGCATTCCATGGACTTCGTTCCGAAGATCCTAATCAACATCTCAAGGATTTCCTTAAAGTCGTAGATTCTATAGACCTTGATGTTACAACTAGAGAGTCGACTCGATTACGCCTATTTCAATTCTCTCTACGTGATCAAGCTAGTCAATGGCTTGAATGTTTACCCGCGGGATCCATCACCTCATCGGATGATCTCACCACTCGTTTCCTTGCTTAATTTTTCTCACCGGGAAGAACTACCATGCTTAGAAATGATATCTTGATGTTCCAACAACGTCAAGGTGAAACTCTATATGAAGCATGGACTCGTTTCAAGGACTTACTCCAAAAAGTCCCTCATCATGGCATAGATCTTTGGCTCCAAGTCCAAATCTTCTATGACCACATCGATCTCTCCACAAGGTGAACCATTGACCAATCGGCCGGTGGTAAGCTACGTGATCTAAGTGCAGAAGAATCATGGGAACTCATAGAAGATATTGCTCTCTATGACAACGAAACTTGGAATGACCCCTGTGATTTGAACAAAATGGTCAAGGCAATATCTTTGCCTTCGAACAATTCGAGAACTCCCGACCATAGGATCATGGAACTTGAGGACCAAGTCAAGTTTCTCATGAAATCTTACGAAGCTCCTAAGCCTTCAAGCCAAGTGAAAAAAAACAATTCTTCGTGCGAATTATGTAGTGGTCCCCATGACACTCGTGATTGCGTGGAACTCCCCAGAACAGCTTTTGTGGACTACGCATCCTCGCGTACCGACGAAGCGGGAGACAAGTGGTACACTTTCAAACCCGAGCCAAACCCTTACGGTGATTCCTACAACCCTTCTTGGAAAAATCACCCGAACCTTAGGTGGAAACAAAACCAAAACAATTCTTCCAATTCGCGTAATCGTTACCAACCAAATGGTCCACCCTCCAACCGTACTTTCAACAACAATCCTTCCAACAACTATGGTAGTACCAATAATCTTGAAGGGTTGATGTCCAAGTTTATGGCATCTCAAGAAGCTCGCATAGCTAAGTTTGAAACCGAATTCAATCAACAACAAACGGAGATGACCAATAAGATTGACAACTTGTTGAAAGCCCTCAACAACCAAGCGCTAACTACACCTAGAAAGGACACTAGGGACGCCAATAGCAGAATCCAAAATAAGGACCCCTCGTCATCCAAAGACATCCACTTTGTCAATGTTGTCACTATTAAGCCAAAAGATAAGGATATAGAACAAAGGTACAAGGATGAAGTTGGAGTAGAAACCGAGACTAGGGATGAAATTAAGGAAGTTGAGGTTAATAAGGAAGAACGGTTAGAGGAAGTAGAAAACGTAGAAGAATACTTTGATAAATTGCCCACCAAGGAAGAACGGGAATATCACAAGGATTTATTCAATGATCCCAAGACACCATATATCCTTGATTCACCCCTTATTAAAGTAGGTGATCCCTCTAACATCAACATACCATGCAACATTGGGCATATGCATGTATGGAAAGCTTATATCGATCCTAGGTCTCCTATAAACATCATGACTAGGACTTATTATAATTGGGTAATGAAGAAGCAACTTGGTTATAGAATGATGCCCCGTAAGAATTTGATAAGTAATTCTGTTGGAAGAGTGAAAGGATTGCATGCAATTGTAGGAAACTTCACTTATGTGATCGCCTTTGTGATAGTGGAGGATACTCGTCCAGTGATAGATGATTGCCTAAGTCAAGTAGTGTTCGGAAAACCATTTGAAAAGACCACTAAGATGAGTTATGATCCGACTCTAGGGATAGTTAGATTCAAGGAAGAGAATGATGAGATTGCTTACCAAATGCCCTATAAGATTGAACAATACTGCCTCTTATCAAACATAGAAAAGGAACACAAACAAGCGGTTTACTATAGGAATGGTGAGGATAGACATAGAGGAGTAGAATATGTTATGAATAGAATACTTGGTTTCTACAAAGAATGTTTGCAACTAGGTCCGTAATACAAAACTAATATAGGAGATGACCTAGAGAATGAGACCAACGATGAGGTGACGTAATTGCCCATGACCTTGAGTCTAGCGACAAGACTCGTAAATAAAGAAAAGCGCTTCTTGGGAGGCAACCCATGTTTTATGTGATTTTTAATTGTTCGATTGTTATCTATTTCCGTAAGCATGCTTTATTTTTATTGTTGGTAGATCATGTTTCAAAATAAAATTGTGAAAATACTTTATTTTGTCGTTTAACTACGTCTTAACTTCATACAAAGGTATTTTGCAAAAGATAAGCGTAAGGGGAAACTCCAAATATGTTTTTAAGAACAAGATTGATCATGATTCTCCACAATATTAAATGAACATGTGTATTAGTATTTGTTAGAGTCAAATGCTTGTATCGAGTCATAATGATGTTTTGCAGGATTTTCCAGGAAGTAGGACATAAGTTTTTCCTGAAATTTTCTGGAAACTTAACGTAAAGATTTCTGCAGGTCACCTCTGACGGCGTCATGAGTTAACTCCTGACGGCGTCATGTGTAAAATTCTGGAAATTTTGCTAGTTTTGTTTTTCTAACGGACTCTTAAGGTTTTTGTTAATTCTTTAGTTTTATAAACTCCAGGAAATCTGCAAACATTCATTCCACAAGCATTATATCTTACATTGTTTTCTAGGATTTATTAGTATATAAAGATTGCCACCAATTTTACGCGAGGTTGCCTTGTTTGTTTTCTCAGGTTTAATAGGTTACATATGACAAGAAGATGATTTATTTTTCTGGAAGGGAAGCTTTGATTGTTCATTTTCTTGGAGGAAGATCTAACCTTGTTATCACACTATCCACACCGAACGAATCAGGGGAGTATTTGCTTTCCTTCTTTTACCTATTTCACTTTTGCATTCTTTAATTGAACATTGGGGACGATGTTCATCCTAAGTGTAAGGAGAGGGTAAATGATGATACCTTATAGGATACACTTGCACTTAAGTTTGTTTGTTTGATGGTAGGTGTGTAATAAAAATAAGAGAAATACTTGTTAGTGCACTTTTAGCGCCAAATTTAAAATTTTTTACAACATTTAGAAGTGAAACTTTAGCCTGAGCAAGCGTCTCATGGATAGAGTTTTATGACTAGCACAAAACCGTACTATTTAGAAAAATTTTCCACCCAAATATGTGAGGTTCGCCTTTAGATTTGATAGGAAAAGCATTTACTATTAGTGCTTATGAGTGTACCGGTAGCATTTAGATTCTAGAACTTGCGTTAGTGATGCATCCTGAGACCGCTAGTGAGACTACATTCGTGTAGTAGGATTTACTACATGATAAGAGGCATTAGGATCACCCTTGTGTTAAACCCGTAGCATAACTACTTGACCATTTAAGTCATATTATTTGGCTAGTAAAGTCAATTAATTTTTCCCACACCTTAGCCGTTGTACTCATTTTTAGTACACGAAACCCCTAGTACACCCCTCCGAGCCTATCTTTTCGTTTCTAACTTTAAGCATCTTACTTAAAGGAAGAATTTGTTACAACCCACTTAAATGTACAACCAAATCGCCTTAGCCTTCCGTGTATGCACTCATCTTTAGTGCATTATTGTTATTTGTTTAAACCCTTAGTTAATTATCTAATTGATTACATGGTTGCTAAGTCGAGTCATATCCTTGTACATATTGTTTTGGGACGATTGGGACTCATGGGTAAAGTACTTGTGTTATGGAGTAATGGGGAAGAACATCATTTATTACCCCCCATATGTGCGTTAATATTAAAAGTACTCCAAGTGTTTTGATTATTTTGATTCGAGTCATTAGAATAGTTTATTGTAAAGTATGTAAAAATTCAAGTGTAAGGGGAATGTTTATTCCCCATGATGTATTATTTTGGATGGCAGGGTAAGAGTGTAAAAAAAATAAAAAAAATAAAATACGGACTACCATCCCATTTAATTTTATGTTTGTTTCATGTTTTTGTTATTTTTGATTTTTTAGCTTAAGTCGAGTCTAGTCTTGGCTTAGCAAAGCCATATTGTACATGTAATTAACCAAGATGATTAACTCGCCACCAGTAAAGATTGCCTATATCCAACAAAACCTTGTATTCCGTATCTCTATACCTAACGTTATAACCCTTTTAAAGACCTCTTTGATAGTTTATCCTAGGTGCTTTTATATTAGTGTTAAATGACCCCTAACTTGTATTTTGATTAGAATAAAAGCGCATTTGCTTGAGAACAACCAAATCTCAAGTGTAAGGGTATATGATGAGGCAAAGAAATGAACCGTTTTTAGGGGGTCATTTAATCCCGGATTTAAATTTATTTGATCAAATACTGCCCTAAATCGTTCATTTTGTGATTTTAGGTACTTTTGGAGTGAATTCTCGAAAAGGAAGCATTTTGGACGTTTTTGGAGCATAAAAGTGAAGAAAACGGCAAAGTCTTAATTTTCCTTGCTGGGAACAGTACCTGACGGCGTCAAGAGTATTCATGTGACGGCGTCAAGAGTTGGAAATGGTGACAGTCCAGAGAAAACGTGACGGCGTCATGTATGGCCATCAAGGTTCAAGATATGGCAGAGCTAAAATACACATGACGGCGTCAAACTTGGATCTAGGCAATCCGATCTCATTATGGACGGCGAGTTGACGGCGTCAGACATTTCTTCTTGACGCCGTCACCTTGTAAAATCTATATATAGTTTTGCAATTTTCATTCATTAAAGTGTAACTTTAGAGGGATAACTTTGGAGAAACCCTAGCACGAATTTTACTGTTCTTTCAAGGGTTTTTACCCTTTGAAACCTTTCATGTTCAATTGAGATAAGTATCCTTTCAATTCATTCAATATGTCTATGTGTTGTTTGAATATATCTTACGCTTATCTTGAATTTAACATGCTAGGCTAGATCTCTTGTGTGTTTGCTTAGATGTAGTGAAACCTAGATGTTAATTACGGGTTGATTGTTTGTTTATAGTTGTTACAGATGAATGATTTCGATGTTAGGCTTAAGAAAACTGGCAGACTTCCATAGGGTAACATGCTTGAACGTCTTAACAAACATGAACCAATGCGTACTAGGCTATTATGGTTGTATTTAATGCATGAGCGAATTCTATTGATCCCACGTTAGGAGTTTCTTGCAGGCTCGACATAGGAGTGAAGTAGGAGCTTATAGAGTTGGGGAAGTACGTACGCTACCATACGAATGGTAATAAGGAATATAACCCGTCATCCACGCAATTGTAACAAAACTGTCAACCTATAAAAGATATCTAGGTAGTAATGAAACCTAAGTAAACACAACTTTCCCTATTATTGTTCACACCACATTAGTAATTAGCTTTATTTTCATTTTTTGTTATTTTATTGTGATTGCATCTTAGTTATTGGGTTAGTTGACTAGCAACTAATTCCGCCCACTCCTCCAAAAACCTGAGATTTTTAATTGCTTATATAAAAATGTAAAAATACAAAAAGAATCATCCCTCACCTCTAGACCTAGTTTTTCGGCTTTCTAATCCTAGCGACACTATTCCTGAGTTGAACGATCAATCCCCCGGTACTTGTCACTATACTATACTACAACGATCAGGTACACTGCCTGGTGGGGGTTGTAAGCTTCTCGAGATCCCTCGAGAGGTAAAGCCTGATGCGATTCCCACGTATCAGTTATTTTATTTTGATTGCATCTTAGTTATTGGGTTAGTTGATTAGCAACTAATTCCGCCCATTCTTCTGAAAACCGAGATTTTTAATTGCTTTTATAAAAATATAAAAATACAAAAAGAATCATCCCTCACCTCTAGACCTAGTTTTTAGGTTTTCTAATCCTAGCGACACTATTCCTGAGTTGAACGATCAATCCCTCGGTACTTGTCACTATACTATACTACAACGATCAGGTACACTGCCTAGTGGGGGTTGTAAGCTTCTCGAGATTCCTTGAGAGGTAAAGCCTGGTGCGATTCCCATGCATCAGCATCACAAATAGATCTAGGCAAAACGATTTTATCATGGCGGCGAGTTGACGGCATCACAGGCTAACACATGACGCTGTCACGATGTATAATCTATATATAGTTTTCCAAATTTCATTCAGTAGTGTGCAAATTTGAGGGATTAAACCCTAGTCCGAATTTTATCAGCTTTTCAAGGGTTTCAACCCCTTGATTCTTTCATGTTCAATTAAAGATAAGTATTCCTTCAAATCATTCAATATGTCTATGTGTTGTTTGATTATATCTTATGCTTGTCTTCTATTTAACATGCTAGGCTAGATCTTTATTGTGTTTGCTTAAACGTAGTGAAACCTAGATGTTGATTATGGGTTGATTGTTTGTTTATAATTGTTACGGATGATTGTATTCGATGTTAGGCTTAAGAAAACTGGCAAACTTCCATTGGTAACTTGCTTGAACGTCTTAAGAAACATGATCGGAGATGTACTACGATTTTTGGTTGTATTTAATGCGTAGGAGAATTCTAATGATCCCATGTTAGGAGCTTCTAACGGCTCGATATAGGAGTGAAGTAGGATCCTATAGAGTTAGGGAATATTGTACACGGCCCTACGACTAGTATTAAGGAATATGACCCGTCATTCATGCAATTGTAACAAGCTAATCAACCTGTAAAAGATATCTAGGGAGTAATGAAATCTAAGTAAACACAACTCTCCTCATTACTGTTTCCACCACATTAGTTTAGTAGTTTCATTTTCATTTCTTTTATTTTATTTTGATTGAATCTTTAGATTAATTGGGTTAGTTGGCTAGCAACTAATTCCGCCCACTTCTTCAAAACCCGAGATTTTTACTTGCTTTCATAAAATATAAAAATACAAAAAGAATCATCCCTCACCTCTAGACCTAGTTTATTAGGCTTTCTAATCCTAGTGACACTATTCCTGAGTTGAACGATCAATCCCCCGGTACTTGTCACTATACTATACTACAACGATCAGGTACACTGGCTGGTGGGGGTTGTAAGCTTCTCGAGATCCCTTGAGAGGTAAAACCTGTTGCGAGAGCGCAATTCCCACATATCAACACATAACCTAACAGCCGTACTTAATTAGGGGTGTTTCAAATTGGGCTTAATTATTAAAAAGAAACTAATTTTAAGAATTAGGATTATAATACTTACATAAATTTTAAAGGCGTGATTTGCAAAAAAACGAATCCAAACACATCTCACCCTGCAACAAAGCAATTATAATTTACACGCCAACAATTGAGTAGGATACAAAAAAATTTACCGTGCCCCATGATTCAACCACAAATCATAAATTATAAAACACAAAAAGAGTTGTAAAAATCCAAGATTAAAAGAAAACACGAAACCATAAACGTGTGTCGCTAATTCATCGGAACACCAACAACATATTCATTCAAATTCATCATCCCGTCTTGTTCTTCCTCAACCAATTCTTGTTGATATTGAATGAAAAATAATCCGTATCTTCATCTACCAAAAAAATAGATATGCGGCGCTATTCATCTAGGTTCTTCCAGCATCTTCATCATATAATGAGTGGAATGGATCATAATAAGTGGAATGGATGAAGCAAAATGGACCAAAGTCACTGGGCCAAAGGAACCCAATACACGGGCTTATCTTTTTGGCAGGAAAACTGCACCTAAAACGGTGTCGTTTCGCTCCTAGTTTAATAATAAACTATAATAATCATCTCAACCTCGAAACCATACGTTTATTTGATCTTTATTACACTAACTTTAAATACAGTTTTTTTTTTCTTTTTTTTTTCTGTTTGGCTAAATAATTTATATATATTGGGCAAAAAGCTTGTAAAGAGTTGTTATTATTATTATTATTATTATTATTATTATTATTATTATTATTATTATTATTATTATTATTATTATAACCGTCAGTTTTCATTAAAAACATGGAAAATTACATAAAATTGGCGGGGAGTCTAGACACAATATGTGCTCTCACTCCTTTTTTAATACAGAAACTAACTCGATGAAAACTAAAAACACCACTCTTAATATTATTTGAGTGGCTGTTGGCAATGGACTTGATACGAGAAAGTGTATTCAAAGCTTCCGCCTCAAGTTCCCCAAAGGTAGAAAAGGCAAAAGGGACGAACTTGTATCCATTGTCTTCACATTTGGACGCATACTTCTTCCTTTTCCTTTCCACATCATTACTCAAAGCTATCCCAGGGGCCCAAGAAGTCACCCCAGTCCCAGCAAACAGAGAGACCTCAGTCACATCCAGACATGCATCCTTACCTTGAAGCCAATACTTTATTATTATTATTATTATTATTATTATTATTATTATTATTATTATTATTATTATTATTATTATTATTATTAGACAACTTGAGTGAACACTAGATAAATGATAAAGTAAATATTCAATAAAATGACATTAAAACATATGTTAAAACACATCTTTTGTATTTTTATTTTGTAAAAAGAAAGTAATGATGTTGTTTTTATTTTGTGACATAATAAATAGATAGTAAATTAGTAGTTTTTTTAGTTGATAAAAGGTACGGAGGCGTGATGCTTTCCGACTTAGAAGATACTATACTACCTCTGTCTTAAAATAGGTGCTTTAGCTTAATTTGTTCAAGTATTTTTTTTTTCAACTATGACTTTAACTTCTTTATTAACTTTTTTTCATTTTTTTTGGTTATATAATACTTAATTGCAAAATGTATAAATGGACTAGATTTTAAATGTATTTTTATTTGTATAATTTTCATCGAGTATTATGTAACATAAATAAAAATATTTAAAATTAAAGTTGAAAAAAAAATTCAAAAAGTCAAACTGAACAAAAAAAAAGTGTATTAAGTATTGCTCCTTGTGTGGACAAGCAAAGGGTTTAAGTCTTAATTCTTATGTGAACAATCAAACTGTATAAAGTCTAGCTCCATGGACAAGTAAAGGGTGTCAAAGTCTTGCTCTGGGTGTGGACCATGACTTAGGTGTGTGAGAAGAATTCGCGAGGTCTTGTGTGGTAGACCGTGAGGACTCTGTCCTGAATTAGCTTGGATCTAGGTGTAAAGAGAAGTTGGTGTACGGCTTATCCATCGCAAGGATTTTTTACTAATGAATGGTAATCGGGTGTCGCGGGTTTAAAGAAGTGGAGGTACGGGTGAACCAAAGCATCACCCTAAACCACTATATATTGTTGTGTGGTTTTCTTCGCTTAGCTCTTTATTATTGTCATGCATGATCATCACTTATAAATTATAAATTGTTAAAATATAGTTTTTACTAGCAATATTTTGAAAGAATGTATTCACCCTCTATGGTTCTACTTCTACATATATTATGATTGAAGATTGAAAAATAAAATTTCTTATTTGGATTAGCATAATGTATGATTTCACAATAAAATTAAGAATTCTAAACGATATAATTTTCAGTTTTGACTTAGCGTTATTCGTATAAGACACCAATTAAGATGCTATCACTTAAAGTCTCATATACAATAATACATGATAGTAATAAATGTATAATGAGTGCCTTAAATTTATAAGCTTGAAATGAATGACTATGATGGTTAAGTGTGAGATATGATATATCACCAGTTTGCACATGGACTTCGATTGAGATATTGAAAGTTTAATAATTAAAGTAGTAAGGGGGAAAGCTCCAAACACAAGCTTTTATTTTAGCAAACCAAACAAAAGCCAAAAGTATTGATATGATCCATT
This sequence comes from Artemisia argyi, assembly GCA_030686995.1. NCBI lineage: Eukaryota > Viridiplantae > Streptophyta > Magnoliopsida > Asterales > Asteraceae > Artemisia > Artemisia argyi. The sequence continues at coordinate 89,111,057 of CM060676.1, forward strand.
TAGAAAGGTAGCTAATTATAGATCTCAAAATAAATTAGTAACCTTAAGAGCATTAGGTAAGTTGCCCCTGAGTTATAACATAACTCACCGCCACGTCAGCGTCACATCAGCTTTAACCTTTTAATCTTAACACACCAAAAAACACCATGGTACCATAACTCACCTTAACTCACCTTCATTTTTCAATTTACAAATTAACACATTAACTATTTCATTCATACAACAACCTAATATTTCATTAATAAACTTAAAAATTACAATATAAAATAAATAAAAAACGTTACGAATTAAAAAATAATAATAATAATAAAAAAAAAAAAAAAAAAAAAAAAACCTGCTGCTATTACTACATGGACTAAACTGTAAACATCACAATACCACAGGGACTAAACTGCAAATGTGGAACTTATATCATCATCTTCCCCATCGATTCCTGTTCATACACTAAACACACACACTGAAACACACACACAAACACAAACACATCACAAACATAACACACAAACAATCAAAGGGGTTGAATGTGAGTTTATTTACACCAAAATAACGCATGTTAAGATTCTAACGCACTGTGTTAACGTGCTCATAACGCAGGTCTTCGGTAAGGTAACGCACCGTGTTAAGGCATAACGCACCTCGATGCGTTACCTTACCGAGTGCTCTAAGGGTTGTTTACTTTCCTCTCAAATGTGTGTGTCCAATTGAATCTGGGCCTCTCAAAATGCTAGAGTCCTGGCATTCGCTCACTTTGCCCTTAGTAGTTAATATTCATAGTTAATCTTTAGAACATAGTAGTTTTAGTTTCATGTTAATTATATAACAACTACGTAAATTAATTCGGTTATGTAAGGATAAAAATAATCGATTAACTTTTTCAGTTTTGACTTAGCAGTATATTTATAAGACACCAATTAACTAGTGATACCTAACCCTCTTTACCTCTTGATTAATCAGTGAGAATGTAGCTACTAGTTGGTTTTAGGGGTTAATGGCTAAGAAATATAGTTATGACAGGTATAGGCCCTCTTTTAGTGTGAATGGGGGCTATATCCCACTTGATTGTGTGCTTAATCTCATCTCAAATCATTGTGGATGTGGGTTGAATGGTTTGAGGATGAATTGAGTTTGGAAATGTAGTCAAGAGGATGTAGCTACAGGTTGACACCAATTAAGATGTTATCACTTAAAGTCTCATATACAATAATACATGATTACGATAACAAACATATAATGAGTGGGCTAATTTATAAACTTGTAAAATAATAGTTAGGGGTGCTTGGTGGGGGGTGGGGGGGGCAATGGGTAAGGTATTCATTAAATGTGCTTGGTTAGTGGAGAGGCAAAGGATTGATTACTCTGTAGTGGGTAATGAACCATTATAGAGTAAATTGAGGGGGTAAGGGATTGATTACCCACCTCACTCATTCTTTTGCATTCCATTTCCCTTTCCTTTTCTCTTTTCATTTCCCCACTATGAACCAAGCGGCCCTTAGTAAGATTACGACGTCTAAGTGTGAGAAATGATACATCACCAGTTGTAGTTGATGTTGATTCGAATATTGATACATTAATAATTAAAGTAGCAAGGTTTCAAAGCTCCGAACACAAGCTTTTCTTTTAGCAAACCAAGCACAAGCCCAAAAGTAAAAATGTGATCCATTCAGAAAGGGGATTGATTTTTGCGCACTCAAGATTTTGATTAGGACACTCTATTTTAGGCATAACATAATTGTACATTGTTTATAGTGTGCTCTGTATGCTTGTACAATGAGTATTCCAATCAAAATAATGATTGTGCAAATCACCTCCTATTCAAAAAGGTAGTTGACTATATATCTCAAAAATAACCTAGTTACCTCTTGAAGATTTTGAAAAGTTATTGAACAATACTTTCGCATATTAGACGAGTACCCGTGTATAACAAAAGAATTTTATAACGGTAGATAGTTATAGTGATATTTTGGTTATACAAATTGATTAAGTGTTTTGTATAACCAAAATATCACTATAACTATCTACCGTTATAAAATTTTGTTGTTATATATGGGTACCGTCTAGTTTTTTTAATAAATTTATGTACGGATTTCATTCAAGGAATTTTACAAACGTACACTCATACACACATGTACAACTGTACAAACAAACTTAGTCAACTATATCATACACACATACAAAGTACAATTATTCATCATTTACTATAATTAATTAACTTTCCTTAATTAGTTTTCTTAATTTTTCAAGAATTCAAGAAATGGGTGTAAACCCTTCATATATATACTAGAAGGGTACCCGTGCAATGCGGTGACGGGTACCCGGTGACTATGTTTGTGGCGAGCAAATGCTTTTCATTTTAAACCCTCCTTATTTAGCATTGTCCCAAAATACTTTAAAACGTAGTAGATATATGTTTTTTTATAATTAGAACATTTAAATTATTAATAGTGTAATGTGTGTTTAGAAGCTGAAAAGAAATTGTGTTAGTTGGTGGGTTAGTTTGTTGGCTTTATATATAGAAATATGCATTAAAAGGTAGTTATATCACATTGATTAAATCGGCTGTTATATAACATTGATTAAATGGGTATTGCAAGTTAATGAGGTTTATAAATACTAATGGCTCCTACAATTAAAGATATTAAAATTCATAATGCAATGTAAATCCTATTCATATGTATGTGTTAGTTTGAAATCCTTCCAATTAAAGAAATATTTTTGGTCTTAATTTTTTAAGACTTCCTTTTTAGGAATGGCCTAAATGCATTATAATGTAGTTAATATATATATATATATATATATATATATATATATATATATATATATATATATATATATATATATATACATACGTTGAGTATCACGTGCGGATTTTTATTTTTCGTGCGGATGTACGGATGAATCTGGACCACCCATTTCCAGATCTGATCTTGAATTTTGTAAAAAAAAAAAATCAAGATCTAGCGCTATCTTCACGGTACAAATTAACCATGCAAATGATTTTTTTTAATTTTTTTCCTTTTAAGCGCTCCTTATTATTGTTGTTTTATTTACTTTTTTTATTTTTTCAGATTTTTCTGAGCACTTTTTGTTTTGTGATTATGAGTAGTACCGTGATATTAAGGATATTTATGAGTCCTACTATGATACTAACGATATTTACTTAAAAAGTTACTTTGATATTAGTAAAAATCTTAATATCACTGCTTTTTTTATTACGATATTAAGAAAATTTACGTTGATTTTTAAAAAATTAACTTTGATACTAAGAAAGCATGATAATTACAGTGATATTAACAATAATATGATACGGTGATATATATAAAAAAATGATATTATAAACCAACCGTGATACTAATTTTTTTTACATGTAAAATGAACCGTGATATTAAAAAATATTCTATGATATCAAAAAAGTTATTGTGATATTAAAATTTTTATTAAAAAAAAAAAAAAAAAAAAAAAGGTTTTCAGATCTTGACTTTGTCAAGATCTGATATTGACTTTTGTAAAAAAAAAGTCAAAATTAAACGCTAATATCACAATACCTTTAACGATGAAAACGATTTTTTTTTTTGAAATTTTTTTTAGCGATTCTTAATTATTTGTTATCCTCTTTCTTTCTTTTTTTTTTCAGATTTTTTTGAATTTTTTTCAAGAAAAAAAAACTACTGTGATATTAACGTTTTTAAAAAAAGATGGGATATTTACGATTTTGCCACTCCGCCTTTTTCAGATGGTTGACTAGATGAAGGGCTGAGATTCGTCCGTACATCCGCACTGAAATCCAAAAATGTACCGGATCCTCACCCAATATAATATATATATATATATATATATATATATATATATATATATATATATATATATATATATATATATATATATATATGTATATATATAGACACACACACACACTAAATTTTAGGCTCGCCCCGTTGGGGCGGCTAGCTTTTATAATTTGATTATTCGATAAAATAATAGTAATATAAGTATGAACTTGTAGCAACATCAATGAAATAAAATAAACATGCTATTATTATTAAAATAATAATGGTGGATAAAAACTAAGGTTGAAAATAACAAAATAACATATAGTTTATAATCTATGAAGAACTTCTCTATATACAACGTTGGTTGTAGAATTGGTGTAGTTGCCGTCTTTGTCATAACATAACACTTTTAGGCCTCTCTTGCTTTTCACTCTTGAGACTGCTACATAAAGTTGTCTGTGTAAGAAAAGAGACAGTTCCAAATATAACCCAACCTTAGACAATGTTTGGCCTTGATTTTTGTTTATAGTCATGGCAAAACAAACGGAAATAGGGAATTGTCTCCTATGAAGATGAAAAGGCATCTTCTTGTCAGATGGGCTTATAATCATGTTTAAGTTGGTTATTTGATTAATAACAATAACAATAACAATAACATTATTATTATTATTATTATTATTATTATTATTATTATTATTATTATTATTATTATTATTATTATTATTATTATTATTATTATCATTATTATTATTATTACATGCCAATATGTAACAAATGGTATATTTATAGTTGTAAAATAAAATTAGATACATTTGCATAAAGTGTGGATTAAGAAGGTATATTCATAGTTGAAACCGTCTTGGTTGCCTTCTCATTATAATTTTTTTTCTCCGCAAATCCTTCAAATTTTTATAATACATATGGTCAACAAAGATCCATGTGGAACCTCGAATCAAATTGAAAATTAAGTATAATTATTTTCCTTGGTGACTTATACCACAACCCAATCTCTTCGGAGCTGTCCGAGCTTCATAGATTATACTGTACAACTAATTTGATTTCTATGTCTAGATATGCTTAAAGTGAGACTGATCTAATATATGTTAAAGTGTCGAATTTCATATCTTGGAATATAAACTGGGTCAAAATTAATTATAAACAAAAAGTGCTAATATAACCATGTTTCTTATTGGCTTGATATGCTTATTTTATTTTATTTGTTTGGAAAAAAGGGCAGTGCCCCGGTAAATTTTATTAATAATAATAAGAAACATTGACATGCTCCAAGGGAAAATCCTTGAAAAGCTACAATTTAACCTGCCTACCCAAAACATGCTTTGGGAGAACGCATAGCAAAAATAAACTACAAAAACTATGCTATCAAAAATTATAACTATAAAAAACTCCAAGCTACACTGAAAACCTTTTTCTACCAACATTTGAAAATGAAAAACCAAATAAACCATCTTCAATTCCTCTGCAATCAAGCTTCATACACAAACTGGAACGAATATGCTCTTGAGAAATATCCATAAGCATACCAGAATTCCACCTATCATCCACAATGACGACTATTTATATTTACACACCAAAACCCATAATACCAAAGCTCCACACTACTACTGGAATCAAGGACAAAGACACTTTGAATAGCTTGATATGCTTATTGACACGTCGGGAGGCAGAGGCCCCCTTTCCTGATAGTTGATTGATATCTGTAACAATACGGTCAAAAAAACTAATATAACCATGTTTCTTGTGCAGAGCAACAGAATTCGCACACATGTAATCCATTGGAAATTAATTGTTACAAACCACATGTAACCTCCTTTTACTATTCTCAGATGTGTGCATACAACTACCCTTAGTGTTATTCACACTAAGTTTCGCAAGATGGTTATTAGCTGCAACATACATGAAATAGTAAGAATGAAAACAGCTAAAAATATATTTAAGTTACTGACCAAAGAAATAGTATACTCACGTGTATACCAACTGGTTTGAGTGTCGACAATAGCAAAATCCCTCCGCGCAACAACTAACGCCGAAGTTGCTCCAATATTAGCTGCAGATACATGACGTTGCTGAGGAGTGTTAATTAGCACATTAGTTGATTATTAATGAAGTTAAGAATGAAATGAAATTTTTTTCTTGTTGGTCAACCAAATCCAGTCTGGCCCGTTCCAACGTGTAATGACAAATGACATATTTTTACCCGAATCCATTTTGACGTGTCAACTAACCTATTCATCTTGGGCCATTCCAACATGTACTGACAAAACAGTACTCACCCTTCAATAGGATCAAACACAACCATATGAGGTGGGGATTTCTCTTCTTTTCATCATAGTCTTACATAAGTTCAATGACTTAGTATCTATTGATCATAAGCATAAAAGTTATTAGATCATAACAGTAACTAAGAGTAATTTTTTGATTTAACCAAACCTAATACAATCAACGAATTCTACTATCTATAATTTCAACAATACTTAGCTTAATAAAATTGTTGTTTTGACAGATTACCTAACATGTCCTTTACACCTAAAATAAGGTTACCCAAACACCCCTATACTAGCACTTCAGATTGTTATTGCCAACATACTGACACCAACATCAAAAAAATTTATTCTTTTAGTACGCCTGGATAGTGGCGGCAAAATTATAACAGATAAAATGAACAATTAAAAACCGACCATCATAAATTTTGTGATCATTTACCTTTTGCTCTTCATTCTTGGACAGGAAATGTTATTATATCTCTTTCTCTCCTCTTTGTCCTCAGTTGTGGCTGCCGTTGAAAGTTTTCGACATTGCAACAATCTTTCTGTGTCCCACATATGCCCGATGACCCTTCAAAAACACAAAGAATGAAATTTCAAATCATGTTTACCATAAGCTATAAACTTCTAAAGATCGTGATAAAAGATACATGCAAGGCTTAGTGATACTATACAATCAAGTGCTGCCCAAATAGCATTTCTCATCATAATTTACAACATTATTGCTCTGCACATACCAAACTCGATAAATCAATTACAATCTATAAGTTATACTTTAAAAAGAATGTTGCGATCAGATGCGTAAACGTAATCATACATGGGACAAAAGTTTTAAAGACAATAATTTCTATGGAGGTTCTTCTATTCGATGTAACTAAGTATGTATAAACGCTCTGACTATCTTTACAACTGCAGGATACATTGTCCTTAATATTGAAGTAGAAATATAAATTTCCCTAACTATATATGTGTAAACGTGCATTTTTAAGCATAAAGCATCCTTATAATTAATACAATATGTAACTTAATGCCTTTCAAACTTGCATGTGGGGGGAAACGTATTAACAGTTTCACGCATTCCTTGAAAACTCACTTCCAGCTTGGAATCAATATTGCTTGCACCTAATTGATTAAGTAATTGATATTAAAAAGCAAAACAACACAAATCAATACTAAACATTGTCCAAGGACTAAATGCTTATTGCTTTTTAATACCAAGATAAGCTAATAAGCATTTTATGTAAATAAGCATATGCTATTTCAATAAAAGTTAGTTTTCTACTCATATTATGTCGAAGAGCAGGGCATCCTTGAACAATAATCAACGTAATAGTTCATAAATATCATAAGGGTGAAAAAAACTAAAAGAAGATACTTTTAGTTACCTGAAATGAGCGCATCTTCGGGCATGTTCCCGCGTCCATTTTTTGAAGTAAGATTCAAAGAAGACTTGAATAAGCATCGCAAAGTTAAGTTGCTGCACAAAATATTATAGCTTAAATTATCTACACAAAATGACTAATAGCAGTACGTGACACGTATTTATATAGATGAACACAATAGAAGAACACTAAATTAAGCGTTTGGAAAATTTGAAAAAATAATCCTAAAAAAATATATATTGAATTAAAAAGGAATGTGTAACTTACGTTCAACCTCAGACCATAAAATTATTGATTGCAGAGTGAAAGATTGTGATTAGATGAGTGACGTGTGACGCACAAAAGGACGCTCAAGTAGCAACACAACGAATGAGCTTTTTCAGGATTTCTCTCCAAGCATCGAAATGGAATCATTCCCTTTTAATGATAATGTTTTGGGTCTTGGTGGTTATCTGTTAATACATTAAATATCGCTTGCACGTAATGGTTAAGTAATTGAAATTACTTCCTTTTGCAGCCACTCCTATGAGTAGTTTTTCATGTGTGACCTGAGACAGAATCAGGCTTTACATGTCCCGTTCTCCTAACTTTATATCCAGAAATAAATTCGAGTCTTCATAATAAAACTACTTGATGTATCTTAAATCAGTTTATTTAGACCATGTAAAAGCAATTTCAAGTCTTTATAATAAAACTACTTGCTATATCTTAAATCGGTTTATTTAGAATATTACTTAGATAATATGTGTAACAATCTAGCTTTGTAATATTGATTGTTAGCTTTAAATTGTTATCTATATATAGAAACAGAGAGGAAAATGTTGCCGGTACAACTAAACCTACCAAATTCTTGTGAACCCGAACTAAGAATACCCATTTTGACCCAATCCCAGCGCGCCCGACCTGCCCATTTCTTCATCCCTAGGCATAACATGTAAAATCAAACAATGCAATAATGGAATTTGTCATACCTTGTTTAGCTTGGCGGTAGGTGCAAGTCTCTCAGATAATAATAAAGTTTGTCAAAATCACAGCTAAAAGCCAGCGCAAAGAAACGAATGTTGGTTTAGAAAATGACATGGATTCAAGGATAGGGAGAGCATATTGTGATTGTCTTTTTACAATCCGAGTAATGCAATCTTTGTCCATTTAGTTCCTCAAAGTAAATAGTTGCATATATTATACAATTAAATTTGTCAAACCATCCTTATCTAAAGTCAGCAGTCACTCTCTTTTAAGTACTATAAACCACGCAAAGTTTAGGTCTTGGGCAACTTTGGTAGATCCATATCTCTAGGCTCAGATTTCCGTTTTTTATCCAAGATTTATATATAAATTAAACTTTATAATTGGTTTTGTAACCTTGTCAAAAGTCAAGCATAAAAATAGTCTGAGAATAGCACAATCTTTGTATGATTTCGGTATCTTTGCATCATTAAAAAATAATTCATATCTTGCTGCAAGTGTGTAGAAATAATGCTATAGTCTGACTTTTGAGGTCAAGGGCTTCTTACGTCCGTAATGTGTATTAATCTTCTAGGATATATGTTATTACTTACTCCGTATTAGTTTTCAGTTCAAAATGTCCTATCACTGTAATAGTTTGTGAATTTGATTTTAGAAAGTCAAATGCCGACTATATGGCACAAAATGCATGAACTAAACAAAAGGTATGATCTAGTACATGTCTAAGCTTAGAGTGGCTGCAGAAGTACCATCCATATAGATGGAACTGATCAATGAACGCATAGTCATCGGTATATCTTCCAGGAGAGAAACCAGTGTTGTTTTCGAAGATCGCACCCAATCAATTACATCCCCTTTCTTTCTAGACAACAAATAACAAACTCAATTTAGCACCTTAAAACTTAATTCATACACACCTGAGTTTGTCAACATCGACACAACTTCTAAATCTCATCGAAAATCAGATGTCATTAGATCATCACATTTTATGTAGCAAAAAAGATATATATATATATATATATATATATATATATATATATATATATATATATATATATATATATATATATATATATATATGTGTGTGTGTGTGTGTGTGTGTGTGTGTGTGTGTGTGTGTGTGTGTGTGTGTGACCGTGACTAGCCTTCCCAACTTACAGATATTTGAAGCCTTGCTTGTTTACATACATATATCTTGAGAAAACTTGGTGTCACTTGCACCTATTTGTTTACATACATATATTTGAAGCCATGCTTCCTAGTATCATATATATATATATATATATATATATATATATATATATATATATATATATATATATATATATATATATATATATATATATATATATATATAACATGAAACTGGTGAGTCACTTGCACATATTGGTCTACAACTTGACTCGTGTCAAAAGAATATAGACATACATTTTTTTAATATTTTAATTAGAAATTTAAATTTGTTGTTAAAATAAAAAAAAAAAAAAAAAAAAAAAATTGAACTTGGTCGCCCTTACTGGGGCACTGAATTGCCTGCAGGTCGCTGGAGACACTACAAGAAAAAAGCCCATTAGCGACTTTCTTAGCGACGTATTTTATGATTGCA